>CM021109.1:154149927-154730040 GCA_007115665.2 Sequoiadendron giganteum | reverse complement strand
ACCAACCTAAGTCATCTCACAACATATTGAGGACTTAAATCAATATCCTCAAATATGCCAAACAATAAAATATTAATCCATAAGGATCTGCACTATGCTACAACCATCATGTCATCCAAGAACATGAAAAACTTAAACACACAAGTTAAAATATTCAATCATGAACACACTGATCAATGCAGATGCACCACATTGATAGAGCATGATCTAGAAAAATCATTGAACATCTCAAACACATGCAATAATTAAATTCTCTAGAATTGCATTCTCATCTCTCAGAAACACTTGCTACAGTGATAGAATAATTATAAGAGCACAACACTTTGTAACTTCCTTCAATATTGATGCATACCACTAAACCTTCTAGACACAATACTAGATAGGCTCAGCAAAATACCCTTTAGTATGTGCCTTATGATCATCAACATATAGAACTTTTCATCACTCTGGCCTTCTCAGCTTCACTAGCTGCCTACAATATATTTACTACAATTTTCTCAATCTCCTCGACATGTACAACCTTCAAAATCATTAATGCTAATAGTGTTGACATCAATGACAACCACATATCAGCAACACAAACTCAACATCCAACAATCTCCCCCTTTGGCATTGATGGCAACACATGATGTGAAAAATACCATCAATACAACTAACTATTCACTTCTCTCCCTTTATTCTACACTTCTAGTATTACTCTTATCTCATGACTCTTGTCCACAATTTTTCTCTTTTCTCCCCCTTTGAAATCAATGGCAAAGGTACACATGCTCTGAACCACATAGCTAAAACTTCTAACTACTCCCCTTGAGTAGAAGCCACAATAAAATCAATCTGAAACAAGATCTAACTGTAAGTCCACAGATTGACGCAAATACTTGCATCTTAGTTTAGATTAGGAGGGGAAATCACCCCTAAATTTCCTCTAAGATACTCAAAAGTATCCTTAGGAAATGGTTTAGTGAGGATATCTGCAATTTATTCCTTAATAGGCCCATATTCCAGTCTGACTTATTTCTCACTCACTTTGTCTCTCAAAAGGTGATACTTGATAGATACATGCTTTGTTTTTTTAATGTAGCACCAAATCCTTGGAAATTTTTATGGCACTTGAGTTGTCACATAATATACAAATTGGCTCATCATACTCAATTTGGATGTCTCTCGGCATCTGCTTCATCCAAAAAACTTGAGTACAATTGTTTGCAGCAGGAATATCTTATGCCTCAATAGTAGATAAGCAAATGGAATTCTTATTTTTACTTAGCCAAGACATCATCTTCTTTCCCAAGAATAATACACCACCACTTATGATTTTCCTGTCATTTACATCTCCTGTCCAATCTGCATATGTGAAGGCATTTAAATTAAGATCGTCATCCTTTGGATACTATAACCCAAAGTCAACTATTCCTTTCAAGTATCTGAATATTCTATTTACTGTAGTTGCATGCAATTCCTTTGGATCAGCTTAATATCTAGCAACCATTTACACAACATTCATAATGTCTGGTATGGTTTGAGTCAAATATAAAAATCCACCAATCATTGACGTGTATCATGTTTGATTAGCCTTAGGAGAATCATTATTTTGTGTTAGCTTACATCCGGTTACCATGGGTGTACCAACTGGCTTTGAATATTCCATGCCAAACTTTTTTAGTAGCTCTTTCACATACCTGGACTGAGATATAAATATTCAATCATCTAACTGAGTAATTTGCATCCTAAAAATAATTCCAGTTCTCCTGTCATTGACTTTTCAAATTCACTTTTCATTTCATCAACAAATTTCATATATAAGTCATCATCACCTTCAAAAATAATATCATCAACAAAGACTTCAATGATCAATTACTTATCCTTATCCACCTTGAAATACATATTTATATTAGTAGTACCCTTATTGAATCCAAGCTTCAACAAGTAGTTATCTAGTCTTGCATACCAAGCTCTAGGGGCTTGTTTGAGTCCATATAGTTCTTTATTCAACTAACACACCATGTCCTTTTCATAAGTCAATTGAAATCCATTTGGTTTCTTAACATAAAATTCTTCTTGTAACTCACCATTTAGAAATGTTGACTTCACATCCATTTGATATACTTTGTAGTTCTTGAAACTATCATAAGCAAGAAATAACCTTACAACTTCGATTCTAGCAATAGGGGCAAAATTTTCTTCAAAATCAATACCTTCCATCTGTAAATATCTTTTACATACTAGTTTTTCTTTATTCTTGATCACTTCATCTTGTTCATTCAGCTTATTCTGAAAGAGCCATTTGGTTCCAATCACATTTTTATCTTGAGGTCTAGGAACAAGAGTCCATCTATCATTTTTCTCTATCTGCATCAGTTCTTCCCTCATTGCTTGCATCCAATATTCATCTTTACATGATTCATTGACATTTCTAGGTTCAGTCTTGGATATCAAAAAATATTATTTTGTAATTCTTCTTCTATTTTGTACACCTTTGTTCTTGTCTCCTATGACCTAACTTTAAGAATAACTTTAATTTACATGCCTTGGAGTTTTGGGTTTTTTTTTTTCTTTCTTCTACATTTCCACTATCTTCTTTTTCATGTTTTTCTTGATTCACTAGAACACTTTGAGTTTGATTTTGTGTCTACACATTACTTCCATTATCAGTGCTATATTTTTGGTCATTTGAATCATATCCACAATACTTGGATGATCTAACAGTGTCTTCATCAACTCTGGCATTTGCACTTTCAACAATTTTCTTCAATATTTTATTGTAACACCTATAAGCTTTGGTCTTAGTAGACTAACCTAGAAATATTCCTTCATCACTTCTAGATTCAAACTTTCATATATCTTCATCTCTTTTATATAACATCTACTTCCACAAATTTTGAAATATTTAATATTAGGATTATAACCAAACCATAGCTCAAAATGAGTCTTATCAGAATTATAACCATTCACCCGATTGATAGTATACACAATAGTGCTTATAGATTCTCTCTAGTAGAAATGAGGAAAATTACCTTCCAACATCATAGTTATGGAAGCATCTAAAATAATTTTTTTCTTTCTCTCAAAAACTTCATTCTATTGTGGGGTTCAGGGATTAGATAACTATCTTTTTATTCCATGATCTTCACATAATGAATTGAACTCTCGAGAAGTGAATCCACCACCTTTGTCTAATGTCAAACATTTTATCTTCAAACATGTCTAATTCTCTGCCATAACTTTAATTCTTTGGAATTTCTCAAATGCCGCATGTTCTTCTCTTAAGAAAGTAACCCAAACCATTATAGAATAATAATCAATAATAAACATGAAATACATTTCCCCTTGTAGACTTCTGATTCAAGATGGACCACATAGATTAGTATGTACCCAATCCAATACTCTATTGGAATGATGTTGTTTGCTCTGAAATGAAATTATTGTCTACTTTCTCATCTGGCATTCCTTGTATATAGTGTTAGTAGGCTTCACTAACTTAGGTAGATCTCTGAGTGCTTGTGTGCAGCTTATTTTGAAAATATTATCAAACTTCACATGAAACAACCTTGTATGCCATAACCAGATTACATCAACTTGAGCAATCAAACAACTTTCACTAGCAGCATTCCAGTGAAAAATGTTACCTCTTGTCTTTGTACCTGAAGTAATCACATTTTTTGAGCTTCCCAATATCCTGCACTTACCATATTTGAACTGAAGATTGTAACCTTTGTCAACCATCTTTCCAACACTCAAAAAATTGTGCTTCAAACCTTCCACATATAGGAAATCATCAATATTACATATTCCACCAAGAGAAATAGTGTCTCTACCACAAATCACACTAGCATTGTTATCTCAAAATCTTACAACACCACCATCATATTTTTCCAAGCTTATAAAATTTCTTTTGTCACTAATCATATGATGCGAGCATCTATTGTCAATCAAGCCATTCATCATTCTCATCAATTCTGGCTGCAAGAGATTTCTCAATATTCTTATTACTATTTGATTCAATGGACACCAGGCCATTTTCCTTGACAACAATGAATACCCATTCATCTTCATTTCCAATTTCTTTATCAGATTCATCATTAGTAACTCCTTATTCAGCATAATAACATTTCTTTTGAAATCTAGTCTTATCAGGTTTATACTTACAAACCCTTTCAAGATATCTTGATGTAAAATGACCTATCTTACTGCAAGAGAAATATTTAATAATCAACTTTCCTTTGTACTTACCTTTAACTCTAGCTTCTCTTTTCACAATCAGTGCTTCCATTTCTTCTAGCTCTCTTTCTTCATCTTCAATAAGTTTCATTTCTTCTTTATATTTGATTGTTTTCCTGGAACTCTCTCCCAAATCATATCTTTGTTGGATTTTTCTGGATACAGTAGCTTTAAATGTAGACTCTATCTTAGGAGAAGATTCACCAAATTAACTTAACTCAAAGGCAACAAGTTTTCCAATCAACATGTTTCTTGTCACATTTTTTACTCTCCTAACTTCTCCAATAGCACGAGCTTTTGTTTTGTAAGAAGTAGGCACATATCTAAGTATTCTAGCCACAATATCATCTTCTTCCAAGAATCCATCGGTACATCTAATGTCCATAACTAGTTCATTTATCATTTGTGCAAAAGAAAAAATGTTTTCATCTTCACTCATCTTCATGATCTCTCACTTGATTTTTAGACTTTGTAGCTTAGCAACTTTTACTAGTGCATCTCCTTCATACAATGTTTCCAACTTTTTCTAGATCTCATGTATAGTCTTTAGACCTATTACATTAGTCATATCTGAATTTTTCAAAGAAATCAACAACGCTTCTATGGCCCTAGTATTAGTTTTTGCTTCCTTGATCTCATCAGTAGAGGAGGGACCATTCTGAGGAATTATATATGCATTCTTTGTAATCTTCCAGAAAGTCTCACCAATGCACTTCAAATGACACTCCATTCTAGCTTTCCACAGAGAGTAGTTTGTACCATCGAATCTAGGACTATCCATCTTGTATGATTCCATCTCGGATCACCTCAAGATATTAGACTTCTTTAGAGTAACTAGATCTGATACCAATTGTTGGAAAAAAAAAGGATAGACAATTAAGAGGGGGGTGAATCAGTTATTACAAAAATTAAGCTTATTCAATATTAAACAACCTTTAATCTCGAATTTGATAACTAACAATGCAAGCATAATTCAACATCACATTAGAAAAAAATATGAACACCAAGATTTTTATATGTGAAAATCCTGTTAGGGGAAAAATCATGGTGGATATTAGTCCACAAGATTATACCTAGTTAGAAGTATAATGAAATAAATGAATAGGGAATGAACATGCATTCAGGCACACTTCCTAGAGATCACTGGTGAAAGGAAAGGCTCACTACCTTACATAAGACAATCAAATTAAATCCATTTGATGAGGTTGAACTAAGAAATTAACTTCTACAAAAGCTCAAGATTATAGTTGCGGTTAGGCACAAAAACACTTCTTCACACTTCGCTCAACCTTCTTCAAACTATTCTCTAAATTAAGACAATCTAATCTTTATTTGCAATTTTTTTTATATACACTTCATGTTCGCACACCACACACACTAAAATGAAGAAACGGTCACTCTTATATATCTGATACATGGAATTTCATCAACTACTCTATCAACCACAAAATAATATATGAATTACAAACTATCAGACTCAATTCATGAACAAATCTTGATGCGCACCAACCTAAGTCAGTCACAACATAGTGAGCACCTAAATCAACATCCTCAAATATTGAAAACAATAAAATATTAATCCATAATGATCCACAACATGCTACCATCATCATGTTGGCCAAGAACATGAAAAAATTAAACAGGAAAGGAAAAATATTCAATCACGAACACACCAATGTGGATGTACCACACTGATAGAGCATGACCTAGAAACATCACTAAATATCTCAACCACATGATATGCAATAATTCAGTTCTCCATAATTTCATTCTCTTCTCTCAGAAACACTTACTATAGTGACAAAATAACTCTAGGAGCACAACACTTTGTAACTATCTTCAATCTTGATGCGTACCACTAAAGCTTTCAAAAAAAATACTAGATAGGCTTAGAAATAAACCCTTTAGTGAAGGCCTTTTGATCATCAACATATAGAAATTTTCATCACTCTAACCTTCTCAGCTTCATTGGCTACCTGAAATATATTTATTACAATTTTCTCAATCTCCTCAACATATAAAGCCTTTATAATCATTAATGCTCATAGTGTTGACATCAATGACAACCACATATCTGCAACACAACCTCAGCATCCAACACATTATTCATGCAAAATAACCCACTCTTTGCTGATGACTCTGATGATGCATCCAATATGACATTGGAGTATGGAAATGGGAAAATAAGGAAACACATTGATGAGATCCTCGAAGGTATTGTGCCTGGATATCTTACATATGACACATATATGGTTAGTAAATTTGAAGATCGGTATGAGATTGAAGTTTCTCCTTCTTCGTCTATGGATTGTAACTATCCTTGTTAAGATGATCATGAGGTGCTTTATTCACAAGATATAAGATGCAAACATGGAATGTAATGAGGACATGCCACCAATAGAGAATGCTAATTATTTGAATAATGAACAATCTGAAGATAAAAATGTATGTGTTTAGTGGGTTGATCCTAAGCATAAAGCCATAAATGATGAAGGGGCAGATGCATTTTCTTATCACCCTATTGATCATGATTGTTTGTGTAAAGAAAAAATATAAATTCTTCCTATAAATGAAAAGGATGATGATGTACTCATGGATGAGAGAACATTTTTAAATGATCAGAATGTACATAATAAAAATTTAATGGAACTTGAATCAGCATCATTTCCAACTAATAATGTTGAATAATTTTTTAGTTTACCTGATATTGCATGTATGGATTCAACTTTGCACATGAGTGTATCTTTGATCATCCTGTGAGTGTTAATTTGTTTGGGCCTATTCTTGAGGTATTTTTCTTTGAGTTGAATTATTATTTGGAGAATGAGTCAGAGTATGTTACTGAACCTAAGATAAATGCACTTACCCAGTCATGAGATTTCAATGATGCATATCACCTCTATTCTCATGATAGTGAGGAATTTTCTAGTATAGAATAGTTCAAGGATGTTTTTGAATTTCTTTTTTTCCTTTTTGATGCATTTGTGGGTTGTTTACATTGTATACAACAATTTTTTTATGAAGGTTTTCAATTTGAGATGCAAACTAAATATAAGATCAAAGTCTGTGATGTTATTAACCAAGTTTATTATGAATGATTCAGTTTTCAAATTAAATAATACATGGTTGATTTTGTTAATCATAATGAAGTTGATTCTTGGGAAATTCTTGGTACAACTTTTGATCCATCATAGGTGATAGAGGATAAAATAATTTGTAGAGGTAAAAGTTGGCCTTAATTTTTGGGGACAAAGAGCCACCAATTTGAGGAGTGAAGCCTATGAAATTGTAAAGGAGGTTTTCTTAAACTCAATGAGATGTACACTATCTAGGCTTGTAATTAGTGTATATAGGTTTGGTGTGTTTGCTTTTTGTTATGTCTATTTTCCTTCTTTGGGCAGGCTCATGGGTTTTTGTCTTACTATTTTGGTTTGCTTCACCTTGAGATGTGGTTTTTTGCCATACCACCAAGGGTATGCATCCCCAAGGACAAGCCATTGATAGAGCTCCTATTTTTTTAAAAAAAATTGTGATATATATTGCCTTTTCATGGATTTGTGCTTATTTTCCAAAGGGTAGGGCTTAGGCTTTTAGATTGAAAACCCTCAATTTAAAATTTTGGTTGTCATCACCATTGAATTTTTTAATTATCTATTCCTGTAATACCTGACTACTAGTCACTTAAGTCATATCTTTATCCATTGAAATCATTATCCATACCAACCCCTTGGATTAGGTATATTGGTCACCATCTATAGGCTAATCATTTTAATTTTTACATGGTTGGAATACATAATTTCATGGTTAATGACTAGGTATTAAGTATTCTTCATCGAGGGTTAAGTCTCATAAACCTAGTTGTGGCCTCCTTTTAAGAACTAATAATTTTGGCATGTACATAAATGAAAATCAATGGTGGTCATTCGATCATTGCGAGTAGATCATGACAATTCCGTGTGCACCCATTCCATTTTATTTATTTTTTTATTTACGCGGGTTGGCAGGCTTAAGCCACGTATCTCCTACCTAGGTGGGCCCAATTACTTTATTGAAGACTATAGGCGCTATGAATGAAAATCAATAGTGGTTGATGAGTCATGTGGTAGCATCTTGATCATTCCTCATGTGCTCATTCTAGTCTATTTTTCATTAAAATATTTGAATGGGCTAGCGGGAAATTGCCATGTGTCATGAAAATTAGTGGGCCTAGTGTTTCTAAGTAGTTAACAAGAAAATCATTGAAAAGGATCAACAACAGGTATCACTACATGTGTCTTCATTTGGACCATTCCCCACACACTCCTCTATTCTATTTATTACAGAAAATAAATCACAAAGGCTAGTGGGAATTGGAAATGTGTAGCCTTTCTATGGTAGGACATATATCTTTTGTAATCAATAAATAGTACCAAAGGAAAATCTACACTGATTGTGGGGTAATGTGGTCCAATATCCATCGTTCCCCACCACCTTGTTTGTTTTTATTTTAATGCTTATCAAGGGACATAGACTAGCAGTGATGGTTATTGGAATATGACTTCTGGTGTTGCAATTGATGGAAACCTAAATCATTTATCCATTCCACGGTCTAGTATTGGTCCATACTGGTAGAAAAAATGAAAAACTAGCTATTACTAGAAGTAAGAGTTAAGAACAGGTTATCCGGTTACAGTTAAATATGTCAATCTGTATACTTTACCAAATTATCATTTTTGGTTGCGGATCTCAGAGAAAGGTATTTTGAGGTTCATACTATCTTATCCAAGAATTATCTAGGTGCACATTTATTGGTGTATGATCTAGGAGATCTATTGTATTGATTTTATGGTTATCAGTGTTAAACGATTGAATTGGTGGATATAGACATTGTGGATGTTTAAGACATAATTGGTTAATTTTTTTTGTTCTTGAACATGTTTACTTAGGTCCCTACTATGGTATGACCGACTATGGATGGTGTGCATTAATAATTAGATGTGGATTTAGCCGATGGTTGAAAATTATTTTATGTTTAATAAAGCCCAACATATGAATGACCAAAAATTTGGTAGCGAATATATATCAGAGATCGGTTATATAATTTTGGATATGGGAATGTGTGAGATGTGAAGTGTGCTAGTGTGTGATGTGAAGTTCATAAGAATAGTAATTCAAATTCATCTATGCATGGATTTGTGATGTGAAGACAAGGGAAGAGCAGAGAAGAGTAGAGTGAAGTGCAGAATCAAATAGAATGTCCTGAATTTGATCTATGAGCCTAATTGGAAATGTAACCAAGCATGAGTAGATTCTATTACTTCAGTTCAATACTCCAAATGGTCTTAATCTGAATATTTTTTAAGGTAGTGAGCCTTCATTTTTTGAGCAATGAGCTCTAGACAGTGAGCCTGAATGCAAGTGCATTACTTTTTGTAAAACTTATATTTGAGTACAAAAATTGTGGATTAACCTCCACCATGGTTTTTCCCCTAATAGGGTTTCCATGTAAAATCCTTGTGTTATCATTTTTTGGATGATTACTTTGTGTTTTTTCATCTTTCCTTTGGTTTAATGTTGAAATGGTTTAAATTTCAGATTAATAAAGTCCAAATTTGCAAAAAATTTATTCACCCCCCCTCTTAGTGTTCCCTTGAGTTTAAAAATTGGTATCAAATCCTAGTTCCTCAGAGGAAGTTTAGTAGCTTGAGGTGGATCTTTGAATTTAATGTACTTTGGTAGTCTTCAACAACAACAACTTGTGGTAGCACTTGATGATCTTGATTAGTCTAAAGTAGAAGTTGGGGAATTGAAATAAAATATTAAAGATGCTGAGAAATTCCTTCAAAATTGAAGGATCATATTGTTAAGTCCATAGAGAAGAGAAAGGATCTATGTGATCAGATTAAGAAAAAGGAGACAAGAAGCATGGATTATGTTCACCTAAATCAAACCTTGAAGGAAATTACTAAAGAATTTGGAAAACTTGCCAAAGACAATGCCACCCTAAAACATGAGATGGAATCTATGGTGATGAAGTTGACTAAGGAGATTGAAGGAAGGAAGAAGAATGAGGAGAAAATTTCTCAGTCCTTAAAATATAAATCTAATGAATGCAGAAGAGTAAATGGAGAATTCATTCAGTTGGAGAGTGAACTAGAACAATCCAAAAACAATGAAGAACAACTTGAAAAATAGATTCTTATTCTAAGAAATGAACTTACTATTACAAATGAATACAAGGAAAATTTTAAGATTAGATCAGTTAAGCTTTATGAGCTGACTCAAGGATAGAATAATGGAAATGACAAGTGAGGCCTTGGATATGAGAAAGGAGAATGTTCTAGATCTAGACAAAAAAAATTCAAGCAAGAAAATATGACGAATAAAGGAAAAAGGAATCTAATAATTTTAATGGATAATATTTTTCTTGCAATAAATTTGGTCATATGGCAGCTCAATGTAGAAGTAAAATTAAATGAAGAGATTCGTCATTTTTTGGTTAGTGTTTCAATTGCAAAAATTTGGACATAAATCATTTGAATGCATAAATGTGTCAAAATACTTTATCAGTAGACAAAATGTTGAATGTTACACATGTGGAATATTTGCGCATATTGATAACCAATGACGATCAAGAATAAATCAATGGAATGGGTATGTGCAGGATCATCATGGAAAAAATAGGTCCTTAAGTGGCAATAAAAAGATAGAAAATCAGAGTTAGACAACTTGATGTAAAAATTTGAATAAGTTATCTATATTATTTCAAAAAAATGTAAAAATAGAATCTGTCGAAAATTGAATGTAGTTTCTAAACATTTAGACCTTTTTTTTAAAAAACAAAAATCTATTTTGATGAAAATTTGAAATTTCAATGCAGTGGTATTTAAATTTCAGGGTAAAAATAAGAAGTAGGTGTCTGCTTGACCACCCTAATTACAATAAAATGATAATATTTTTTATAATATTTTAGATATAAGTAGAGGACTCATGACCCAATGTGATGCATATTTTTTTATAATTTTTTTTCCAAGTACATTATTAATTATGAATTTTTTTATTCCAACTTTTAAAAAATATAAAATCTCATCTATCTAACCACCTTAACTTGGTCAAAAATTCATTAATTTTTTTTTTTTTTTTTAATCTTATAGTATGCAAAGCATAGAATGTGACACATGTTTCAAATTCAAAAAATGTGATACTGTTTGAAAGTTATAGATTTTTTTCAATCAACTTATCGATCAGGACATTATTCATAATTCTAATAGAAAATGAATAATAATTATTTATTAAATTCAAAGTAAAGCATAATTTATATTGGTGGAAAGCTGAGAATCACCTCTAAAAACCCTTTCTGTTTCATCAATTTTGGGTAAAAAAAAAGTCATCAGCCACATGGGCCATCATATGGCTTACATATCACCACTTTTTGGTCCATCATGATCCTGCACATACCTGAATGATTGGTTTGAAAAAGGAAATAATATGTGCCAAAATTTTAAAAAATATGGTCACACTGCAAGATTCTGTAGAAACAAAAATGTGGATAGAAGAGGTCTAATATACAAAGGGAGAAATACACCAGAAAGATGATAAGGAAAAAAGAAAAATTACTGTGGCTGAAATAAGAGATCAGATGAAGAAGACATGGGTAAGAAAAATTGAGTTTCATGCAGGAAACAATTTTGTACCAGAACATACTTTCGGTAAATCCTCTGAAAATTGATTTCAGGCCATTGGCTTAGGGGGATTTTTTCAAGAAAATCCTTTTTCCCATGTCTATAGCTGGTACAAGAATGTGAAATATTTTCAAAAAGGTGTATTAATGATCTACAGAGGCTTTTAGTAACATTCACTAGGAAAATCAAAGAAATCATAGGTACGTAGAAGAATTTTTCTCTCATTGTCTGAGAAAATAGGGTATCCGAAATACCTAGGGCAAAAAAAATGATTACATCAAAAGTTACGTGTGTGAAGTTAGAGAAATTAATTGGAACTCTCTTTTATCACCTTGCATTGAAGAAGAGAAGAAGGAGATCACTCAGTAGGATAATTTCAAAGGTGTGAAGAAAATATTGATGATACTGTGAGTTGTTACGATAAATATGTATATACTGTTTGCGATGAAGCTTTGCCAATGAATGTTGGGATGCGGCATGCTAAGAAGTGGAATGAATTTCATTCACTTCTCAAGAGCTGGGAGCCTATCGGTTGTAACTACAGCTTACAATTTTGAAGGAAAAAATAAAATAACCATGACAATTCAGTGACAAATCTCTAAAATCATCAGGTATTTCAGTTGCTTTTGAAATTTCCATATAATTTGGTATGTGAAACATATAAACAAAAGGAAAAATGGAAAAAATAAAAGAGAAAATCAATTTAGATGAATACAGTAGCTAGAAGATTAGAGTCATAATAAATTTCTTGTCACTCGATGAATTGAAATGGTTGAGAGAAGCCAAACACAAGAATTTGGACATGTGGAATGACTTTTCCTATTTTGAGAACACATAAATCATTAAGTTCATTTTGAGTAGATTGAATGATGACACTTTGATTCTAGACAAACCTTACATCATTTCAAGGGAATTAATTGGAAAGTTAACTAGATTATGCAAAGCTGGGGATATACCAAATAATAAATTCATCTAGAATAAAGAAGTCAAAACCCTAACCAAAGTTATTGGACATAAAAGGGCACTAATAATCTCGACAATCAAAGAATATGTGACAAGATACATTACACATGGATTATCTTACAAAAATTTCTTTAAAAATAGAGAAGGTTCTACTTCAGGAGGTGCGGTCTACATTTCACACAAAATGATAATGGAAGATTAGGACTTTGATCTTTGTGGACTGATGAAAGATCAACTAATGGAGAATGTGCAACTAATGAAGGTGATAGATTATCCTTTCAGGTTTGGTTCTCTAGTCATATTTCTAGTAACGTACTTTTTGAATTATGAACAACAATGTGATATGGAAAGAAAATGAACTGGTGTGCAAACAAATCTACACACACTCTAAGAGTTTGGTCAACTGTGATCAATAATTTGGAAATTTCTTTAAGAGTTTGCTAGGAAAGTTGGGCTCAGTTGATATTTCTCTTTTGGTAAGGGCACTTGAAGTTGGTTCCTCTTTCGATGAGATGGGTAGAAAGAAGAAAAGAGAAAAATAAATTGTTGTTTGTACTCCTCCAGAATGCAAGATTCCAAAAATTAAAGGAAAAAGGAAAGGAACAAGAAATCGTGGATATACCAAATGAGAAATCTGACAAAGAAAATAAGAACATATAGGGGAAAGAACTGGAATTAGCTAAACCAAAACAAGAAAAGGAAATAACATAAGAAAGTGAAGAAGAAGATGACTTGACAAAAGAGAAACTACTATAGCTTATTAATAAGGAAGGTGGAATGCAAAATATTGCTAAATTATGGTCTAACAGACCCTCATATGATCAAGATATGATTTTAAGTGTACTAAGTGCTCATGTTGTGCACAACTAGATCAAATTAGAGATTTTGCAGAATATTTTACTAGAAGAAATGATTGAATGCATTAAGGAAACTATGGATTCTAAGTCTCAAAAGAGGCAAGAAGAAGGATACATAATCTTAAATTTGAAGGAGTAGTTCAGGCTATCACTTACCAAGCTGAAAAATAAATTGAATTAGTTGAGGCAATGCATAGGTGTAGGAAATAACATCTATAACTATTGCATCCGTTGGCCTCATGCATTTGGTAAATACAAAGAAAAATTGGAACAAAATGAAAAAAATTAAATGGGATTGGAGAAAGCTTTGATATGTTCCAGGATTAGGATGGCACAATCAAGAAAATAATTCAAGAGTTATTGTCCGAGCATACAAAAGTTCAATTCACTAAAAAAAAATTTGTGGACACTTTTTGGAAAGTAAAGGACCTAATTGAATGCAATCTAGAACAAATGATTGAGATACTGAGGAAAGGATAGAAATTAGAGGATGCGATCAAAATTATGGAATCCCTCATTGAGATTGTCAACAAAAAATATAAGAATAATACCATGATAATAATCATTGGGATTGCATCAAAATCTTGGAAGAAATTTCTTTTGAAGATGAAAGAAAATCACAAGATAATCTTCTAACTCAAGTAGAATTTGTTCTTTTTTCAAACTTTGAAAATAGTTTTGAATCAACATATATTTGGTCATATTTCAAAAAGGGATATTGGATACATTTTTTTCATTGATGTCAAACTTGGAGAGAGAGCAGTGAAAAATGCCTCATCAATCTTAGGGGGAGCTATGTTTTGAAATTTTAAAGTTTGGCAGCGTACTCATATTGGTTTTGACACTTAGTCATTTTTCACTAAGTGTTTCCATCAACACCAAAGGGGGATATTGTTGGAATATGGCTTCTAGCGTTATTGATGGAAACCTAACTCATTTATTTGGTCCATAGTTTAGCATTGGTCCATATCGGTAGACAAAATGAAGAGCTAGCAATTACTAGAAGTAAGAGTGAAGAACTGGGTATCTGGTTACAGCCAAATTTGTTGATCTGTATACTTTACCGAATTATCATTTTTGGTTGTGGATGTTAGATAAATGTATTTTTATGTTCATACTATCTTATCCAAGAATTATCTAGGTGTGCATTTACTAGTGTACGATCTAGGAGATCCGGTGTATTGATTTTCTGGTTATCAGTGCTAAACAACCAACTTGGTGAATATAGTTGTTGCAGATGTTTAAGATATAATTGGTTAAATGTTTTTGTGCTCAAACATGTTTACTTAGGTCCCTACTATGCTATGACCGACTATGGATGGTGCACATTAAGAATTAGTTATGGATTTAGCTGACGGTTGAAAAGTATTTTTTGTTTTATAAAGGTCAACATATGAATGAACAAATCTTTGGTAGTGGATATATATAAGAGATTGGTTATATCATTTTGGATATGGGAATGTGTGAGATGTGAAGTGTGCTAGTGTGTGATGCAAATTTCAAAATAATAGTGATGTGAATTCATCTATGCATGGATTTGTGATGGAAAGAGTAGGTCAAAGCATAGCGAAGTGCAGAATCAAACAAAAGGTCTTGAATATGATCTATGAGATTAACCAAAAGTATAAACAAGCATGAGTAGATGCTATTACTTCATTTCAATCCTTCATATGGTCTTAATCTAAATATTTTTTAAGGCAGTAAACCTTCCTATTTTGAGTAGTGAGCCTAAATTCAAGTGCATTCATTTTTGTAAAACTTATATTTGAGTACTCAAATTGTTGGTTGAACTCTACCATGGTTTTTCCCCTAATAGGGTTTCCACGTAAAAAAATTATGTTATGGTGTTGTGGATGATTAATGTTTGTGTTTTCATCTTTTCTTTGGCTTAATGTTGAAATGATTTAAATTTCAGATTAATAAAGTTCAGATTTGAAGAACACTGATTTAACCCCACCCTCTCATTTTTCCCTTGAGTCCAACAATGGTGATATTTGTTTCTCCATGGAGGGACCCACTAGGTTTTAATGACGATGGATTCTCTAATATGGATTTAGATCGACGGTCGATGGTGTGTCATGTGGTCTATCCTAATCAATCCCTACCATCATGTGAGAGTCCTATTTGTGCCTCCCATTTATAAGTAGGTAGGTAGGTGACTACCATGTGGACTACTTCAAAGGGTCTACTACACTTTAGCAGAGATAAAGTACTTCTAAAATTTGACCAATATTGCATTAATACTTAGAACATCACAAAATTTTAACTGAGTTTTTAGCATGCATTCAAGATTTGGGAGATGCTTGTGGTTGCAATCGTGAATTATGTTAGGTGTTGGTACACATGGGATGAATAATTTGAAGCAAGACAAAGAATGGGATGATATTTTGAGGATAAATCATGATCACTTCCTGCTCTCTTGTGGTGGTGAATTATGACACTAATACATTTTGACTCAACTTTCGACAAAAAGTCATCAAAATTTTGACAAAATTTCATTGGAGGAATTTTGTTAGAATTTTGACGAAATTTGAAACATCAAAATTCTAACCCAGCCAATGATGCTGGGTCCGAATTTTGACATTTTAAATTTTGTCAAAATTCCTCTGATGAAAGGGCGTAAAAATTCCAAAAAAAATTCATCGGAAATTGAGTCAAAATGTATCAGTGTGAGTAAATTAATTCCCATGGGAAAATGTGACACATCTTTTATCAAGTATTGTAGACATGCAAAATATACACATGCATCTAATCATACTTCATTCAACATTATTTCATCTATTAATTAAATAAACCAATTTAATTAATTCACTTCTATCAAAATTAAAATAAATCTAATTATTTAATTATCTCCTATAGTTCCCAATTTAAGTAAATCACATATATCTAATTAAATCACTCATATGCATTTTCCTCTCATTTGATTTAAAATTAATACAAAAATTGAAATCAAATGTCATATCACCTAAACTCTTGTTAGATTAATCAAATCCTTATTAGTTTAATCCTAATCACCTAAATCCTCTAGATTCATCCAATTGCACAATAAATCATTTAAATTGATTTATTAAAACACCTATTTTCCCTCACAAGGGAATATTCCTTGGGAATATGCCCTCATTAACTCTCATGTTTGACTTTTTTGGCCAAACACAATTCCCCCCAAAACCCTCAACCATATTCATTTATTGACATTTTCAAATTTGAAATGGGCACATTAGCCAACACTTGCATAATCATGGGCCAATCCCATTGTGACAAGTGGCTCTCTCCTATTGGATGGGATTTAGTCCCACATCTCTCAATCTTAGCTTCTCCTCTCTCAAATTCTCCTATAAATGCAATGCATTTTCTCTCATTTGATCATCTACATTTTAGAGCATCCTTATTATATGAAACTTGAGTTCAAGAGCATCTCGTTTTCTATCATTTTATTTGTTTTAGCAAGGATTAGGAAAGGGCTCTTTCAAACATTCAAGGAGCACCAATCCATCATAGAATAGGCATCTAATATGTTTTCTTTTTTTCAACTAAATTAGTTTTCTATTTCACTTATCATGCATGTTGGATTATTCTATGAAGATGTTGATTATTTGTTTTGTTTAGAATGCTAACCATACTAAGATGGGTGTGTGTGTTGAAGATTTTCTAACCATTTGCAGATTTTCACCATCTATAGGTTCTAAGTATGTGATTAATTATGCAGATGGAGTGGGATTTTATCCATATCAGATATTTGATTAGGGAAAAGGTATCTAGTGCATGCAAATTAATTTTATCATAATTAATTATTCTGATTGATTATCTATTGATTTATTTCAATATGTGATTAATAGTTGATATTCAAAATCCAAGTAGATGGTTTCTATCTCTCTTGTGTGAACTCCCTTGGAATATTAATGAATACAAGTTGTAGAAGTTGGTCTATTTATTGAAGATTCACTACTTGTTATTCTCACCATTTGATGTTTGTGATAACTATGATTTTGGGAATGAATGTATGAAGTATTCTAAGTAATTATAGAGTTTGAGCTAGTTATTTTACATGAAGGGTGGTGTCTCTATCCTAAAGAAATTTGGTGTGTTTCTCCATAAATAATGGCTAAAGTGAGCATGTTTATTAGCCTAACACAAAATTCAAGGAAACTCCTTGAGTCTCAAAGTGTTTTGCCCAAGGAGGAGAAAGATGTGCCTAAGGTCCCTGTAACTCCAAAGAAGAAGGCAAGAGATGATAAGAAATCTTCACGAGGTGTTCTCAAGCATGAATATCATCCGACGAGCTGAATTATCTCGAAGGAATTGGTTAAAGGCAAGGAGAAGAAATTTGATAGTCCTAAGAGGGAAGCTACAAGGAAGAAAAAGTATCACAGAGCTTTCATGGGATGTAATCAGCCTCCCATTTAAGTCTTCGATGATCCCTCAGATAGTGGAGAAGAAACTCATTCTAGATACTAATAGTATCTCATGGTCATGTGTAATTTGGTTGATTCTAAAGATGAGGTGGTGATGGCTACTCCACTTTCAATAAGGACACCAAGCAAGTGTTCTTATTCTATTTCTGACTAGGAAGATTAGCACATCACTCCCTTTTTGAGTTGATGCTTGGGTTTTTGTGCTTTGTGATGACTTGTTTTCTTTGGGTTGGTGTGTTGTGATATGGATTCTTATTTTTCATTATTTTTTGCTGATGTTGACTTTTATGGGTCGATGTGAACTTGCAAACTTTGGTTCTATGATGTGACACCTTTTGAAAGGTTGATGGGCTTCTTCGATGAATAGTTTTTGATATTTTTCTCTCCCCTATGTTGAAAATGATTACTTATAACTTTTAAAGGAATATTTTGAAGTTAAATGCAACTATAATTCACCGTGGTTCTTGTTGCTCCCTTATTCTATAAAATGGATTTCAAGGCTGATTGTAGGGGTCAATTTTTGAGTCTTATAATGATCTAGGTGAAGAGTTAGGTTTGGAAAGAAGTATACAGTATAAATGATCATACATAGAATGGTAGGATGTCTAGGGTATAAGTAAAATATGTAGTAATCTTAAACAGTTTTATGCAAGCCACATAAATGAAGGAAAATATTAAGTTCTTCTACGCATACCCTCTTATGTAATTTCTCCTACAAGTTATTAATGAACAGGTTAATAATATTCTACTTCATCTTCAATTGTTTTTGGTTGATTGTGTGGATTTTTTTTAGCTATAATTCAATGATTTGATTAAATGCTAAGATAAGCTCATAAATTTGTATGGAGGAATATAAAATTTGGTAAGAATTTATGTGTTGAACATAGTGAGTTGCATGCTACAATGCGGAGTGACAATAGTCTAATAGTCTCTAGATAAATGGCTTATGTATTATTGGTTATTACATGATTTGACTTTGTTGCCCAATAGATAGAGCACTAGTCTATTCATTAGCATACTTTAGATAAATTGGCTAGCAATGCACCTAACTAGAGATTTGGAATGAGAACAAAAAAAATCATTTAAAATAGTTTCAATTATGCTGTGTAACTTTGAAAATTCCTCTCAATTCCTAGAACCAATTAGTATTTTTTTCAAAGATTATCCAAATCTTTGGTTAAGGATGCTTAGTTGTATCAATAGGAATTTTATCTATTTATAAAATTACTTTTAAGAACTAAATATATCTTAAGTGCAATAAGGAGTATCCTCCCAGGTTTCACAAAACCCGAAGAGTCGGAGTGAGGGCCCAAGAATCCTTAATCGTTAGTTGGCCACTAACTTTGACAATTCTTGAGCATAAGGATTGGCTTCCCTTTAGAGGATTTCAAGGATTAGCTAGAAAAAAAAACCAACACATTAAATCAGAATTATCACCAAAGATCATCGAATGCTAATAAATACTACCTAGAAATATATTTAATTTGATAAAACAAAAACTATTGGTATGAATAGATGTTTTACCTACTAGTTGTCTAATGAGTCTTATTTACTTGCTAAGTTCACTTAGGTCCTAAGAGGGAATATTTCTAGATGGTTTTAGTTTTCATTAGATCTTATCTTATTTTTGACATTTAACCCTTGTGTCCTAATTCAATTAATATTATTGAGGTACTTATCTCATTGTACAATATTAAGACATGTGTCAAGATTTTGTCTAATCCTATCTCATAACTTGCCTTTATAAGAATGCCATAATATGTACATCACACATTCAATCTATAAATATTGCATCCTTAATAATAGCATGATATTCCTTTCATTTCAATTTTTTAGAAGTTTTTTTTGGCTTGTAGGTGATCCTATGGTGTTGGTAGCTCACTGTTATCTCCTACATGGTATCAAAGATTCAATGATATAGACTTCTTCCTTGATCTAAGGGACCTATTTTGGCTTCAACATTTTGATGGGTATAATTGGAGGTTTTAAGAACATCATGGTTGAATCCAGGGCATCAGAGAAAGCTAGGTTAGCCTTTCATCTCATCAAATGCCATTATATTTTGTTAGATCTATAAGGGTAGATCTACAAGGGTTTCAAGTTGGGTGAAGATTACTAGATTAAGGAGGTATTTGAATTTTTAGGGAAATTAGGGACAATGTGGGGAATTTTGGGACAAAGAGGTATTCATAACCTTTCCATCACATATAGAATGCCTAAAACCCTAAGGATTGACTGAAAAATCATAAAAATCAAACACTTTTATCATGAAAAATTAGGAAAACAATTTGCTTCATTGGCATATTCATATAGTCAGATGGATCTATACCAATCATATAATATGGTATTCTACTATAGCATTTAGATATTGTACTATCAGTGAATATTCATTGGGCATATTCTTTAGACCCCTTCATATTTGGTCTATGTTATTCATATGTTCAGAAGTGCACATAATTGATATTATTTCATCTGCAACAATTAGTCTGTTAATACAAATTTTTCTTTATTTATTAAAAAAATACTATTCCCTAGCAATTTGTTTTTATTTCTTCCCATTTATTTGATTTAATACCCATAGCTCCTAGTAATGAAATTTCAAACCCACATGGCTCGTGCCTGACAAGGAAGGAATTAAAGCCCTAGAGCCCCCAAAATACTTAGCTCTAGTGGCATCATCACCACTCATGGTAGGGTAAGTTTCAAAAATAAGAATTAAGTATTAGTTAGATGGGTGTCTAGGGGGATGAAGCCCCAAGGGCCCAAATTTTGGACCCTAATTCTCAAATTGGGTAATTTTTTCAAGATGTAACTTCTTGTCATCATGTTCAAATTCCAAAAATAAGATATCATTGAAAAGATGGATTAGTGTATTTTACAGTGGTGAAGATAATTTTTCTATATTTGTTTGTTTGGTACTAGTATATTCTATTTGAAGTCAAATATTATTTTTTGGCTCTCCCAAGCTCATAACCTTTTTCAAATGATCTCTAGTTTTTTCTTTTCTTGCGACATTGGAAAGGTATTGTGGAGCTCTATAAATTCATGCATGCACTCTTTTAGGTTCATCCATAGGTTTATTTTATTCGTATTTGTGTGTACTCACAATATTTTTCATCACATAGACATACTTTCACTTGAGAAGGTGCAATTTTAATCCTTGCACTTCATCTTAGTTATAGAAAATTTTTGTATCTCATGTTGGTTCATTCAGATTCTAGGGTTTCTATATATTCAAAGCTTTTGAATATTCCTTGCCATCAATACAATTGTTGCTTTATCATAATTCTAGATTTGATCCAACAATTGAGAGTTTCTAGTGTTTCTAATCATCTTGTCCTTTCATGCTTGGATTAAGGTTATAGTGTTACTCCACCATTGTGCTTCTAGTGTTTTCTTACAATCAGTTAAATATTTATGGGGGGTTGCATGGTCTCTCTTCTTCTCTCTTATGGGAGGGTGGGGTATTTTTCCTCACATGGTGTTTTTCATTCTCATTTTTCATGGAAAGTATAATTGTCTTGTTTCTCTTTTGGGGAGGATTTTTGTCTCACTAGGTTATCTTCTTTTCTCCATTTACAAGTGATTGCATTTGAATTTGTACATGGGTGCCTAATTGGCCTAGTAGTTGGGACCCATTATCATCTTTGCATCATGTGCATAATAATTTACACCCTAAGTTGCACTTAAAAGTGGTGTTGGTGTAAATAGGTGTTTTACATATCTAATTGTCTAATAGTCTTATTTACATTTAAGTCCACTTAGGCCCTTGGAGGGAATCTTTCTAGATGGTGTTAGTTGTCACTGGATCTTACCTTATCTTTTGAAATTTAGTACATGTATCCTAGGTCATTTAATATTGTTGAGGTAGTTATCTAATTGTACATGATTAAGACACGTTTCAAGATCTTGTCTAATCCTATCTAACAACTTGCCTTTATAAGAAAGGCATCATATGCGCATCACATATTCCGTCTAGCAATCTTGCATCCATAATCATGGCATGATATTGTTGCCATTTCTCTCTATCGAAATTTATTTTTGTCTTGCAGATGATCTTGGGGTGTAGGGAGTTTACCACTAACTCCTAGAAAAACCCTCATCAAATGGAAAAAGGCACTATGTAAATGATGAAAAATCTAGTTTTAGTTTGCTAAAATTTTGCAAGATTGATGTCTCTAACTTTCAAAGTAATGTAACTAGCTAAGGTTTACTAGTTTGAAACAAATAAAGGAAAATGAGATGATTAATCTATTTAGTATTTTCGATATAAATCAAGCTATTTATAGCCCTTCTAATCACCTAAATATAATCTCTACTATTAATTTTTATTTTTTTAATGCTTCCAACCACAAATGGATACATTAAAATTTAATTCCACAAATAAAAGATCAACAAAATTCCTACAAATTACATATAATACGAATTCTATCAAATGCTACTAGAACAAAATCAAAATATCATTAAATTCAGATTACATAAAATAGCGAAAGGAAAAAAATTGTGTGTACTTGCTGAACAGTAAATACACACAATTAAAAAAAACCGTTTGCTTTATTTAGACCAACTTAGTAACTATATAGAGTAAGAATACTACTTTCATAAACTATTATTGTTTATAGCTTATATGCCTACAATTTGGAACATGAAGGACTCTTCATCATTGATATTATAATCAACGAGTTTAACATATGAGGACTCCGCTCTTATGGCTCTTACAACAGTTTCTTCACTAAAAATCGCTGAGGATTTCGTATGTGGGATGTCTACGACATCCCATAGAGCCTGATCAGCCTGACTTGTTATCATCTGCAGCAGAAACATGAAAATGTCATACAACACATGCATATAATGACATGAGGCAAATTCGCCACCAACAATTCACTGCAGAAACATGAAAGTATCATACAACACATATGCATATAATAATATCAGAAAAATCTCTGGAGTGAAGTCTCACCGTCTCATCGTTCACAGAAGTCATGAAAGCAACTTGCCCAATATTTTGGAAAGTGCATGAATTTCCATATTTCTGTTTAAACCATTGCTGCAAGGCAAGAAAAAGTGTCCAATCATTTCACCTACGTTTCGTTAAATTAATATCAAAATTGAAACCGATCGGCACACCGTTAATCGAGACAGATACTAACCTGTGATTTATCGTTGTCATCTCTATAAGACAAAATAACTTTATTACTGTACCTATCCACAGAAAGATACTGGTTAAACTTTATGAATTTGATGAGAACCTTTTGCATTTGACGACTATTACTACAGATCTCTCTATCCATGATTGTTTCGAACTTCTGCATCACCATGAGCAGGAAAAAAGTATTCAGAAGTTTCCTACTTAATAAAAAATATCAATTCAAGAAAACAATAAACTCCTAATATCTCTTACTCGGCAATATTATGACCAAGTATCCGTCCTCCCAAAATGCAAATGCTGTGTGTATGGATGCAATGAGGTGAGACCATGTGTGTATTTATAGAGCAAGAAAAGGATTGACGTGGGATCCAATTCTTAGTTCTTTATTCCTTTCTTTTTTTCACTCCATTTTAGCTCTTTAATGCTCCACTCATAATTATCAATGGATTCCAACTCGTACAAATTGACCCTACTTCCATCTCACTAAGCCCTTCGGCCTAAAATATAAGAAATTTCTTATTCATCTATAGGAATGAGGCAATTATTTATTCTATATAGCTATCAATAGTGAGATATTTTGATTTAGATAATATATAATATGCATACTACTAGTAGAGTGGAATGATAGTTACACACAATAGTTTAATATTAAAAATAATATAAGATACATTAACATTATTATTTTTGCAACATTGATAGAAAGACAGTCACATAGCTTAAATAGAATCTCCTAAGCTCGAGAGGCGATAAGATCAATTACTACAAGTAGATTGTAATCGCTAATATTACAAAACATTATAACATGTTCTTAGTTACCAATAAGCTCGTCCACATTGACAATTTCAATATACTAATAACCACTTCCATGAACTCCTAATCTCTCTAACAAAGATATTTAAAATTTAGAAAAGAACCTCAAGCCTAAGTTTTTTCTTCTAGGATTTAGATACATTATATTTGCAACAATTACCTCTGATAAAACAAATAGTTTGTATCCAGGATCATGATCTGAATGGGAACAATGAAATGTTAGTTACTTCAACAACCGACTACATGAAGATAAACAATGGATCGCTTAGATCATGTATATCACCTTGTGGTCCACCATGTCATCATGAAACTTCTATAAATAGTTCTTGGACATGGAAAGGTAAGATCAATATTTTTATAAATATTACTAAAGTAATCTATTAAGTTATTGAATGAAAATAGATTTTAATTATTACTTTTATCACATATATTTTTGGTTTATCTACCTCTATCCATGTAATATTATCATCAATTTTATCTCTAGATAGCTTCCATGCGTCAAGCTCTATAGGCTTCTTTTATCATATCAAGGAGATTGCATAAGAAATGGGTAATTGATACATTTTATATTATAGACTAGTGATTAAATTGGATAAGCCTTATGTTTATGTGTCTACATCTTATTGTAAAGAACAAGGTGGAGGAGCTTGGATATAACACATAGGTGTAACATGAAGAGGTCATGATTTTAAGATTTCATTGACTAGATGTGAGGATTAATAAAATATAGTTTTCATGATTACTTTGTGTCCACAAGTAGTCGCAACACTTTACTCTCCCAAATGTATACTTTTCTAAACTTAGACTGATGTTGGAGCATCCATGGTGTAAGCACAATCTTGCATCCCAAATAAAAATGTTTATTTTGATTTTTGTTAGGTTTAATGGGCTAAAAATAGCAAGGTTACTATTTTTAGTAAGTTAGCATTTGTGTGCATATGGACATGAAATATTACATAGAGGTCCAAAGTGGTGAAATGATTCAAATGGTGAATAAATTACTTCAATATCATTTATCATTTGTGAGATATTAATGTTTTTGTCTTTAAAATTGTTTAAAAAAAAATTAAAGTCAATTTTGAGGCACCTAGAAATTATGAATGGGCCTAAAAAATGGTCAATAATCAAAATATACCAAAAGGTATATTTTATATGCCTTGTATTCATCAATATATTTCCAACAATGTAGACTATTTGCCAATTTGTCATCTAAGTGAAAAGTCATGGCTCATGAAAGTTGGAATAAACTTTAAAAATTTCCTCTTAAGGATGGAAAAGTGGACAACTAGATTAGTTTTGGCATGAGAGTGGAAGTCATAGTTCATTGGCAAGTGGAATAATCATATAAATTTTTCATGAATGAAAAGAGATTCATTTTAGATGAGAAGATAATTGTTTTTTCCTACTTTTTCAGCACAAAGCAAAGGTTGAGCTTTTAGTGGTCATTATTTCCATTTGTAGACTTGCATATATGATTTTCTACATGTTGATAAAAGTACAAAGATGTGTCACATTTTTATAAAGGAAATAGCCAACTTTGATACAACTTTTAAACTTGGGTCACTAAAAAGTGGCTATATGTTTTGAATTTTGAAATAATGTAAATTAATAAAATATGGACAGCTAAATTATAGTGTCTACTTTTTATTTTTTGAAAAAAATAAAAAATTGACACTATAATTTAGTTGTTGATAAAATGATGAAAGATGAAGTTACATGAGACATTGGGCTTTATATAATAAATATCTTCCTTCATTTTTGTTTTATGTATTTATAACTTGAAACTTTAGTGCATGGACATATTTTTTTCAATCTTGATATATATATATATTGTGTGCAAGTGAGTTGTCTCCTTCATTTGGCCCTTTGATGTTGATTTTGTGTGCTCCTTTGATAAAATGACCTAAAATGAAGCTTAAACTAGTGTGCATGTGATGGTAGATGTAATGGAAGCCATGAATTATTGATTGGATGAAATATGAGGGTTGAAAATGTTGTAACAATGTTGGTTTGATAGCTAGGATGCAAGAGTGTACAAGTTTGTTTAAGTGTGTGATTGATAAATGAAGCCTAGATTCACCATATCTAGGCTAAATGCCTCTAAATAAATGGATGGCCAGGATTGCATCCCAGTTAGAAGATCAATGGCTAGGACTCTTTGAGACCTCACAAGATACCACATGAGGAAATGTGGAAGGTGAGGTGGAAAAGAGAGGATGATGTGGAGGCCAAGTGGAAAAAGGTAAGTCTTGTCTCATCTACCCAAATTATATATAGGGCACAACTTTCAATCTATAGGTGAATTTTTTTATATAGATGTTTTTTGTTTTCAAATTTTGTATTCATTTATAGAAAGTTGTGCCCTATTAATAATTGTGTTTCTATTTCTTTATATTAAAGATAGTCAAAAAATTATAGATATAGCCATGTACAGTAGTTAAAACACCACAAGCAACATAGTTACTACAATTTATTAGTCTACAATTCATACTCCCTATCTATGTTATATTAAGCATAAGCTACTACATATCAAATTCTTAAATAGTACTATGCAGGTATTTAATTACATAAATAATTAGAGATAATATTTTTTACTAATGCTAAAATAATTGATATCACCCCATCCAACAAAGGATTTCAGGCTTGAGGAATTAGATACCATAGGTCTTCCACTGCCTACTCCAAACCTTCATTGGTAAAGTGTCTAGTATTAACTCTCTTCTTTTCCTTCCTCTCCTCAACTTCCTTTTCATTGGTGTACTAATTTAGAAACCTAGCCATTCCCTTTAGTAATGGAATAATAGTATCTATGTAATAAGACAAAGTGGGTTCATATCTAATCTCTACAGTATTGATCTTCAAGTAAAAGCACAAAGCTATGTCACACTTTCAGCCAACTTATTAGCACAACTAAATTTAAGTATTTCTAACTGGTAATAAATTTTGGTCAAACAAATGATCTATTAAGAGTCATTATAGCTAAGGTAGATACTTTCACAACTTTTTCAACTAAAATTGTTGGCTAAAAATATATGGAGCACCACTTCGAGTCCAATTTACCACAAAAAAAATTATTTGAAAAACTTGAAGTTTAAATAACTCCTGCTAATGTAAATAACATTTTAAAAAATAAATTAAAATACCCTTTTGTAGATCCATAAGCGTAGTTTTTTAAAATATATTTATTTTAATTGTTTAAATATTATTTATATTTTACATTTTATTTATACTAAGAGTAGGTTATCAGCACAAAATATTAGGTTGATTAACATGCCAAGGAAAAATACTAAAACTTATTAAAAAAATTTGAATAAAATATGATGCACTAGATAAAAGAATCTATTTCAAGATGGTCTATGTTTTTTCCATTTTAGATAATTTTTTAATATGAAAGTTGATTTCCGATGGAAACAACATTTTTTTTATTCACACCCATTTTAATATTTATTTAAAAAAATATATATTTATCAAAATTGGATAAAAATATATGCATACACTAAAGTTTCAAGTTATAAATATACACAAAAATTTGAAAGAAAAAAAAATTACTATAAAATTTTGACATCCCATGCAACTTCATTTTATCAACAAGTAAATTATAGTGTTAATTTATTAAAAACTAGTTTAAAATAAATTTTTAATTTAAAAAAAAAAATACAAACATAAAAAATACATACTTTACTAGTTTACATCATTTCAAAATTCAAAACATATATGCCACTTTTTAGTGATTCATGTTTAAAAGTTGGATCGACATTGGTTGTTTCCTTTATAAAGTGTGATAGAGCTTTGTTCTTTTACCCCTTCATAATGCCATCTTCAAGTAGTTTCAAGAACTTATGCTTTGATATTTCTAATATCATTATAACCTGCAATGAAATATTTTTGAATATGAGGTTTTTGTAAAACTTAGTAAGAATTCTCTTAGAGCCTTGAAACCTTTCGTTGTTTCTCCAAATGCATATTTTCTAAAGAATTTCATTAATAAAAGTCAGCCAAAACATATTTCAAACATTACTTTACCTTTCACATTGTCAAGAAAAACCTCTCATAAAATAATGTTACCTTACCAACCTTTAAGATCTTTTGCGAAGAAACACTCAAAGAAAATATGTTTTATATTTTTTGGTTGTTTAAAAATACTACACATCTCAATATCATTGACATTAGCTTTGCAATGAATTTTTTATAGAATAAGAAGCCATTTAAAATAAGCCTTTTTTGGCTCAATATAGACCAATTCTTTTCTAGTATACCATGCAATTTATTTTTAGATAAGTTAAGATTCCAAATATTATTTATATGCACATAATCATCATTATTATTAGTCAAAGAACTATGTACAATTTTGGCATTTATTTTTTGTATATTTAGACCATTTATCTAAGCTAATTTCTTAAAAGTGTTTGTTTCTTGGTTAGTGCATTGGGGAAGATTAGAAATAGAACATGCCTCTCTAAGCATAGTGTAAGTTCCCCAATTAGAAGTGGGTATATTAAATTCTCCACATAAATATTTCTAAGATTTTATTTGACCATCACAAAGAATATCTTTCAAGCAATCCATACCTTTGGCAGCCTAGCTTTTGGTTGAGCATCTTTGAATTAGAGTAAGGTACTTATCTTTATGTTTTAAATTCCACCATATAGACCTATTTTTTAGATTTTTATTGTTACTATCCAAGACATCATTATTAGAAACATAATTCCCCATCACCTCCTAGTATTTCCATACATTTCAAAAAAATTTACACCTTAAGGGAACAACTAGAAATGTGTAAGTGACAAGATCACTAAAAGGAAAAATCTTCCAAGACTTTTCCTACTTTGGAATAGCTAGCTAGATATTATTTATAATTAGAAGTTTCCAAGGCACCTAACCCTCAAAAGCCTTGAAAATACACTTCAAAGATAGAGCAAGACCATGCTTCCTAAGGTCTTTTATACCTATCCCACCTTTGGATTTGTCCATGGTACACCATTTCCACCTTACTAAGTGATGCTTTTTCTCTCCTATACCATTAGACTAAGAGATGTACCTAATTTTTATTAATCGGAATCACCCTATAACCACTAAAGAGCCATATAGATGACTAATATAGCTTGTATGAGAATAAGATTTTTTTTCAAACTTCAATTTTGTTAGCAAGAGTAAGGAATTTGTTGTTCCATTTTTCTTCCTTTCTCTCAATTTTCTATTTTATCCAATTTCACATGTCTTAGAGACATGGGTTGACAAAAAAAGGAATTCCAAGTTATCTTATCCATATTTTGGACCCACCCATAGAAAGACATACTTTTGAAACCACTATGGGGTGAGTCCTTTCATGCCAACATGACTGATTTGGTATCAGAAAGTTTATCCCCAAAAGAGTCATAGATTAATTTAAGCTTCATCATGAGATATTCCATATTTACTTTATTAAGCTCCAAAAATAAAGTACTTCAATCTACAAACTAAATGATTAGTAGGTATTATGTTTAGGGAGGGAGATATCTTTTATTTTGGGGGAGGCAAAATCCTCTCTAAGAAGGTAGAAGATTGCATACAATGCAATAACAAAGAGTGTGAGTGCTAAGGGACATAGTTTTCCTTACTGATATTTCTAGTTTAAACTCATGAGACAAGGTTCCATTTACCTTAACTTTAGTAACTGCATCACTCATTAGTTCTTTCACCATGTGATAAAAGGATTGGGAAAACCAAAGGCTTCTAACATCAAAAGGAAAAATTCCCATTCTATTTTTTCATAGGCCTTCTCAAAATCTAGAAGGAACATAGCTT
This sequence comes from Sequoiadendron giganteum, assembly GCA_007115665.2. NCBI lineage: Eukaryota > Viridiplantae > Streptophyta > Pinopsida > Cupressales > Cupressaceae > Sequoiadendron > Sequoiadendron giganteum. The sequence goes on along the minus strand of CM021109.1, from coordinate 154,700,186 downwards.
CATTTTGGTTGGATTTCTTAGCCAAATGCATGGTCATTACTTAATATGCTAATGGCTTTCTTTATTTCATCAAGTGAGATGTCATTTTCTAAGAGGGTGCACTATTCTTGAGTAAGTTTTTTAGGATGATATGTTTGCATAGATCATTTGAATCTTGTCTTATCTTTTTGTTAGCATAAAAAGTGAACAACTTCTTATAGAATCGTATAAAATAATCCTTGATCTCCTCTTGAGCAATGATTTCCTTTTTGTCTTCCCAGATATTATCAATAATTTATTTAGCCTCTTTATTTCTTAAGGTACTTAAGAAGAATGTTGGCCCTTATCACCATTTTACAACCAATTTAGTTTGCATCTAATTCTCAGGCCTTGTATTTTCTTGGATTGTAACCTCCTCAAGGATTTTTTGATTTTTTTCCTTTTTTCTCCCAAGGCTAAGTTGGTAGGGTATCTTTGAATATCCTCCTCTACTTTTAATAGCTCCACATTTAGGCCTATCTCATTTTTCCATCTATTCGGAGCTCTTTTTCCCTAATGATTTGGAAAATTATTTTCCAAGATTTTTACATTTTTATTCCACCTTTCACTTGAAGATTTATCCCTCAAGGACCATCTATTAATCTCTCTAAGTGTGAATATTGCATTGTTGCAATCTTCATCCTTGATAAGATTGGTATTGATTTTGAAGAAGTTTTTTTTTCTCCTCTTGATGTTCGACTTGATGTGAAGCATGATTTCAATAATGATGGGGTGGTGGTCTAATAAAGTTTAGGGGTAGAATTTCAAAAATCTCCCATCCCCATCTTTATTGAAGCTAATCACATTGCTATTGGCATAAAACCTATCTAACCTATGGTAAATCATGTTGCTTCATTTTCGAAAGTTTCACCAAGTATACCATATATCCTTTATTTCTTTCTTGTTCCCACTTAGTGGGTCAAACAAGTTTAGTTTTTTATTCATTTTAGACCAAAGTTAGAGTTCATTTCCTTTCCAATCAAGTTTCATAACCCCACTTTTATCCACTTTCTACTCTATGATGTTAAAGTCTCCATGAACAATCCATGGGATATTGGGGAGATGATACATCCATTTACATAGCTCACACCTACCCTTGTAATCATTTGCAGCATAGATTAAGCATAGTCCAAATTGAAGGCCTTATTTTTATAATAGAACCCATGTAACTCTTTCATAAGGCAAAAAACCAGTGTCTTTAGCAAATTATGCCCATTCAATGGAGATTAAAATGGTTGTTCCACCCTTTCCTTCCTCATAAGAGTTTGGAAACTATACAGAGTCCCTCCATATGAATTTTAAATTAGTTTCAAGTGTGAAATTTCTGGATTTTACCTCCTAAAGAAGCACTATATCCTTATTTTCCATAAAATTTAAGAACCTCCTAACAATATATATTACATGAGAGGATTTCAACCCTCTAAAATTATATGAAATATAGTTAATTCCCATAAGTTTATTTATTTGAAGTTTCCATTGGTTCCCAAAATCTATCAAAAAATTTAGGAATACTCTTTACATCTTCTTTCCTTTTCACAAATGGGTTAGGGGATTCCTTTGTTCCTATTCATTTAAATTTGGAGAAGCTTCCATTATGCATGGGAATAAAATATTATCTTAGAGTAGCTTCATTAATTTGGAGGGGGACAACAAGGGGGAGGTGTCCCATTTTAGTTTCATCCTCTACTAGCACCTTTCCAATTGTTACATAAAATATTTTAGGCTGACTTCTTTTTAGATTAACATCTTTAGCTTGGGAGATTCCTGTTGGGTCTCAAAAATGCAAGTTTGAACCATGAGACGTTGCCAAGCTGTCATAACATTTTTGGCCAATGTACAAGGCCAATTAACATAATTGAAACTTCTACTATTTAGGCTCTTCTAAACCTAGGTGGGTGCACCTATGTGAATAATGCAGATTTAAAATATATTTCCTGATCAAACAATCTACCCACAATGGCAACTAGAAGTGGATAGATAAAATCCCTACACCTAATCCTACTGCACATAAGAAAGGATTTGAAAATTTTATTTTATATGAAATTTTTTCTTTGTGTTGTGATAGATCAGTTCCTTTTATCCACATAGGAAATGGAGTCCAAAATTAAGATGATATGTGTTTCCCTGTTTGGCTTAACTCTAGTTGTTAGGCACTTTGAAAATTCTATGGCTGACATAAAACTTCACTAAATTTATGACTTGCATAAATTATGCTTGAATGTTTCTTCAATTGGCTCTTCTTCAACTATCCAAAAGAAATCCTTAAATCACTATGTTTTATTGAAATAATTTAATTCTAACTTGCAGACACCAATCAATTAAATCGCACAAAATGGGAATGCATTTTGACAAATCAGAAATATACTTGATACACTAATTTAAATCACAAAAAAACCACAAGTTGGAGACAACCAAATAAAGAATATGAATTAATACACACAACAACTAAACACCAAAAATAATTCACCAGTTAAAATATTTTCTCCATTGATATGCTTCAAGAAAGTCTGTACATTGTGTCCATTTTCCCAGTTCTCATCTTTTGAAAAAATCTAACTATTCTAATTACTATCCTCCCCAGTTTAACTGATTTTTGAATATATTTATAAAGTAAATCCCAAGGGTTGTGACCCTTCATTTTCGTGTTACAACCATTTTAACATTATTCGATAGAAATTAAAATATTTGATTGAATTGCATTATCAACAAATTAAATATTTCTAAAACTATAGTTCTCCATTTATTTTATTACTTCACCTATTGCTTAATATTTCCTTTCTCTGAAGCCTCTTTTTATTTTTACCCCTCTACCATAGTCAACATTTTGTCCTCCCACAATGCCATGGTGCTTTTACTTTAACTGCTCCCCTTCCATCCACCATGCCACCACGGTCTATTTTTTAACCACCAATGGTACCGTGGTGTTTGGTCTTAACCGCTACTTCGTTGTTATCTTCCCTTCCACCGTGTCACTACGGGCTTTGATTTAACTGCTAGAGGTATGGCAGTACTAGCATTTACTATCATGCTAATTGTCTAACATGTCACCGCGGTCACTGACTTGACTTGCAGTGGTTTCGTGGTGGCTCATATGTCTTCTGCTTCGCTCCTTGCTAACTGTTCACTGCAGTCACCATGGTCTCCTCGTAGACCGGTGGTGGTACTGTGGTAATCGTCTTCTGACCATTACCTCCACTATTATCTTCATGTCCATTATGCTACCATGGTCACTATTCTGATCGGCACTTCAGCGCTTATCTTTGTCCACCACGCCACCGCGGTCTCTATTCTGACCGACTGCTCTTTGTCACTTCACCGCTTACCGCACAACCGCGGTCTTCTCTCTGACTGTCCACAATGTGGTGGTAATAGTTATGTGACTATTTCTAACTATGATACCATGAGCCACTTCGCAAAATACCATGGTAAAGCAATAAATGTTATGAAGGGTAAATGATGGAGGTAAAAGGAATTTTAACATCATGGATGAGGGTAAAATGAGTTATTTCACGAAGAAGATAGTAAAAAAATGAGATTAAATGAGTAAAACCCATTAGTTTTTAATGGAAAATTTTGGTTCTAAAAGAGGCTCATGTTGGGGATGAGTGATTTTCAAATCATTGCAAGAATCCAAAATTTACTGGGAGAGCAAACCAAGCAAAGGATAGAAAAAATGAAAATGAAGGCAACAAAAGATGAAGCGAATTAAAAAAAAAAGAAAGGAAGGAGATGGAAAATGGAGGATGAAGAATGGATAATTGAAGTGACCCTAGCTACTATACATGGAAAGAAAACAAATATTTCCAATAAGGAATTTTTGAGAATATCCATGTACTGGAAAACCCAGGCCCTTCAAAATTCCTAAAACTACTATGCATGGAAAAGAATGTTTAAAAATGTTTGTTTAAGAATTGTCCATGCATTGGCAATCCTTAATCCTATGTATCTTCTATTATGGTCTCAAATTCAAACCATAAATGATGGCCCAAGGCCACCCAAAAGAATAACCTATAATTTCCTTTGTCATAGATTTTACTTTGATTTGAACTCATCAGGTTCCTTTTGAAGCTATCCATTCCATCTGCCCTATTACATATACTATCATAGAAAAATTTCAGAAAATCATTGTGTTCAACCTGACTCATACCACTCTGTAGTTCATCATATGATAAACCTTTGTCGCCTTCATCATAAAAAGTGTATCTAGATTCAATGAAACATTCATAAGCTTGCTCATTATCATGTATTACTAAATGATCCTACAGTTGCACTGGCACTTGAAAATATGAATTCTTATCTTGGAGATCTAAAAATTATATTTCATCAACATCTTATGAAAAAATTGAATCAAAAATAATTTCCATTTATTTCCTATCACCAACTAGTAATGATGTATACTTTTGATCCATACAGTCATCCTTATACATACTTGAATCAACAAATGTTGAACACTCATCATCAATAACATGCAACCCAATATCTTTCTTTTGTAGACAAAAAATATTCAAGTCACATACCTCTTCTTGGACATAAATGGATTCTTGATCAACTTCAAAGATCTCTTCACTACTCTGATAAATGCACATGGAATCATATGAATCATTACACATAGTACTCTCACTGTTAAAGCAAATGTATGTTGGACTCAAAATTTTAGAATCATCTTTATGTGTGCATCTCTGGTATTCAAGAGTTAACAAATCAGAAACCTACTCACTATTGAGTGAACATGTTTCTTTCAAATCTTCTACTATTTCTCCCTATTCTTGATTTTCATAAGAACTACAAGAAACACCCTGGTATTGATCATTTTAGTCCTCATCTAATATGTATGATTGGTCCTCCATATCATCATCATCTTCCAAATCTAAGAAATTATCTTTAGAAATCCTTGTAGCACATGCTTCCTTTGTTTGTTGCATTGTTTGATCATCCATGATATCACTATTAGATTTATGGTTGCCAGTATCCATATACCTTTTCCCAAGTATGAAATCAATAAGTCTATTCACAACATCAAAGGCACACTATTTTGATGACTCTAACCAATAAACTGATTCAAGCTTCGATGCTCTTAGAAACTGTAGACACCGAAAATTGGTCTAGGCCTCCGAACACAAATTTTGACATAATTTTCTATTATCCATGGTCATAATTAAATAATGTTAATTATTTAATTACCCTTTCTAATACATATTTCCTCTATTAATTAAGTACCCCTCTTAATTAATTAACTAATTCATTAATAACCTTTATTCAACTTGATTAATTAAATAAATCATAATTATTTAATTATGTTGCTAACTAATTAATTATTCCTTCTTAATTAACTAATTTACTATTTAATTACCCATTTTTCATATTTCAACTATAACTAAATATTTATTATTTAATTTATTCAATTCCACCTTTACAACAGTCAAATTAAATAAACTATCTTTATTTATTTAATTAAGTCTTTCATTTTCGAATGTTGAATTAAATTAACATTTAATTCATTTATTAATTATTTATGTCACATTCTTCTATCATTCAGTTATCTAATCATTCATTCACCTTCTGACTCAAGATCTACTTTTAGTTCTCTAGTTATCTCCGGATTCAACATCTAATTGTCTTTGCGAGAGGACTCTCTGTCGCAACTAGTCAGTTAACTAGTTCCAAATTATATGCATGATGTGTTTATTAATTAAATATCTGTATTTAATTAATTAACTCATGTTTGCATTTGAATGCATTATTCTTCAACTTATAACTTTTTCTTTGACATTCAAATTCTATTTCTTCTATTTTTGAAGAGTCTTAACTAAATATTAAGATCTTGAACCCGTGTTCTAACTCACGTTCTAGCTTAATCTATTTCTTGCAGTATTTTTTGGCTCATGTTATAACTCACGTTGTATCTGACACAAAACTCACATCGCATGGCATTCATAAATCTCATCCGTCGATCTTTCTTTGAATCTGAGCCGATCATTCAAAAACCCAAAATCTATAAAATGACAAGTCATTATCATTATTCCTCCTCCCGAAATCATACACTTCTTAGAAGAAACTTATCTTTGATATTTTTCTTACACTCGACGAAGTTATGCTTGCATCAATACTAAAAATCTGAGGGCAAGAATAGTGAACCAACAAAATGGAGAAGAACAATCGAGATAATTCGAAGGAGTGGATGCATATTCGGTGAGATATTTTCAATTAATTTGTTTATTTTAATTATGTTTACTTTCTTCATTCTTTGTTGTTTTATTTAGATTAATATTTGTTACATTAAGATAAACATCATTTATTCTAGTTGCAGATCATATCCAAATTTTATTCTATGTTACATTTGGTGACCCAATGTGAACATGCTTCCAATTCACACATATTTTCCTCTTTCCATCTTTTTGTTTTTTATTTTGCAAGTTATCATATGAAACACCACATTTGCTTAACGAAACGATGCATCCGTATACATGAGCTGAATATGCTATTAACCGCGACGCATCTTCCATTCCAAACTGCATCCGTGAAGCCTTGAACCGCATCCGACTGTCAATATTTCGACCCATGACCGACTATCAACATCAATCGCTTCTGTTTTTCAAACCTATGCCGCATCTATGGCTCCAAAAGCCGCATCTTTCAGGTAAAGGTTTTTTTGAATTTTTTTAAACTTTCCTACATTTGTGTTTTCCTTTTTCATTTTTTACCATATTTTTCATTTTTTGCTAATAGTTGTTTACAGCTATGTCAAGGAGGATTAACGTAGTTTTTGCAGGACAAAGCGTATAAGACAATAAAAACCAAAACCATATCTTTTCTGCAGGATGAAAGTCGAAGACCATAAATGAACTACTGATCAGTTTGCATGCAGGACTTAATGCCTTTGTTTTTATTTATTTAGAATTTTTTTTTTTTGGTAGATAAATAACTGTCATTTGGAATAAAAAGAAACAATGTTTTCTTTATCTGGTGCAAGAGCACATATTTTTCACCCTTTATGATCTGGTATATCAGAGTATCCTCTCTCCTTGTGCATTCATGTGATCCTGGGTGTAAGAGAAATGGTTAGTGACTCTAGAATTTGGGCCTATCTTGGTGGGAAAAAGTACTCACCCCAAGATGACTCAGACCAGTAACACACTTTAGCCAGTGACTTCCACCCGATATATAAAAATGGATTTTTGGGAGAAACCCCAGAAATCACGATCACTATTCCGACGAGAAGGGAAAAAATGGTCTCTCACTGAAGTTTAATAGTGCCCCACAAATGGAATGCCCTTACTAAACACCTTGTTGTAGATTTTCCAAAATCCTACCTATTTGTTGGCATAGCAGGGTCGGCCCTGTGAAGTTGTCTTACATTCTTACGGTTTATGTGTGGAGATGAGTTGTATGCCATGGGAGTTTCATGGGTACAATAGCTTGGTTTCCTCATATAAGTGAGTGTCGTGGAGGGGAGCCAGTAGGGTCAAGATACTAGTCATCCACCAAAAATATGCATAGCTAGATTTATCCAAGTAAGAACTTAGCAAGTATTGTCCAAAAAGAATAGGTTGTAAATGTTTTCTAGCATTTTAACGATCTATCACTACAAAACTGAAAACACCTTGATTTTTGTGTTTTTTTTGTTGTATTCATCAAAAATCTTGATCAAAAAATGGAGTTAGTCAAAAAAAATTTCAAAAAGCTTCAACTGTCAAAAATTAAGTCACAACTATCATTTTTAACACCACATCTATTAGGGGAAACATCGCATGTGTCTGTCAAAAATTTCATTTTAACAGTCTAGATATTATGAACCACAACTATCAAATATTGAGTTGCATGTGTACATGCAAGCCGCATCCATCAATTTTCAAGCCACAAGTGTTTGTTAGAAATTTTAGGTTTACAGATTCCATATGTATCAATGCATGCATATTTGAGAAACTATATTTTTCATAACAAAAATCGCATTTTTCAAAAAACTGCATGCGTATTGCAAACCGCATCTGTCATAACAAAGACTGCATCTACCAAAAAGTCCAAAAAATTTTAGTATCTAAAACGAGGTTTTAGTCAAATCACCACATGCACAATTGTCAAAAGTTGAACCACAATGGATAGGTGAGCCGCATTAGACTGTCAACAAAAACTTAGAAAAATGCAAACTGAGTCTGAAAACATAATTGTCATTTTTCACTTTTGTTTCTAAAGATCAACCTTGGACAGAAATTGGAAAAAATTTCTCTTGCATTTGTCAAAATTTGAACCACAACGGATAGGTGAGCCGCATTTGACTATCAACAGAAACTTAGAAAACTTCAAACCGAGCCCAAAAACATAACTCTCATTTTTTTCTTTTGTTTCTAAAGACCAACCTTGGATAGAAACTAGAAAAATTTTCTCAAAAACCTTGCATCATTAGGTGTCATATATTTCTTAGTCATAGTCATCCTAAGTTGCATGCATATAGATACTTCCTAGGAAATTTCATATTGCATAATAGATAACTTTCCTCATCATTGGATACGTTCATCTTCCTATTTGTCACAATCATTGAACTTAGTCACTTTAGTCTTATTACTGAATATTTTCAGCTCAACAGTCTAGTTTGGGAAATTCATCTTGTCAACTGACTTTGTCCTACAATCAGGTTCCTTGGTCAAAATCAAATCCTTGCATACATTTATTCCATAGGAGGTAGGGTATACCCATTTTAAAATCATTTACCATCATATTCAATTCAATATTTTTCATATTCTTCATCCTATCATATGCCATCTTGGTATACGTCATTTTAGAAATCATTTTTAGCAACATCCTTTATTGTCAAAAAATTCAAAAAACATAGACATAGGACATATCAATTTTTAGACATAGTGTACATTACCCCATTTTGAGCAACTTTTCATGGTTGAAACAAGGTCTGAAAGGAAACAAAAAAGAAATGTCGGACCCTAACAAATTTTTCAATCCTTTCGCAAATCAACCATCAGGGAAAGAAAGACTGCATAGACCTTTGCTTGAAAAACACGTCACTAGAGACACACATGGAAAGATTTACATTGAAGACATAGATGTCATCATACAAGATCTTGAATTTGGATCCTTCATGGATGAGTGTTTGGAAAATGACCCCCAATGCTATCTAGAAAATTTGCTAGTAGAAGGTGCCACAGTACAACTAGGATTTGATATTCATACTTTTAAAACAATGTCTACTCAACCAAAACAAATTGTGGTGTTAAGTGTTTCTATTTCCCAAATCACCACAGCAATACCAACTGGCATACCAACTCAAACATCGTCAATTGTGAACACAACCCCTTTCAACATAACACAAGGTTTACAATTTATTGTAGGATCAACTTCATCCAACCCCTTTGGCACCAACATGACTGTTAAGAGATCCAAAGTTGGCATGAATATTCCTATACCAAATTAGAACATACAAACTGGAAATATTCCCAGTCCAAATCAGAACACGCAAACTAGAAATATTCCCAATCCAAATCAGAACATACAGACAAGATATATTCCCAATCCAAATCAACACATTCAAATAGGGAACATTCCTATACCAAATCCAAATATTGAAACAGGAAATATTCCCAATCCGAATCAGAACATCCTAACAGAATATATTCCCCCACCAAATCACAACCCGTCACAAAACATGGCATTTCAAAATATCTACATTGATCCAAACAATGCCAACAACATGTCCTTGACACAAGTAGATTTCCTCCAAAACCAAATGCAAACTCTTCAACAATAGATGAATAACATGTCTATGTCAGTCAAAAAAACTATCTCAGAGCAAGATCTATGTCAATGTCCATTCGACAAAGCGCTTTATATGAGACCCTTCCCCATGGATACATTATACAAAATTTTCCTAAGTATAATGGGAGGAAAAATCCTTTGGAAGACATTAGAGAATTCTCAACGACATGCATGGACATATCATATGACCCCACATACTTGATGCGACTATTTCCATGAACCCTTATAGGGATAGCACATGAATGGTTTTCTAAATTACCATATGGCATACGATCCTCGGGTGAATTAGCTAAGAATTTTATCAAACACTTTTCTTTTAACATAGACAATGAAGTAACAATAGAAACCTTGTGCCACATGACACAAGAAGATAGCGAAACTTTCACCACTTTCTTCTAGAGATGGAGAAGTCTAGCTAGCAGATGTCTAGGTGAAATACCCGAAAAATAGAAGGTCATGATATTCCTTGAAACATCAATCAAAAATTGAGAGGTGACTTACCGATACATTGTTGTACTTCATTCCTAGACTTGGTACAAAAGGGCATCATCCTTGAAAAAGGCCTTATTTACAACGAAGAAATAAAAGTACCAGGCACGAACCCCATTGTCCAACATCAATATGCACCAAATGATAGAAACAAATTTTGGTCTAGAAACAAAAGTGTTACGAATGACGGCATTGTTGATGCTAAAAAAATACATATGGGACCATTTTTCACACTTAGAGGCTACAGTAAAAATGCAGACATGACAAATAATCTATATCAAACTGCCTATTATGTCCAAAATTCACAACAAAAATGACCACAAAGGAGATTTCCTACACATGAATTTACCCCTTTAGGGAAACCAATCGAGACTATTTTCAAAGAGTGGATTAAACATAATCTCATCAAACCTTTGGAACCATGAGAGTATTATCCTGGACAATTTAAACCTTCATGGTGGGACAACAACATCTATTGTGACTATCATCGCACAAAAGGACACAACCTACAACAATGTCGACAAGTAAAGAATATTATACAAGACTTTGTTGAAAATAGAACCATAGAGGTCAATGGGCAGAATAACACTAAGGATAGTCATTATAAGGTCTTCACAGACCCATTACATGACCACACAAAAGGAAAAGCCTCCAGTTTGGGAACCAAGAATAATCCATCAGCCAATTATACCAATACGAAGTATGACTATGGTAAAGGATCAATCGTAGATAACCTCTGAGCTACAAATTAAAATGTCAACACCATCATCATTAAGAAGCACCTGGAATGTGTTCTAAACACATGTAGAACTAAGATAACTATTCCAGGTCCTTCTTTTGAGCCACCTATGTAGACTTCCAAGTTTAAGTACAATCTCCTTGATCAATTGAGTAAAACCCACGCACAAATATCCATTTTGGAACTATTGACTTTATCACATGAGCATCGAGCTATTCTCAACAAAGATTTACAGAATGCGACTGTTCATATAGACTTAGATGTTAATCATTTTGAATAAATGATGAAATATTTAACCAACTCGCATCATGCCACATTTTCCCAACAATATTATTCAAACGAAAAGTTTGATCATAATGACCCATTACATCTTGAAGTCCTAGTCCATCAAACAAAAGTCAGATGAGTCTTGGTAGACGGAGGAGCAAGTTTGAACCTATGTACCATAAAATTGCTTAAGGCATTAGGATTCTCAAAAGAATGCATAGAAACCTCTAAGAGTATAGTCATCAAGGCTTACGATGATGAGGAAAGATCATCCAAAGGAGTTGTCACACTCCTTATCAGAATTAGCCCAGCAGTAATGAACACCAGTTTCCAAGTCTTGGATCTCACCCTTCTGTACAACTTGTTCTTAGGTAGACCTTGGATACACACAATGAAATTTGTACCTTCAACATATCACCAATGTCTTAAATTCCCTTATAATGGCACTAAGATCATGATTGATGGTGATCCAGGTCCTTTTCAATATTGTACAAGCGTAAGGGAAATTCCAAAATGACAAGTACCAGTTAACCAAGAAGCTTCATCATCCACTTTATCCCTATATGTTGACCCATCATGTCTTACTAATTCCATTTCATTTAAACCACCATCAAACACTCCTAAGGTTGAGATCCAAGACAAGGGTTGTGACAAATATAAAATAAAGGCATCATACTGTGTCAGTCAACTGGTTCTACCTAAGGCATAAGGCTTACCCATGGTAGATAGAAGACAATCAGTAGTCACATTTTGTGCTACCCCTACAATGACATTGACCAAATGGGGAGAGTTAAGTGAAGAAATTATGGATCAAGGTGATATTACCTCTTGGTTGTATCAAGAAGACAATGAATACCCCTTGCCATCTATTCAAATAGCTAAGGACCAATATGGAAAAGGCTTTAAGATAATGCAAAACGAAGGCTATGATGGGAACAATGGGTTAGGACTACATCAAAATGGAAGGACGGAGCCGATCACTATCTCACCACGACCAAAATACCTAGGGTTAAGCTATCAACCACTTAAAATTGAGTTTCCTAGTACTTCATCACCATTTCAAGAGGAAGTGAGTGCTTGTGTAGACATCGAGATATCTCATGAACCACTTCCCCAATTTTATGATGAATCTCCTGACTCAAGTGATTGTGAATGGGATTCCCTTTCCTGTACCAATACCATGAACATAGATTCTCTATTTGGATAATTGGCCCTAAAGATAAAACCTATACCAAAACCATCTAGTCCTCATCATAGGAAGCACTTGTCCAAAGAAGAATGGAAAAATAACTATTATTGGGAAACCCTTGATCATGCATCTTGGGAACCTAACAAAGCATCTTTTGACGACTCAGCCCCTACAATAGTCCCACATCATATTTTTCCTCCCCATAGGAAAAAGAACAAGAAGGAGTTATTCCAAAACTTTTGTGACCATGTCAACCACTCTATATTCACCTTGTCATCTTCCACCTTTAATAACTCTGATGATGAAATGCCTCTCATATATCCTGAACTTATTGACTGGGGTCAACAAGGTACACCCATCGCAGACACATTCGAGAATGACGAAGCAATTTTTGAGTTCATGGGACTTCAAGAAGGCATACCAAGAGGCGATCATAAAGCTAGTTTTACCATAGACTTGGATAACAAAGCATATTTTGGGGATTCTATTTACACCTCTAGTTGCAAAAATGAAAATAAAAAATATATATATGAAAATGAGAAAAATGATGAGTCCATAGGTGAAAATCGAAAGGTGCCTTTGGATGAAGAAATAGTCAAAATAAAGGACGTATCTGAGGGAAAAAACCTCTCTAAGGCACCCGAGGATAGAGGTTTAAATATTCTCCCTATTGAATAGGAAAATTCACCAATGCTAGTAGAAGAGTCTATTGAAGTCAACATAAATACAAAAGAAAACCCTCGCCACATATACTTTGTAGCATCATTGACAGAGGTAGAACAACCTAAGTTTAAGGACTTCTTTGCAAAGAGACATATAAACTTTGCATGGTCATACACTGGCATGCCTGGGCTGGATCCAGACCTAATATTGCACCATCTACCATTGCATCCAAGTATTAAACCATTCAAAACGAAGTTAAGGAAGATGCATCAACAAATTTTTCTATTGGTCAAGGAAAAACTTAAGAAACTCTTGGATGTTGGATTTATAAGAACTTTAGACTATGCAGACTGTATTTAAAATCTTGTACCAGTGACTAAACCAACTGGGGGCATCCACATTTTCACAAACTTTAGAGACATGAACAAGGAATTTCCTATGGATGACTTCCCTTTGCCGAACATAGACATGATAGTAGATCTTAGAGAAGGATACGAAATGCTATCCCTCATGGATGGTTTCTCTGGATATAACCAAATTAAAATCGTAGTTGAAGACCAACACAAGACAACTTTCATGTGTCCATGAGGCACATAGTATTGGAATGTTATGCCTTTTGGCCTTAAGAACATGGGAGCTACCTATCAATGGGAAATGACTATGATTTTCCTTGACTTTGTACACACTCTTATGGAATATTATATAGATGACATTATAGCTAAATCAAAAACAAGGGCAGATCATTTGAAGGTTCTAGACAAGATTTTCTAGAGGCTAGAGAATTATAATGATAGGCTAGATCCAAAGAAGTGTGTCTTTGGAGTAAAATTAGGGAAACTTCCAGGCTATATCATCTCTAGAAGAGACATTGAAGTAGATCCAGAGAAGGTAAGAGCTATCATAAAAATTCCTTCTCCAGTCAACATTTGTCAATTAAGAACACTATAGGGAGGGTTACTGTCCATCAAGCATTTCATTGTACAATTGGCAAATAAAATACACCTATTTCAACATTTACTCAAGAAAGGAGTACCATTTGTGTGGATGCCTAAATTTCAAGATGCTTTCCAAAAAATCAAGGATTACTTGCTCACTCCACCTATTTTAATGCCACCTATAGATGGAAAACCATCGATACTATACATTTTAGCAACTCGGTCAGCATTAGGAGCTCTTCTTGCACAACATGATGATAAAGGTCATGAGAGAGCAGTCTACTACATTAGTCGTACCTTAGTTGGATATGAATTAAACTATAGCAACATAGAATGTGCCTATCTTGCAGTAGTCTTTGCTACTCAGAAACTATGGCACTATATGCTCAATCGCCAAACAATGTTTGTTGCAAAGATTGATCCCCTCAAATATCTCCTAAGTAAGGCAACATTAAAAAGCCGATTGGCTAAATGGGTTATGATACTTAGTGAGTATGCCATCCAATATGTGGAGAGGAAGGCTATAAAGGACAAGTGATTGCAGATCAGTTAGTAGATGCACCCATGAAGGCAGATCATCCTTTAGTGGCAGATTTTTCTAATGAATTTATCTTTAACATTGACACTAGAACTGAATGGAAATTATAATTTGATGGGTCAGGAGCAGGTATTCTATTTGTTACACCTCAAGGCAACACCTTTCCTAAATCATTCAGGATTTCTTTCCCTTCCACCAACAACATAGCAGAGTATGAAGCCTAAGTGATAGGATTAAAAATGGCAGCATAGTGGAAGATTAAGAGTCTACATGTTTTTTGTGATTCTCAACTTGTAGTCCGGCAAGTAAATGATGATTATGAGACTAAGGATGAGAAAATTTCCCCCTACAAGTGCATGGCTGATAGTTTCAAGCAATACTTTGATGATATTTTCTCTCAAAAAATATCACATATTCAGAACAGGGCTGCAGATGCTATGGCAACTATGGGTTCCGTATTGGATATTCCGAGTAATGCGCCTAAGCTTGAGTTTTTAGTTGAACAGTTGTTGGTCCCCACCTATGATTTCCTTGATTCTGCAATGGTGTGTACAATTGTTGGTCCTACTTCCCCTTGGTATAAAGACATATTTGACTATCTAACTGACCAAATTTTACCTCTAGACCTATTAAATAACCAACACCAAACCTTTATCTATAATCCAGCTAAATACACCATCATCAGAGATACCTTGTATAAATGTACCTTAGATAATTCCCTAATGATATGTCTCGATGCTGAAGAAGCACAAACAACTTTATGAGTGGTGCACGAGGGTATATGTAGATCCCATTTCAGTGGTCCTACTTTATCCCATAAGACTTCGAGATTAGGATATTATTGGCCTACAATGGAGAAAGACTCATATATCTTTGTAAAGAAATGTAGACAATGTCAGATACAGCAAGATTTGATAAGAGCACCATCACAGGAGCTTCGTCTGATTACATCACCATGGCCTTTTGCCCAATGGGGACTGGACCTCATAGGTAAGATACACCCTCCGTCATCTAATGACCATAAATTCATCATAACCACCACCGAATACTTCACCAAATGGATCAAAGCTATTCCCATGACCTACATCACCAGCACACAAATATCCAATTTTATCTTAAACTATATTATTTTTTGGTATGGTGTACCCCAATACATAATCACAGACAATGGTCACCCATTCAAAAACCAAGAGGAATGCCATCTATGTGAAGAGTTCCATATCAAACATAATTTTTCCACCCCATATTACCCACAAGGTAATGGCCAAGCTGAGGCATCTAATAAAACCATTGTTAGAATCTTAAAGAAGATTGTCAATGACACTAGTCATGATTGGCACCTACTACTAAATCCTGCCTTATGGGCTTACTACACGAGCATCTATACTCCAACTGGTGCCACTCCATACTCCCTTGTATTCGGATCCAAGGCTATCTTACCTATTGAGGTTGAAATTCCTTCCCTGAGGGTATCCTTGAAAGGTCACATTGACGATGAAGAATACCATATATCCAAATTACAAGACCTATAATTAATGGATGAATGAAGACAAAAATAACTAGACCATTTACAAGCATATCAGAATCATCTTCATTGAAGCTATAATAGGAAGGTTCTAAATAGACACTTTGACATTGGTGACCTGGTTTTAATGGAGAATCCCAAGAATCAAGCTGAAGGGGAAAAGATAGTAAATTTTGAACTTAACTGGTTAGGGCCTTATATTGTCATAGAAGCTTTTGGATTAGGAGCGTACCAGCTCTCTACTCCTAAAGGAGAGCCACATTTGTCACCAATAAACAACCTGCATCTGAAGAGGTTCTATGCATAGCTTATGAGAATCTGTGTCTTAATCTAGAAAATACAAAAAATTGGAAAAAACAAAAAAAATGGTTACCTTGATGAAAACCTAGCAAATAGGCATCTTTGTAACACCAAAAAAATTGGAAAAAAAAAAAAGAGAAATAATCCGTCCAATAGTGAAAACTACTTCGGTATCACTATGGATTAGTACTATGGTGAAAACTTGGCAAACAGGCGCCATGTGTAGTCAAACTCGCTCTTTTGTCTACCATCATTCCAATCAAAGTTTTTACCATCCCTCATAATAAATGGTTGTCCTATCCATTGCTTGGAATGATTGACATTGAAGTTCATTCCATCACATTCCCCATTCCATCTCACATCTCATTTTCCCGACTAGGGGAAAATCCTTGTTCTATGTCATGCTACCTTATGCATAGCATTACACCATCAGAAAATGTCTTGAAAAAATACAAAAACATTAGAAAACTTTGAAAACTCAAAAAAAAATCAAAACATGCCAGAAAATCCAAAAAATAGAGTTAGGTTAGTCATGTCAAGTCAATCATGCAAAGTCAGTCATAGACATAGTTGAACTACATTGCCTCTGTGACTAGTATGTAGGCAAGGCCATCAATCGATGCGCCCCCAAGGAATTAGGTCTGTTTGTCTAGGTTTGTCATGTATCACACACATTAAAATCATGGCTCTTTGTACATTCAAAGTCATTGGTCGTGTCAAACTATGAGGTCTCTGCGTGTACAATGTAGGCAAGGCTAATCAATTGATGAGCTCTTGAGACCACATTAGGTCAGTCCAATAGGGTTTATCACAACTCATTATCACACACATTGCATATCATTCACTTAGATGCATGTCTTTAGTTGTATTAGGTCAGTCCTTTAGGGTATCATCTCATGTCATACGCTATCAACACACACACACACTTTTAAGCAGTCAAGGAATCAAAACAATTCATGCATCAACAAGACAAAATATCTCAAAGTCATCAAGTCAATATCAAACACATTGTCAAAGTGATCAACCTATGTCTTATCAAGATATGTCTTTCTTGTCAACAGACATCATCAAATTGTCATAGCCTCATGTAGCTTGTCACATCAACATCGATAGGCTCCGATGTCTTATACGGCATGTGTCTTTCTGAAACCAAGCTTTGTCATGCCTTATACAGATAGTCACCAAGTTGAAACTAGACTCAACATCTTATTATGGTATGTTTCATTCCTCACATTATGCTATGTCAAACATCAACAATCAAACAATCCCACAAGATCAATTTTTGGTGAATAATTTTATTTGGCTTTATGACTTTATACCTTATTTTGTCTTATCTTTTTATCGATTTGTGAATTTAGTCTAGGTACTAGATTTCTCAAGGATGTCCCTTGAAGGATTTAGAGAAGCAAGGATGTCTCAGGACTCTTTTTCTTTGGATTTTGTCTGTCAACTATCTTTTTAAACATTGGTTTTTGAGTCATGTTACTATTTTCCTCAAGGATTTCCTATCAAGGATTTATAGGAGCAATGACATCTCATGACCCGTCTTTTATTTGTTTTTTGTCTTTGGTTTGTCTCGACAAAACAACTAGGGCAATCTTTTCCTTAGTATGAGTTAAGACACTCGTCTATGACTATCTATTTTTCACAGATGGATGACTTTGTACACTATGGTCTATCTCATATCATGGTGTGTACTATCCATTTGTGTCATGTTCCACCCAATGATGATGACAAGCAAGCATAGCATATTTGGAAAAATATCGAAGATCATATGTTTTTCAATCAATCAACCTTCGTTATTTCTTACTAACATTCTAAATTCATTCATGCTAACATTTATTCTCTGACATAATGATAAAGTCCTATGACACAATAAAAGCATTAGATAATGTTCATTTGCATATGTTCTATAAACATTTCATATAGTTACATTGCATTTCATACATATAGGAACATATTTACGAAATCATTGCATAATAGGCATCCAATCATCATCATACATAATGCAAATATTACACATGCATTTCACCATCACATATACATAACATCATATACATGCATTACATCCATTATCATAAGTAAATAACGACATCCATAACATCATAAACTGCATAAACTCATCACATGTAGAAACATTTATTCATAACACATATACATACATCATCCAGGAAACATATTCATATAGAAGCAATGCATCACCATAAAATAGAACTGCATATCATATAGAAGCCACAAAAATCATATATATATATAGCTCAAAATAACATGTCACAGTACAATGTAAGAATGTATCCATAAATAAAACGAGCTCACAGGCAATCTGATCAAAATACAGTGTCTACATATATAATAACTGTCATCGTGTCCCGCTACCACTACTATCACATGGTGAAGGTGGAGGAAACTACCTCGGAGGTGCTCTTTGTGAGGTTGAAGGCATATCATATGGACCTATCCTCAGTGGTCCTACCACACCCTCTATACTTTGTGTCCTGGTATGACTCTTGCTCTGTGATCTATGGCTGCGAACCTCTGAGAAGCTAGGAGCCCATCTCTCTGTTGGTAACACAAACTCATATAAATCCCTCTAATATGACACTCTCTCTACCACTTTGACTAACTCTCATACCATTCCATTAGATGAAGACCCACTAAACAGGTGTCTAACCTCTATATACTGCTGCTCGGTCTCCTATCTCCAAGCTATGGCCTGATCCCTTTCCATAAGTGCACTATCTCTCTCTACATGGACACAGTATCTCTCTACATGGGCACTATCTCTCTCTATCCACATGGCATCAAGCTCTATTGTCATTAGTCATAGTCTCTCCTCCATGGCCTCTCTATCACCATCCCTAGGGGCATCATCCTCCCATCTCCCCTCCACAATCCGATCTCTAAGCTCTCTCTCTTGCTCCTCCATAGGTGCCTCCTCCTCAACATCGTCATCCCCATATCCTGCTAGAATACCTAGAGGATCTATATCCATATCCATATCATCATCCTCTACGAAATCCTCTCCCCCAATATACACATTGGCTAAATCCTCTACAACTGCCTCCTCAGAATCATGCTCATCTCTGACTTGTGTATCAACTCCACCTCTGATGTCCAACATCAATACATCCTCTACTACTGCCTCTCGGATAGGTGAAATTCCACCTACCTGACCCCCTCTCTACCCTCTCCATCCTTGCTTGCCACCTCTGCCATCATCACCACCACCACCTCCTCTTCCATCATCCCCACCACCCCTCCCTCTAACTCTTCCACCTCTACCTCTCCGCTATCCTCTCGGCCCTGTGCCACGTCTCTCAACTGGTGTCGGCTGATCTAGGTCTATGTAAGGAATCAAGTGATGCTCTACCCAGCATGTGTCATATGCAGCAGTAGTCCCTGGATCTGCTACTCTATCTCTCCATCCCCACTATAATGGTTGAAAATCATGTATCTCTGCCTCTACAGTAGCAACAGGAATCATGGTCCCCCAATATGGAACCTCTCTAGAAGAACAAGAAAACTCTTCTCTACTTTGAGGCTCATCCTAAACCTCGCTAAACTGTCTCAAAACTCTATTTGGTAAGTTTCTCTCTATGATATGCACACTCGAAACAATCCTACCAATGAGGTATTGTTTCTATCTGTAATATGGAAAATGTCTATCCTCCCTAGACCACTCCTCACAGTCCATGCATGGTCTCCAAGTGAACTGATCTAAAATGTCATGTGCATGTCTCCAATATCCAATATCTCCCACATGGCTCTGAGTCATGTGTCACATGTACCAGAAAACATATGGAGATCTCTCCCATCACTCTATAGTAACCAGAGGATGAAAAATAGGTATCCCCTCCCATGCGCAAACCATCAGAAGAGTGGTCCAACAACTCAGTGACTGTGCGCCTCTATATGCAATATCATGTAAGTGGAAATACAACATCCCTAATAGACATGGACCCTAGGCATACATGGTCTCTCTCTCTAACATACCCACTAACATCTCTCCCCATCCGACAAGAAAACCATGACCGCATCGATCTAGTAATACTATCCAACCTATCAATGTACATAATATACAGTGAATCCTCTTGTATCTTTCTGCTAACACCGACCATCTAATTGCATAATGCTCAATGCCGGGCCTACTAATATCGTCAACCTCATAAAACTTGGCTAGCTTATTCAATCCATGTTGGGTATCATACATCACCCACTCTTCTCTGATCAGAAGTCTAAGTATCCTACACACATCCTCCAATGTGACAGTCGCCTCCCCAGTCGACATATGAAATGAAGATTTCTTGGAGTGCCATCACTCACACAACACAGTGAGCAACCCTCTGTTTGCTCGAATAGTGGGCATCAAAAGATAGTGACATAGGCCAAGTCTCCACAAGAGTCATATCTCTGCACTACTTAGATGATCTCTCAGATTGAAAGGGTTAGGATGAGTCTCCCGCTTATAGATAGGATCTAATACAACTTGCATTTCAACCACGATATCAACATGTTCAAAAAAATTTCCTTAGAAAAATTTTAAGAAAATTTTGCCAGTCAAATGCGGCTCACTTTAATAGGTATGATGCATTCTTACAAATGTGTTGCATGACAACTCATTTGCATCGCATATTACATATGTGCTACATATTGCATATGCGTTGCATATTATATATGTGTTTCACATCACCACAACAGTTTCTACCTACTGCAAATGTGGTGCATTTTCTACAGCCTGTCTACTTGATACATTTGCATTTCACTAATGCAAATGTGGTTCACTACCCTACATGTGTTTCTTCCTAATGCAGATGTGTTCCATAACTACATATAAAGTGCATTTTCAAACAAATGTGTTTAATCCCTAAAATGCCTACCTACCCTGGGCGGGTTTTAGCACATGTGTCATTTCGTAGTCAAATGTGGTGAATACGATGGCATATGCGTTGATCCCAAAAGACCACATATGCTAATTAAATTTTAAAGGCCTAAAAATGCATGCAAAAATAACTTTCAAGAGTTCATTTTTAGGTACATACCAGTGGTCCTACGTCAGTTGGCCGCCTGAAGGTCTGGATCCGATATCCTTGATGCACAGCATAGGGAATGGGTGCCATCTTCGTCCGCCATTTATAGCGAGGGTCTGAATGGAATTTCTTCTGACCTTCTCTATTTTCCGCTTAACCTTCCAAATTCTACTGACCCATATGCCTCCATATCACATCCAAATTCACTTATGCCAACTCCATAGCATTTCTGACTATCAAATTGACTTATCGAGAACATTTCTTGATTTTTTTTGAAATTTTTCAAAAATTTGTCAATTTTCTTGAGGGGGCATACCCTAACCTATTTCATGTTGGGGCACGATCGGGGCATGTTTTCTTTGAGACAACGCCGAAACAACATTGTATCAAAGAGGGGCAAACTGTAGACACCGAAAATTGGTCTAGGCCTATGAAGACAACTTTCGACATAATTTTCTATTATCCATGGTCATGATTAAATAATTTTAATTATTTAATTACCCTTTCTAATACATATTTCCTCTATTAATTAAATACCCCTTTTAATTAATTCACTAATTCATTAATAACCTTTATTCAACATGATTAATTAAATAAATCATAATTATTTAATTATGTCGCTAACCAATTAATTATTCCTTCTTAATTAAGTAATTTATTATTTAATTACCCCTTTGTCATATTTCAACTATAATTAAATATTTACTATTTAATTATTCATTTGACCTCCTTTATCTATAATTAACTATTTATTATTTAATTTATTCAATTCCACCTTTACAACAGTCAAACTAAATAAATTATCTTTATTTATTTAATTAAGTCTTTCAGTTTTGAATGTTGAATTAAATTAACATTTAATTCATTTATTAATTATTTATGTCACATTCTTCTATCATTCAGTTATCTAATCATTCACTCACCTTCTGACTCAAGATCTATTTTTAGTTTTCCAGTTATCTCTGGATTCAACATCTAATTGTCTTTGCGAGAGGACTCTCTATCACAACTTGTCAGTTAACTAGTTCCAACTCATATGCATGATGTGTTTATTAATTAAATATCTTTATTTAATTAATTGACTCATGTTTCCATTCGAATGCATTATTCTTCAGCTTTTAACTTTGTCTTTGACATTCAAAGTCTATTTCTTTTAGTTTCGAAGACTCTTAAATGAAGATTAAGATCTTGAACTCGTGTTCTAACTCACATTCTAACTTAATCTTTATCTTGCAGTATTTTCTAAGTCATGTTCTAAGTCATGTTGTATCTGACACAGAACTCACATCGCATGGCATTCATCAATCTCGTCTATCGATCTCTCTTTGAATATGAGCTGATCATTCAAAAATCCAAAATCTATAAAATGACCTGCCATTATCATTATTCCTCCTCCTGAAATCATACACTTTTGAGAAGAAACTTATGTTCGATATTTTTCTTAGACACTCGACGAAGTTATGCTTGCATCAATACTAAAAATTTGAGGGCTAGAATACTGAAACAACAAAATAGAGAAGGACAATCGAGATAATTTGAAGGAGTGGATGCATGTTCGGTGAGATATTTTCAGTTAATTTTTTTATTTTAATTATGTTTACTTTCTTCATTCTTTGTTGTTTGATTTAGATTAATATTTGTTAGATTAAGATTAACATCATTTATTGTAGTTGCAGATCATATCCATATTTTATTCTATGTTATAGAAACTATGCAACAAACATGGGTCTTGTAGGCCTACAATGAGGAGGTAATTGCATATAGATGTTTGTCATCCTATTGTATAGAGAGTTTACATCTTCCCCCTTATATCCCTTTATGTCAAAAAATGAATTTAAAGGAGGAACTCCACATTTTGGTTTTGTGATGGAGTCTTGGCTTTGAGTATGTGCATATTCATCACCCTCCTCCTCAAGCCGTTGATTCTGATAGCCTACAAATCTTCTTCTAGGAAGGATAGGATAAATATTCATTTGATGTGATGACTGAGATGCATAAATTTTCTTCTACGAATAGAGCATATTACCTTCATTGCCAAAGTTCTCAGGTGGCACTTGTGGTGTCCAAAATCTATTGGCATTTGTGTATTCATTCTCACTATATGATGGCCTATTTTCTGATGTATTTGGAACACAATTGGATCCCAATTGCAATAGCAGTTGGTTCAATTGTAGTGTTTTTTGTCTCCACTGTAGTATTTGTTGTTCCAATTCTTTCACCTCTTTCATTGATTGTTGCCTTCTCTCTTCTTTTGCCTTCTTGACAATAAAATTTACCAAGTGTTATTGTTCCATAATATCTATGCATTATTTATCAAATTGAAATAGAGTCGCCACCTAATTTTCCCAAAATTAGGAAAATGAAAAGGATTTTGATACTGATTTGGTTTTCCCCAACGGAATCTACCAAGAAAAATGTAAAAATTTGTTGACTCAATAAATGGATAGGATGAAAAAGCTTTCCTGAGTATATCTCCTCAGTAGAGTCACCAAACTGTTGTGTGTGTGACTCGGATGGGAAGTTGTAAACTACAAAAGTATGATTCTCTGATTGAAGACCAATTTTTAAATTGTGTCGACTTTATAAATGGATAGGCTGAAAAATCTTCCTTAGTATTCCCCAGTAGAGTCACTAAACTGTTGGGTCTCAAAAATGAAGATTTGAACCACGAGAGGTTTCCAAGCTCTCACAATATTTTTGGACAATGTACAAGGCCAATTAACATAATTGAACCTTCTAATCTTCAGGCTCTGCTAAGATTAGGCAAGTGCACTTATCTAAATAATGCAGATTTAAAATATATTTTCTACTTAAACAATCTACCCACAATGGCAACTAGAAGTGGATAGATAAAATCACTACACCTACTCCTACTACACAAAAGAAAGGATTTGAAAATATTATTTTATATGAAATATTTTCTCTAGGTTGTGATAGATCAGTTCCTTTTATCCACATGGGAAATGGAGTCAAAAATTAAGATGATATGTGTTTCCCTCTTTGGCTTAACTCTAGTTGTTAGGCACTTTGAAAATTCTATGACTGGCATAAAACTTCAGTAAATTTATGACTTGCAGAAATTGTGATGGAATGTTTCTTCACCTGTTTCTTCTTGAACTATCCAAAATAAATCCTTAAATCACTGTGACTTATTGAAAGAATTTAATTCTGACTTACAGACACCAATCAATTAAATCACACAAAATGGGAATACATTTTGGCAAATCAAAAATATACTTGATACATTGATTTAAATGACAAAAAGACCACAAGTTGGAGACAACCAAATAAAGAATATGAATTAATACACATAGAAACTAAACACAAAAAATAATTCACTAGTTAAAATATTTTCTCCATTGATATGCTTCAAAAAAGTCTATACATTATTTCCATTTTCCCATTTCTCATCTTCTGCAAAAATCTAACTATTCTAACTACTATCCTCCCCGGTTTAACTGATTTTTCAATACACTTATACAGTAAATCCCAAGGGTTGTGACCCTTAATTTTCCTATTACAACTATTTTAACATTCTTCAATAGAAATTAAAATATTTAATTGAATTTCCTTATCAAAAAATTAAATATTTGAAAAACTATAGTTCTGCATTTATTTTATTACTTCACCGGCTGCTTAATATTTCCTTTCTCTAAAGGCTCTTTTTACTCTTACCACTCTACCACGGTCAATGTTTTTTCCTCCCATGGTGCCACGGTGCATTGAATTTGACTGCTCCCCTTCCATCATCCGAACCACTATGGTCTATATTTTAACCATCAATGGTACCATGGTGTTCAGTCTTAACCGCTACTTTGTTGTTATCTTCCCTTCCACCGCATCACCGCGGGCTTCATTTTAACTCTTGGTGGTATGGCAGTACTGGCATTTACTATCATGCTAACTATCTACCACATCACCATGGTCACTAACTTGACTACCAATGGTACCATGGTGGGTCTTCTATTTTGCGCTTCGCTCCTTACTAACCGTTCACCGTGGTCACTGTGGTCTCCTTGTAGATTGGTGGTGATACCGCAGTAACCATATTTTGACCATTACCTCCATCGTTATCTTCATTCCCATCGTGCTACAGTGGTCACTATTCTGACCGACACTTCACCTCTTATCTCAATCCACTGTGCCACCACAGTCTCCATTCTGATTGGCTGCAATCCATTGCTTCACCACTTACCGCAAAACTGTTTTCTTCTCTCTGACTATCCATGGTGTGGTGGCAATGGTTACATGACTATTGATAACTGTGATACTATGAGGCACTTTGTAAAAGGCCACGGTAAAGTGGTAAATTCTATGAAGGGTAAACAATGGTGTTAAAAGGTATTTTAACATCATGGATGAGGGTAAAATGAATTATTTCATGAAGAAGATAGCAAAATAATGAGTTTAAATGAGTAAAACCCCTTAGTTTTTAATGTAAAATTTGGGTTCTAATAATTCCAAGGTTTGGAAATAGGTCTAAATTCAAATCTCTAGGAACCTACAAATGGTTATATCTTAGGTTAGGATTAACAACGTCATTTGGGTGATTAAATTTTTTTATCTCCCATTCAATTGGTATGCCAATCTCATGTTTAATTCCTTCCCTAGAGCAAGGGGTTGTCTTAGGTGTAAGGTCCCCTAAACGCTCATAGACATTTGGTTTAATTTTTCCATTTCCTTGACAATTCTTCTAACCACGGAGTCATTACTTCCATTATCAATGTTAGATTTAGAAATTAAGTTATTAACTTCCATATCAGACACATCAAGATTCTCATTATTAAAATTTAATGAAATCTTGTTAGCATATCTTTTATTTTTATTATTATCTTTAATGCTCTTATGAATTATTTCTAGAACATGTTGCTTGGAATTTTTCCTTGTCCCATGCAATTGGAAGAATTATTATCATTGGAAAAAGAGCTTGATTCTTCCCCAAAATGAGGGTTTACACAAACTGGGGGAGGATGATCCAAGTTGGGGGAATCCATATTAGGGTTACCAAGTGTCGATCAATCCCTTTCAGGAAGAGTCCCCTTGGTTGGAGGGGGTCTATAAAATATTATTTCCATTTAAAATGGGAAGGTACACTTTCATGTTTTCATTAGAGCCTTTCCTACAATGTTCAACAAACATAATAGAATTCTTGAGAGGGGGGAACTACCCACATTTTTAGGTAACCCCAAATTTGAGTCTCCCACCATAGTTGGTGAGGAAGCACAATTATTCAAGCCACCATCCAATGGACAGGTGCTATCAATTCCCTCCCATGCCAAATGTAATTTAGGTTTAAAGGAGGCACACTATTATTAGGAATATTAAGAATATTTGGGCAATTAATTCTAAGGTGGCCCTCTTTTTTACATAAATAACAATCATTTAAACCACCAAGCAGATCAATTGCACAATGATGCAAGTAGCTCTAAAAAGTGACACAAATGAATTCTAGAATATCCATTCTAGGTTGTAGAGAAATTAACACCCTCACATCCATATGGACGAAGGTGACCTTAGAATCCTCAACCATAATTACCTTCCCAAAAGTGGCAAAGATTTATGGGATAACTTCCCAAAATAGAGAAGGGGGATTTCTATTTGACAACCATCTTTGGTTGGAAAGAACCAACACTTCATCGTATATGGTGTCGTGAGACCACTGCAAGGCCCAAAATGTGCACTTCCCACATTCTATAATTGTTTATCTATAATTATTTCTTGCATCTTTGCATTTTGAAAGAAATTAAAAAATAACCCCTTTTGCACCATCATACAAAAGGAAACCCTAATAGAAATTTTCTTTCCACAATCATTGGCAATCCATTGGTCCAAGAATCTCTTGGATGGAATCTTATTTAAATCCACAATTGTAAAGAAAACAACAATGGTTCCTAATCTATTATTTTTATTATTCAAATTTTCAACCATTTTAGGATTCTAAGACACTAAAAGAAGTTTAGTTATTTTTAGAGATTTCATACCTTATCATCCATCAAGTTTCCCATCGAGGGATTCCATTTCAAAGCTACCTTGAAAAAATATTGTAGCATTTAGAATTTCTAATGGCTTCTCAACCAAAGTATCATGATAATAATTATAGTCATTAGGCTTAGGTATATCACCCTTATGGTTGCGGGTGGAAGATAACTCTCCATCAGTGAAAATTCAATGAGGAGGTACTACCCCTCAATGTACAATGAGGCTCAAGCCCCCTAAGGCACATCCAAATTATAAAAGAAAAGAAAAAATAAACATAAATTAAGAAAAATATTAAACATATATATGCAAACCAATGAAGAAAAGGCAATGAAAAGAATTATTATGAAGGGAGGGCACAAACCTTCATGGAGGAGAAAGGATTCCTCTCCCATGACCTCAAAATAAATCACCACACAACCCTCTTTGGTATGACATCCTCAAATCGTGAACCCACTTGTAAAGCCCCCATAATATGCACATCACATATTCAATCTAGAAATATTACACCCATACCAATTTAGGATGATATAATTTTGATTTCACTTTTATATAGGTTATTTTTGTCTTGTAGGTGGTCCTGCGATGTTCCGATTCACCATTACCTCCTACATGGTATCAAAGCTTTAGTGCTATAGACATCTTCTCAGATCTAAGGGACCTATTTTGTCTTTAATATTTTAATGGGTGTAATTGGAGGTTTCAAGGACCTAATGGTTGAATCCAAGGCATCAGAGAAATCTAGGTTAGCCTTTTGTTTCATCAAATATCATTATATTTTATCCAATCTACAAGGGTTTCAAGTTGGGTGAAGATTACTAGATCCAAGAGATATTTTAATTATTAGAAAACTTAGACAAATTTGACTCTTCCATCATATCTAGAAGGCCCAAAAACTTAAGGATTGACTTCCAAATTATAAAAATCAAACACTTTTATCACTAGGAATTAGGCAATTTGTTTGCTTCATCAACATTTCTATATGGTCATATGGATTTGTATTATTCATACAATATGGTATTTTACTATAGAATTCAAATATTTTAGCATCATTGAATACCCATTAGGCATATTATTTAGACCCCTTAATACTTACTTTGTGTCACTCATGTGTTGAGGCATACATTATTGATATGATTTAATTACCATTGGTCAATCTATAAATACAAAATTTTATTTGTTTATTAATGAAACATAGGAAAATAGGGTTTCCAAAAATGGAAAGGTAAGCCAAGAGGGTGACAATAGATCCTATCTTCCTATTTTTATTAGGAAATGAGATCCACATAAATAATTGACATACAACCATTAAGCCAGTCAACTCAATGAAGAAATATATTGATTTCCTTATGATTGAGGATTAGGTACTAGCCTAAACAACACTTTTGGGAGAAAAACTAAAAATAATAAATAACCACAATTATGAAAGCTAACACTTGGATCTTAAATTTAGAGCAAAACACTCACAAAAACAACAAAGTTCTATAAGAGATGAGAAAGTATGAATATTATACACACCTTTCATAAAAAGCTTGTTTCAAAGGGTTGTTGAGGACTCATTGGCCTATAGATTAATGGGTCTTTTATGGATTTCTAAAATCACTTTTTGGGGCATCTACTCCTATGTCAGCACTCTTAATTCCCCTAGATCCTACTATCAAAAAGTTGGGAATAAATTTGGGATATGATTTTATATCACTTGACAACAAAGGTGACAACAAATGTAACTTTTCAAAATCTCTCTTTTGAGATCTTCAACTTTTCTTCAACCTATAAACCTAGATCTACATAAGAGGGAATGTTTTTTTGTTTTTGGTGAATGGTGGTTTACCTTGGTCAAACCACATGTTGTTAATTAAACCTTGAGTTGAAACACTGATAAAAAGAGGGAATGATAAATCAACACTTTTTTGTTGGAACTCACCAAAACCTTGAATAAAACCCTTCAATGGAGATCCTTGAAGGATTGAAACTTGCATGAAATTTTTTTATTGGATGTGGATCTTGATGACTTTTTTTTATGCTTGTATTCTTGAAATTGATCTTGAAACATACATCACAATGTGAGCTCAAAAAAATGCATGAATGAACATAACTTTGACATGATTCTTGAGATCTTGAATGCTACATAAAATGATTGAGAAATCTTCTCTTCAATTCTCTTGAAAATAATATTTTATGATATGAAAGTTTCCATCTTGCTAGATTACTAGAATTGATAAAATAACCTTACTTTTATAGATGGTTTTCTAGTTTCCTAGAAAATAAAAATTACAATCCAACATTTGAATATGAATTTGGGATCATTAAAATCTTCCAAAAACATATTTAAATTTTAAATTTAGAACTTAAAGGGGACCCATTCGCCTATGGGTGATGTTGGTTATTTTTTAAGAACCAAACCTATCTCCAAAAATACCCATGGATTTTACCATTTCAAATAATCAATACTCCAAAGGGATTGACCAATGAATGAGTGGAAGCTGCAAAACTTCTACTCCTACATTTTGGACTCTATGAAACTCGAGAGGGTTATCCCACAATGTATGCTAAGGAAATTTACATAATTATAATCCAACACATTGTCAATAACAAATACTTCTCATAGAATCACCAAGATCCTAATACATTAAATAAGTTGGTAGCTTATTAAGCATTGAATTATATCTAATGCATGAGGAGATGAGACATCAACACTTAACAACTATAACAGTAACCATGAAAGCATGTAAATTAAAAGTATTCAGTTGATGAATCAACATAGAAATTAAACTAAAATTAATTTACATGAAAAGGTGTCTTTATCCTAAGAAAGAAGTCACAACTGGCCTATATAACCAGATAATAATTCAACAATAGAAACATACAATCTCAAGAAATACTGCATTAAAACATTCCCCTATTACATTTACACCTAATACTACTTATCAATATCCTAGCACCTGATTCTATGAGTTAGTAATCCCATCAAGCTATTTACATTAATTCTTTGAATCAATAAAAAAGAATGAAATCAAACATCCATTTATGAACAATGGAGACAAATAAAATACATCCTAGATTACTTTAATTCATGACTCACAAAATGAGCATAGGGAGAGACAATAGCCATGAAACTGATATTTCGTTGTATGTATCTTGCTATATTGTTATCAAAATTACATACATAACAATGAACTCATAAAAATTAAGATCAAGAAAGCTAAAACATGCTTAGTATTCTTCTTACAATTCATAGTTTAAACTGCATAAAACAAAGAACCCATACTTTATGGCCTTGAATTCCTTCTTATAAGAACAAAGGAGAAAAACAAGCCTCGGGCCAAAATTACACATGTCAAAACCCTAATGGACTACTATATCAAATATTCGCCCATTTAGTTACAATGAACTCCCAAGAGGTGGGATAAATTTGGATAAATGAATGTAGTCTTTATTTTTTCTCGGATATTAGGTCCAATTTTCAAAATGGGTATAATTGAATAGTTACCTCAAAACATTTTACCCACACACACAAAGTAAAAGGAAAGAAATAAATGAAGAAAACAAAAAAGACAAAAGGAAAACCACATCTACGGCCTTGTCATCACTTCAACTTTGAATAAGATGCAATATATTTTCCCATACTTTAATAGAATCCTAATCTATACTAAATCTAGGCTATGCAGTGTATTCCCATCTATCTATTACTCTTTATGGTTGTAGACTTTAAAATTTTGAATCACTGGCCTGCCACCCTTAGTGTCAAACCTCCCACTCCTTCCAAGTATCTTCCTTTCCATGCCAGGAACTCTTCTTCAGTAGGTAGTCAAATTTTATTACTTCATCAACCCTTTGTCTATAAGGTGCGTACTTGGTGACAATCTAGTTTTTTTTCTTTTCAAACTCTAGAAGGATAGTTTTAGTATGGACTAATATATCTATATACACTATTCATGTGTACATACCAAACTTTTGATATATTTTTATGGCTTGATCTGAAATAATATTATTTACTTCATTTCTCCATTTCTGTAAATTCTTGATGCCACCATCATCCCTTAAAATGGATGGGAGAAGGCCATGATGAGATTCATGGAAGGATTTTACCAATTCCTCTATTATGTTCTCTAATGTTTCAATATTTCCTCTATATCCCTCAATCTTATTTGCAAGAACTATAGTAGGCTTAAATTTTTTAGGTGGATTGGGATCTTGCTTAACCCCAATTTCTATCAATATTAGTTTCTACTTCCTAGGGATCCAAACTTCCATAGTGGAATGGCTCTTTCTATGTTCATATCAAACATCTTGATGTCTTCAACCATGGATGAATAACTATGGTAAATACTATTCAATTTTTTATTCACTCTCGTATTTAAATGTTCTAGTACTAAAGTGACAATCCTCATACTACTCTTAAAATTATCTTCATAATGAATTTTAAATTTTTCCTTGTATTTATTTAAATTCCTTAGCAATTCTTCCCTATTAATTTCCCCTTCCATCTTTGGCGCTTCTAATTTATTGGGTTCTACTATTGAAATGGGTGCACTTACCATATTATATGGCACAATTTCCCATGAAGAACTTACATCAATAGTAAACTCAGGGGATACACTTTCTTGTGTAGTAGTGCGAGAGTCAACATCATTCTACTTGAGCTTTATATATTGTAAATTTTTCAATGCATCCTTCAATAATGCTATCTTTGTATGTAATTTCATATTATTTATCTCAAGATATCCATAATTAACCAACAAATTATTCAATTATGTTCTAATTTTATACTTTTTAGCAGTCACAAATTACACAGTTTCCCTTGTGAGTTGCCCAACATGAACTGACAAATTTGTAGCTTCTAAGGCCGATGTTTCTAATACTATTTTATTATTAGGCCTCCACTGTAATTAGGTGTAGGCTTAGAAATGTATGGCTTTATTGTTCTTGGAGCTAATGACCATATAGCCAAGGCTTCCCATTCCTCACTGAAAGAAGACCTCTATAGTGGAAGTGCAACTTCCTCTTATGTATCATAAATGGGTCTGTTACACTTCTTGATTGTGTCAAAGGCTATAGCTGAAGCTATATCCCAGTCTAGCAGTAACAAAATACCAATATTTCTTACCATTTCTCAACCTTCCTTTGTAGTCATTTTTTGGAATATGACTCTCATCTCATTTAACATCTTTTTCAGAATGACAACATCAGACATTTTTGGATGAAGGCTCCTCTCTATAGCCAATTTTTTTACATAATTTCATCTCTTTTATCCTTATAGTCAAAATCCATAAAATCTTGAGTCTTTACAAATAATTCATCATCCAAAAATTTAGTACATGCCTCAACCTACATATCATCACTTCCATTGATTCCTCTAAGATCAACATTACTCAATATTTTTCCTAGTTGACTTGTCACTCTCACTACAAATGTAGTAAGCACCCCTTCCTATATTTATTGTACTAACACCTAAATATCATTATCAGAGCCTTCATCATCATAATCTAATAAACTAGTGGCCTCAATCTTCTATTTTCTTAGTGGTGGCTCACTAGGTGGCATTTCACTAGATGGTGGAGAATCAACATCCACATTTTCAGGCTCTACCTACCTTGGTGGAGATAGGAGTGGTACTTGTGCTATAGGAGAAGGAAGTTTGTATTCCTCTTGCTGAGTAGGATCATAGGATTCATTAGATTTCTTTGTCTTACTCCTTATAAAAAAAATTATCTTTGGATCCTCAAGGGTTTGCGATGTAGAATCTCTTCCTATAGCAGGGATGTCTCCCCCACTATGTTATTATGCAATTGGAGCCTTCCCTTTATCATTACTAATTACCCATTTATTTTTGATATGGCCTACTATTGAATCAAAGTTCCTTGTTATATGATCCACCTTTTGTATTATATCCTTTTCCTCTGAGATTATCATGAAGCCATGCTCTTCTTGCTTTACTTTCCTCAACATTTTATTGAATGCAATCAGGTATGTGTAGGATCATGATAGCCAAAAATTGGTGATATGTAAGTGATATGATGGCCCATGTGGCTGAATACTTCTTTTACCCAAAATTGATGAAACAAAAATGGTTTTAAAATTATATTCTCAGCTTTCCACCAATATAAATTATTCTTTACTTTGAATTTAATAAATAATTATTATTCATTTTCTATTTGAATAATGATGAAAGTCCTGATTGATAGGCTGATTGAAAAACATCTATAACTTTTAGAATGTATCACATATTTTGAATCTACAACATGTGTCACATTCTATGATTTGCATACTATAGGATTAAAAAAGAAAAATAATCTCATGAATTTTTGACCAAGTTAAGCTGGCCAGACATATAAGAATTTATATTTTCTAAAATTTGTAAGAAAAATTCATAATTAATTATTTACTTTGAAAAATTACAAAAAAATATGCATCACATCAGGACATCAGTCATCTACTTATATCTATATTATTATAAAAAAATATTATTATTCTATTATGGTTAGGGTGGTTAGAAAGACACCTACTTCTTATTTTTTCCATGAAATTTAAGTACTATTGCATTGAAATTTCAAATTTTCACCAAATAGATTTTTTTAAAATAAACCTAGTAGTTTAGAAACTACATTCAATTTTCTATAGATTCTATTCTTACATATTTTTAAAATAATATAAATAACTTATTCATTATTTTACGTCAAGTTATCTAACTCTAATTTTTTGAATTTTCATCACCACTTAAGGGCCTATTTTTTCCATGATGATCCTACACATTCCCAATCCACCTTGCTAATCTCTTTTCTGGTTCCAAAGTGTTTGATATATTTATTATTACATGTTTTGGATATTATAAAATGTGGACATATTTGTAACTCGTGTTCCTCTCATTCAACCAAGCCATAAAACCTTCAAGATCATATCTAACCCTCTCAATTGTCCTCTGCATATGGTATGTTTTGAGTACCTCAAGGATTTTATTCCAACCTCCTTTAGTTGAATTAAAAAATAAATAAAAAACATGTATGAAGGAAATAAATTTCCCTTTCCCTAATTCAACAAGTGCTCATTCTCAACATTTCCTAGTTTCCACATAACTTCATGGAAACCAATAATTTTTGGCACAAACCTTAGCAACAAGTGAGGTTCTACTTTGGAACCGTATACTCTCAAGATAGTGTAATCAGGGAGTGATATGAAATCTTCCCAATTATGATCAACTCCTATCTCAAGCCTTGTTTCTTTTGGTCTCAAAAGTCATGTAGAGAAATTAGAACTCTGGCTAACTTCACAATCAAAGATCTATTTACTTCAAAAGAAAACAAATTTTGAAATGTGACATAATAATATTTCCTATTATATTTATCCAAGACTATGGTCCAACCAAGACTATGGTCCAACACTGCAAGGGTATATCCAAGTCACCCATTTTTCTTTCCAAGTCAATATTTTATCTGAAGTAAATTCCACCTTTGTATAAAAACATGTGCATTAGCAATGAGTACCAACTGCATCTTACTCTAGATTCACCTTTCTTTAATCTTACTAATCCTTCATGCATTCTTTTAGAAATAAAACTTGCATAACCATATACTACACAATACTAGGGATGTTGGATATGGGAAACCATATACGTCCATTCCATTGGCATTCCAGCTATAGGATCATAGCCAATTATTTGGAAAGTGGAATAAAAGGTTCTTTTGAAGTAAGGAACAAAATAGTTAATAGGGAAAGGCTCCTTATCATGTGATCCTATCAAAATATTTTGTCCTCCAATTTCTGCTAGAAATCTTGGTAAGATGTGGACTCTAAATGAAATCTTGGTCTTTTCATATTCCTACCTAAGAGCTTATTCATTTATCTTATGCATTTCATCATTCCATTTAGTAAGCTTGAAAATAAGACCCAATTCTTCCTTCATAATCTTAACAATTTATTTCCCATCATATGTTATGATGGTTCTCATGACTGGTTCATAGTTAGTAGCTATTTCCTTCAGTAATTCAGCATCCATATAGACATTTGGCACAATTAACTTTCCTATATCACAATTCTAAAGGTTTCCCACTGGGACACCCATATTTTTGTTCTTGAACCAACCATAAAACAATTCCCATCCAGTATAAGGCAATTTAGCATCTTTGATAGAACCTCTTTTATTGAATAGACCCTCTTCTATTTGAGGACCTTTGGAAATAAATTGGCCTTTAGGTTTTTCACTAGTGGAGGGTGGTAATTGATCCATAAGGTCTTTACTCAAATTTCTTTTAGGAAAAAAATCCCCCCCTTAGATGAAGATACTTTTACCTTAGGAGCCATAATGCAAGATGTACAACAAGGCAGGGTTTTATTGGTTTAACTGAATAAGACCTACAACTTTTGTGGGGTTTAGCATGAATTATATAGATGTTAAATTATAGAATCCATTTTTCATGAATGTTAAACCTTAAAAATTTGAACCAAGAAAACCCTAATAGACTTAAGCCTGAGTAATTTTTAACTTATCAATAATGCTAGAAGAAAAGAAATAATTGAGTTACTATTTTTTTGTAGGTTAACAACCTTGGTTCTGACACGAGAAAATGTTGAGTGACCACAACATGAGCTTGTTGAGTGTATTGAGTATGCATGTAATGTTGAGTAATTCCTTTAATAAAAATAATAATAAAATGGAATTCCTTACTTCAATAGTTCAATTTCCTTTCAGTTATTAAGGCTTACTCACGTGAACCAGAATGACCTACTTAAATTCAACTAATTTTTGAATACCGACTGTTGATTATTTTGAAGAGTTTATTAATCCACAATCTAGATTTGATCGGGTTATTATGAAATATCCGACTGTACACAACCGTAATACTTACCAAATGACAGGAGGCCACATGGAGATACTTTTTTGTAATGTGCAGGCCCCACAACCTCTTTTTTTTATAGCCATAATCCATGTGTCCCTTTCCCTTACCCTTGTGAGGCTTAACTCATGTGCATCTTTTATCAATAGGATAACGATGAACGACCAAGATCAGATATTGTGGCTTTATCATACACACTCCTTAGCTAGCAACAATTTTATCTTTCATACACATCTACAACTCATATTTAGAGAAATTTTAAGCACATGTAATATATGCATACTAGTAACATGCATGTTACCTCCAACATCTAGTGATGATATTTTAATTAATTATTGACCTGCATTTCCATGCCCTTAGGTTCTCAAAATTACTCCACGTGGTAGATTCTCGATTCCCTGTTGGGAAACTAGTAGGAAGGGTTGGACTCACATGGGATAGCGAGAAGTGATCCAAATTAATCCATATCACCCACAATCAACCATTATCTAGTTTAAAATTGAAAATATTGACCCTCAAGCTCATCATCAATGAAGACAAGTGAAAATTTCCTATGATCCCATGTGATTATTTTAATAACCAACAAAAGAAAATGAGCATGTAGGGAATAGTCTAGATGTAACCACCTCATTCATATTTCACTATTGATCCCTTTTAATGACCAACTACATTCGTTTCCAACAATTTCTAGCTCACCAATCATCAAGGACACTTGTCCTTCACCTGTGAGCCTGAATGAGTGAAAGAATGATAGACAAAATTGAATAGGTAGGCGAGCAATGACTCAGATCTTTCTACATTGATCGAACAATGCTATGGGGTCCACATATCTGTACATGTAAAAAAAAATTAAATCCTGAAAGGGACCCAATAAATTTGATGATGCCGTACCTATGACATAAAAGGCTAAAGATTTTTAGTGAGAAATATTTGGCCCGACTTAGTAAAACTTCAAAAATAATAATCTTATAGGACCAATCAGTAAAACATGAGCAGAGGGCCAGTTGCTCAATGGGTTTTGATGCTGAGAAGAGTGACTTGAAGAATAGATGATTGGCATAAGGAGTGAATCGAGAAATAAAATAAAAGTGAGAAAATGGACTCCAAGGGTTTTTCAAATGAGACCAAAGTAAACCCTAAACCCCTCTAATACAATAGTAGGAGACAAAACCCATGGCTCCCTAAACTCATCAAGATTTTGGATATGGAGAAAAAATATAGGATTTCCATCAGTGGCTCTAACTAGGGATGCATGTCTCTTGTAGGCATGGTGAGATCCTATAATCTATGGTTGAAGCATTCCTATCAAAACACAAGGAACTAGAAACCAAGGGACTACCCAAACTAGGTAGTATGGCCAAACAAGACACAACAAAAGAAAACACAGCTATAAACAAAATCTACAAAATTTACAGTGTACATAGAATATCAACATACTTAGGAGAAATATGGTTTTAAGAACTGTCCATGTACCGGAAATTTGAAAAGTCCACTTGTCAAGCTCTGGATGAAATAGGAATCCTCCCAATGTGCACTAGCTATCAGATAAGGGTCTATCCATAGTGCTTCAAACTTTTTGTGTGTACTCTTGACCCAAGCCTTTGTATTCTAGGATAACACCATACTATTCACTTCACACTTTCTAGGTGTAGACATGGAAAATGTACAAGTTCATTTTGGCACACCTGATCCCAATTACTAACAATATTTCCTCTCAGATCAAATTCTCAGCATTTCATCACTTTCTATCCTTTAATTCAATAAATCAATGTTTATTGGATTAAGTCTATCACCTCCTTTGATTAAATTAATCAGTTTAATTTAATTAACCCTAAATTGTTGTTTAATTAAATAAATTATTTTATTTGATTAAAATCTCTAAAGTCTTCTCATTAAATTAAATAAATTAAACCTTATTTGATTTAATCCAACACTTTCCTTCTTTATTAAATAAATCAAATCATTTATTTAATTAATCATTTCCCCTCAATATTTGACTTACATCAATTCATAAATCTAAGTCTAAATTGTCACATCACCTAATTTTTCATTAAGTTAAATCAAAACTTTGATTAAGTTAATCTCTTTCATTAAAAACTTCTAGAGAATGCAAGTTGCACAATAAATCAATTTATTTGATTTACTAAATTCTCTATTTTCCCTCACAAAGCATCAAAAAAGGAATATTCCTCTTTTGAATTCAAAAAGTCCAAGTGGACTTGGTCCTTCCAACAAGGAATTAAAAGCCTCTTACATGTCTTTGACCTTGAGCCAAGTGACAATAAATTCATTCCTTTTCCCTCTTCAACATGTCATTTCTCAAGTTTGAAATGCCACCTAATTGCATTTATTGGCACATTGGCCAAAACTTGCTCATTCCTCATCCAATCACATTTGGACAAGTGGCACAATGCCATTGAACTATCTTTTATCCCACATTGCTTATTTTCATTCATCCTTCCAAGATTGAAATCTATAAATTGGAGACTCTTCTCCTCAATCTTCATCCACAACTCATATGCAAAGTTACTCTCTCCGCATTGAGAGCTAATTTTTCCAATTTCATCCAATCATCCACCATATTTGAGATTTTGCAACAAGGTTATGCTCAAATCTCTTTGGAGATTTGACCATTTCTCTCATTTAATCAAACATTGCAATTAGGAATTGGGAAAGGGCCAATTGCAACATACCATTGGCACCAATTCCCCCATGGAATCAACATGCTATTTGCTTAATTAGGATTTACATAAGTTTTCATTTCTCATTGTGTTCTTCATTTCCTAATATAAGTTTTAGATAGATGGATTTCATGGGGAATCTCTCATGATTGTTTTAATGTATTTGATCTAATATACTAATCATGTTTGTTGTTCATTTCATTTTGCAGTTTTAGGGGTTCACACTAGGAGAGGCTCTCTTGTCATGTAGATGCTTAACTTGCAACTGCATCTTCATATTTTTACTTTGAGCTTCTCTCCTTGTTTCATCTAATTGTACTAGATTTTTTATTATGTGTTGCATATCATTGCATCTCTTCATCATATTTGTGTACAAACTTATACATATTGAGAAGGTTATTATGTGGAAACCTAGAAAATAGGCCATATACTAAGCCAAATGGTGAATAACCTATAGCCTTTTTCACAATCACTCTATCTATCCAAAGTGTCAATTTTAATTTGGAGTCCCAATATTTAATGTTCTTCTCCATTACTCTCCAGATAATATTCATTAAGCTCTTATTTCTAGACTCATCTTGAACGTTTCCTTGAGGATGGTAAGGAAAATAATAAGAAACTTGTATCCCATGTTTGTCACAAAATTATTTGAATTCATCAGATCTAAAACACATAGCATTATCTGAGACAATTTTCTCAAGAACTCCAAACTTGATGAGAATGCTATTTAGTAGGAAATCCACCACCACCATTCTTGTTTCTTTCTTTGTCGGTATTTCTTCTACCCATTTTGTGAAATAATCGATTGCAACAAGGATCCGTGAGTGACCTCCACTAGATTTTTCTAGTATTTCTCCAATGAAATCGATCCCCCATTGTTGGAGAGGGGCTTGAATTGTCATAGACCTAAGTGATAAATTTCCCGAAAGCTTCAACTCTCCAACAAAATTTTGACAAGCATCATAGGCTTTAACAAACTTGTGAGCATTCTTGAATACAATAGGCCACCAAAATCCTACTCTTAAAACCTTATGTGTAGTGGTCTTCACCATGTAATGAACACCACAGACCCCATTGTGCATTATTGCAAGATTTCTAGTGCCCGCTTCCCATCCACACATTTAAGAAGTACACCTTCCAAGTTCCTCCACCATAGCTCATTTTCAATAATTACATACTTAATGGAATGTAGTTTCAATGTCTTCTTGTCATTGTCAATCATGATTGCAGGAGAATTTCAAAGTCTGTAAGTATTGGGTAATTATTGTGTACCACCTACATGTTTACATATCACATATAGGTGCAACATCAATCAATTCTATCCCATTGATCTGATTTGCCTCTAAATTAGCTTCTTCCATTAATTTAGTGAGGCCCTGACCTCTTACTATTTTTTTTATTTTAACATCAATATTAAATTCTTGGATCTTCTTGATCCATCTACACCTTTTACCTATATTTTCATGTTGGGTGAAAATATCTTTCACAACAGCACTTGGTAGAAATGCTATGATAGTGGCTCCTTATGGGTAAGTCCTGAAGTTCTTTACAGCCTTAAACATAGAATACACATTTTTCTCAATCATGTCATACTTCAGCTCTGCAGCTTGTAAATACTTACTAAAAATCCAATAGTTTGTTCAAAACCCTCTTCATTTTCTGTAACAATACAACAACAATAGTATGAAAGGAAGCAAAAGAGAAAATGTGCATTGGTTTAGAGAATTTTGGGGACTTTAAAACTGGAGCTTCTTTGACAACATGTTTAATCCTTTTGAATGCTTGACTAGGATCCTCACTCCAAAGCACCTTCTATCCCTTCTTCAACATCTTATAAATAGGTCTTGTGATTTCTACAAAATTAGTCACAAACCTTCTTAACAAAATATTTGTCCAAAAAATGACTGAATTATTTTGACATTTTTAGGCTGAGGGATTTTATCTATAGCTACAAATCTTGCAGGAATTATCCTTAATCCATCTTTAGAAACAATATCTTCCACCAACTTTCCCTTAGTTACCCCAAAAGCACATTTCTTTGGATTCAAAGATATTCCATAGTCAAGTGACCTGAGAAAGATTTTTTCTAAATGCATGCAATGATCTTCTTCTCCTTTTGAATAAGTAGTCAAGTCATTTTGATACACAACCATAAATAAATATAAAAAATATACATCCATAGCTCTCTGAAAAGTGGCACCTGCAATTGTTAAACCAAAGGCATTTTTGACATAAGCATAGGTTCCCCAAGGAGTAGTGAAAGTGGTCTTATAATGCTTATAATCCTTTACCTTTACTTGATTATAGCTTGGAAAAAGATCCATCATTGACAGTAGTTCACAACCAGTCACCTTCTGTAACATGACTTCCATAATCGGCAATGGATAATTGTCCTTTAATGAAGATATATTAAAGTTCTTGAAATCAACACATAGTTTTATGTCACCATTCTTTTTCCTCAGTGACACCAGATTAGATACCCATGAAGAGTGTCTAAGGGGTTTGAGGATGCTAACATCTCTTAACTTTACCATATCCTCTTGCATATTTGGAGCTATGGTAGGATTAATTATTCATTTCTCTTTCCTAAAAGGTTTAGCATTTTCTTTTAGAGGAATCTCATGTTGAAATAATTCCTCCCTATAATATTTTAGGTCATCATATGACCAAGCAAAAATATTCTTGTACTTTCTAAGAAAATAAATTAGCATTGCTTTTACCATTGGCTTCATCTTTTTTCCTACATAATATTTCTTGGGAGCATTTTCAGTCCTCAAATTCACTTCCTCTAGGTCCTTTGGGCGAGAAGTAGTTGTTTTGATCTTATTTTTATCCTGACCATCAAAAACCGTCACAAGAGCTACAAGGCCTTTGGGAATTTTTTTTTTAACTAGATGGTTTCTTTCCAAAATACCATATCCTTCCCATCAATATTTTCAACAAATCCACCAAATTCAATCTCATGACCTTTATATTTATCATCAAAAATCAAAAATCTAAGAATATCTTCATCATCATTGAATATCTACCAATTATACACATTTTTAGGAATATTAGGCCTTGTCTGCACCTCCAAATTAGAAATTTCTGTGAAAGTTATGTCATCAGGTCTTAATGCAATATTAACAAGTAAGTCAAGTACTCTATTACATCCTCTTTCTATCCAATCAATTCCAAAGGCATCAAATTGCTCAATGGAATCCCATATAGCATTTCTATACTACTTTAGTCTATTATTTTTATAGACATATTTGGCTCATACCTAGGAAATCACTAACTCATAATCACAAATTACCAGTAAATTTTTTACTTTGTGCTTCTCAGCCAATTTCGATCCCAGTAACAAAGCTTCATATTTTTCCACATTATTCATATAGACAAAAGATAATGTTAAAGAAAAAATTTAAGTATTGCCACTAAGTGCTACCAACAATATCCCTGCACCTAATGTAGGAGTTGAGAAAATACAACACCACAAACCCCGAAGATCACCTGCATGCAAATAACCTGTCACAAAAGAAGAGATGGAGACAAACAAGCAAGGGTTCTCTGAAAACTGAAAATGTATATATCAGAGAGAATGAGAGAATAAATTGATATGAAGTACAATGGGATCAATCTTTATAAAAAGGAGATCATGCAAACCCCAATAAAACCCTAATAGGAAAACATTTAATAATTAATATAATTATTAAATGTCACTTTATGCAAACTAACGTGAAATCTTAAGAAGGGAATAAAGGTAACTTAATCAACATAATTAAGTTAAAACCTTTACTCTAACACCCCCCCTTAAGATGAGCAATAGTGTAGCTACAAACAAATGCAAGAAAGCAAAGGTAACTAAAATG
The DNA here is from genome assembly GCA_007115665.2 of Sequoiadendron giganteum. Lineage (NCBI taxonomy): Eukaryota > Viridiplantae > Streptophyta > Pinopsida > Cupressales > Cupressaceae > Sequoiadendron > Sequoiadendron giganteum. Next base: position 154,657,395 of record CM021109.1, on the reverse strand, counting down.
CAAGAAGGCAAACATGGGTCCAGACAACTAGGCCAGATCAGGTACCCAAATACAACCAAATCTCTATAAAGAGGAGAAAATAGAGAAAACCTCATGGGAAAAAGCTCTACTCCAAAAAGAGATGTAGAAAGCCAAAAAGAACATCACTGAAGTAGAAGAAGCTATAAATAATTGTCGAAAGATGACTGTTATGGTGTTGAAGAACCTCTACTGAAGATTCCTTCCAAGGTGAAACCAAGGAAGAATTAGCACGAACAGTATAATACCCCCCCATAATGCTGAACTAGGAGAGCTTGATAGATCCACTGAAATGATGTGAAACACCTTGTAGTGCATGAAGAAGAAGATACAACATCTAAAAGTGCACAAGAAAGCACCTGTAATTTAAAAATTGGTGTGCAAAACAAATCACAAATGCATGAGGCTGGAATAATAAGATCCACTATCATCGTGGAGGGACACTCACCAGACAAAGATGTGATGGGAAAATAAAGGAAAACTACACAACCCCTCATGGCACTTTATAATAGCAGTATGAGTACAAAATATGGCACAACCTTATGTGCAAAATCCCCAAAAAAATTATGTACAGTAGTGTGGCACTTTATCTTAGTGCGTTTACATATAAGATTGCTTACAAATGATGCTCAAAATGTCCAAAAAGGACAAAGCTGGAAATACATGAAGGACAGCCAAAAAATTGACTGTAGAATGCACCAACAAAAGAATGAAGTGAGGAAACCCACACTAGTGGAAAGATGAGAAAACCAGCTTTCTAACGATATCTTGTTTGCCAAAAAATGATATCGTATGCCCAAGTTACGACCTATGGAAGAAAACAGCTCCAAAGAAGAAAAAAGCCAACACTGGGTTAAATTTGACGGTCATACGGCCAACACAGCAAAAATAATGACTTAAATTTGATGGCCAAACAACCATCACCGTAAAAGTGTAATAGGGCTTATTTCATAAAAAAATGTTTTTTATATAGAAAAAAACAAAATAAAAAAACTGTACAATAAATTTAAAAAAAAAAAACAAATTAATTTTTTTTTTTGGGTGGGGGAGGCATGTGGGCCCACCCCCACTGCATCCCATGTGGGTGCACTGCATAGGGGACTGTACAGGTACACTATGCAGGTCTGCGCAATTAGGCTTGTGCAAGCCTTTAAAAAGCCCTTTTTTTTATTTGATTTTTTTAACAAAAAAAAAATCAATAAAATAATATATATTTTTTTCAAAACAATTTTTGACTGAAATGAAAAATAAAATATTTTTTTTTTACTAGGGATTTTTTTTCCGAATCACACGCAGATAGACGGTTGTACGGTTGTACATGCAAAAAAATAATTACCCCAAAAATCAACTATGTCCAAAATGGATGAATGAATAGTTGATTTAGGGGTTTTGGACTGCTACGAATGTAATGGAGAGGTCCGTTTGAGCTGAAAATGCTTCAAAATTGCAGGTATGCCCTGGATCAAAAAAATAAACCCCAAACCCTTGAAGCTCCAAAAATCTTCAAAACAAGAAAAGGAAGCAGTAGGTCTAGAGCTCTGATACCATGTAGAATTTGAAAAAATAAAACTTCATAAGGGCTTTGATACCATGTAGGAGTTAAGAAAATACAACACCACAAACCTTGAAGATCACCTGCATGCAAATAACCTATCACAAAAGAAGAGATGGAGACAAACAGGCAAGGGTTCTCTAAAAACTGAAAATGTATATATCAGAGAGAATGAGAGAATGAATTGATATGAACTACAATGGGATCAATCCTTATAAAAAAGAGATAATGCAAACCCTAATAAAACCCTAATAGGAAAACATTTAATAATTAATATAATTATTAAATGTCACTTTATGCAAACTAACGTGAAATCTTAAGAAGGGAATAAAGGAAACTTAATCAACATAATTAAGTTAAAACCTTTACTATAACACCCGACCCTTCTTTGGAACTTGTACCATTGAAATACATTTTCCAAACTCCATATTTATCATACAACCTTTAAATTTTATTTTCTATTGGTGCAAGACATTTATCAACATCTCTTGGTTTTTCCTCTATTTTGAAATCATTGATATCGGTGTCTATGAAAAGAACCATGTCATCCTTAAGAACATGATCCAACATATGTGGCACCCTTAGTTCTCTCATCCCTTGGACATCCTCACCATCAATTGGAAATGTGGCGTAAGACATATCATATTGCATACTCCCTCCCATAGATGCACTCCATTTTCGAGATAACAACATTCCATAATTAGGTGGGATATCCACAACTACCACACACATTTTGAATTCTTTTTTAGGGTAGGCTACTAGTTTGTAGGGAAGTTCATTTATTACACTAATGATAGGGACTTCCTTCCCATCCATAGGATAGAACTTACCATGTGTACTATCAAATTTCAATCCTAATGCATCCATGATTTTAGCTAGTTGATATTGTTGGATGCTCAAGAGTCAATAATACATATTTTTATAAAATATCCCCTAACAACTAAGGCTAGGAAGAACAGATCAATCTTGTCAGGACAAGTAGTTACAAAATTTCCTAGGAAAATATGGGGAATCTCCGTAATAACTCCCTCAACCTCCTTTTCTTTCTTGTCTTTTTCAATGAGTTTAGGTGGAGTGGGATCCACTAATTCATTACAAGTTGTAGCAGCAACATTGATAAGGGACACTACCTTTTGCTTATGTTCATTTATTCTCATCACTTGAAGAAAAGGCATAGAAACTTTTACTTGGCTAAGTAATTGAAACATATCAACAAGATTATACTTGGGTAATTCAATTGGGAGCATACCTTATTCATTGTTTCTATCCTTTTGTTGGTTTCCTGTTGCCTCATCTTTATGCTTAGCATATTTCCTTGTGACATCAGGAGTTTGCTTCTATGCATTTATCTTGGTAGCTAGATATTTGAATTACTATGTAGGATTTGGCCTTTCTTCTCTCTTAGCCGAAATTTTATCTCCCTTACTTTCTTTAGCTTTGGTTACATATACCTTTCCATTAGGCTTGTGCTATTTATTCTTGAAAATTTTATCCTTGATGAAATGACCAACATGATTACCATGCTTACCATCGATTGTTATGTTCCTTAAATGATAGGAAATTCTAGTTTGAGTGGCCAAGGTTGCATTATATCTTTCAATCTCCTCCTATAAGGGTCTTCTTAATGAAACACCTTCTTTGATTACTTCCAAATTATAAACCTCAAATTCACTATCAGTATCCTCATAATAAAAGAATTTTTGATGATATGTATTAGCAATTTACCTTTGTTTGTCCACATATACTTCATATAAATCTTCATCAGAAGAGAATTCATTGCTAGCAACATGAGAGTCACCCATAGTCATGAGTATATCCATATCCTTCTCATTTTTCTAATAAGAATCTCCACATATGTCTTCATCTGCTTCAACCATTTGTGCAACTGCACATTGCTGAGAAGAATGTGGCATTTGACAAGTCGTGCACCAAGGGGTATCTTCAAAAAATATTCTTGAATTCTTCTGCAAAGGGTCTAGAGGGACTTTATTCTAGGTATTTCTTTTATTATTAGGAACATGATTTCCATTATACCAATTGGTATTATATAGGCGGTCCTATAACTAAGGAAGTTTTTCATTTCTTTGATAATTTTTTTGTTGCACTTTTTCTTGTTTCACAATATTATCATTTATGGTTTCCATAAAATTATCAAGCTTGTCATCAATACTTCCTCCTTTAGTACCTAAACCTTTATCTTCTTTTTTGGACACTCTGAAGAGTTTTGGGTCATCTCTCCTACCAAATTTACCAATTTCTTTGCTAATATTATCAATATGCTCTACCATCTTTAATTGTAGTAATTTACCATACATACATGATCATTCAATTGCAATTGAGGAGGCAATATTTTTATAGCCTTTTGGAACCCTGTATTGAACTCAACAATAGATTCATTAGAACCATTAGTAATAGTATTAAATTGATTCAATAAAAAACTTGAAATAGTTTTGTTACCATATTTCTCTCTAAAAATTCTCTTGAACTCCTTCCAAGAGCCAATACTCTCGGCAGGAAAGCTTCTATACCACTCTCAAGCATCTTCAATGAGAGACTTCATGAACAAATTCATCATGAAATTTTCTCCCTCGACCTTGAAATCATCCATAAAATTAGAAAATTATTTGAGATGATCTTCACCACTCAAGGATTATTACTAGAGAATTTTAGTAAAGAAAGTCTAAAATCCATAGGGAATTGGTTCGGGTATCCAGGTGTTCCTGTGAAAGACAAATGCTAGTACCTATCAGCTTGGAGTGATCTCCTAATATGTTGAACACTATGAATATCTCTTTGCTCGCTATCTTTCTTATTATCAGAGTAGTCACTATCTTTACTCTTCCCATTTTCACCATCACCAATGTTTTTCTTATTTCTTTCATCATCCTCATAATAAGAAATACTATTTTTATCCTTTCCTCCACCTCTACCACCCTGGTCACCTCCACCACCTCCTCTAGGATTATGCTCATCAGAATTATTCTTTTGTGACTCACTATTAGTATTTTCAGAGCTTGAAAACTCTCAAGTAGATTTATACATTTTAAGGAAATAAATCTTCCTATCCATTTATGCATTTGAAGCTTCTGTCTCAGCTTTTTTAAGATCTTCTTGTAGCTTTTCATTCTCCAACTATAACCTTAATATCTTAGGATTTGGAGGTGTAGTAGATGGATTTGGGTTGATTTTGGCTTTCTATGTAGGGATTTCAATAGATGAAGTATTTGTACTAGTATTGGTATTGAAGGTAGTTTTATTAGGTTGATCAGTGGGTCTTTTCCCATGATCTACAAATGACATATTCTTAGCAATAACAAGAGGATATGAGGATTTATTGGTAGAGACATATTTGGTTTAGGTATTAGTAGAAAAAATTCCCATTGGGATTGTTACTTTAGGAATATCATTGGTCACATTAGAGGTAAACCTAAAAATATTCTCCTTAGTTTTTATAGCTAGCCACATCTTCTCTCATTTTCTCCATTTTCTCTTTCTAGAATCTCTCTCAAGTTGCTTAGCTCTAATCCTATCTTCCCTCTCCTTTAAATCTCTCAATATATTCTCTTCTTCTTCTCAGAGCCTTATCTCTTCTTCTTCCATAACTTTCATGTTTAAATGTATGTCTTCCTCATTTTTTGGACATCTCCATCCTCACTTGGGGTAGGATTATAGTAGGGCTGGTCAATAAGATCTTCCTTGAGAGAAAGATGCACTTCTATATTAAAAGGCTCACCTCTTGGCTTAAAATTATTCTTATTAAAAATAGAACTAACTCTAGGGGTCAAAAGCTATGAAAACTCCTTATCCTTTCCCCAAAACTCCCACCTATCCTCCTCTCTTGAAATATTAAGCTCACTATCAAACACTTGTTCAATCGGGAAACTTATGTGGTGTAGGTTTGACCCTTCAACCTCATGTGCCTTCTCATGGGTACTAACACTACTCATTTCAACATTGAATTTTGGAGAAGCTTTAGTGGGATAGTCAACAAACTTACTCTATTCAGAGCCCTTCTTTACCCAAGCCGGTTGTTTCTCTTTAGCAATTTCAGATTTTTTTGTTTTCTTAAGATGTTTATTTGCATAACTTATTGTCTTCTTCATGATGTAAAATATGTCAGAATCCCTCCTATTATGTTCCTTTCGAGAACTTAACTTTTCATTGGTGTTAGAGAATTCAGAGTCACCACCTAGGATGTTGGGAAATAAAAAGTGATTGGATCTTGAATTTGTACTAGTAACTTCAGAAATAATTTTAAGCATAACCTGACACAAGGTGATCGAATGAGACAATTATTGACACATAAGACTAAGCATGATGTAAAAAATGCAACATAATGTATACCAATTACATTTCACATGGTGAAGAATATCATAATGAGCATTTGACTCTAAATATACCAGATCTGAACTAGAGACTTTGGATGTTATGTCCCTAGTAGAGTCGCCAATCTGTTGGTTATTTTTTTAAGAACCAAACTTATCTCTAGAAATAGCTATGGATTTTACCATTTCCAATAATCAATACCCCAAAGGGATTGTCCAACGAATGAATGAAAGTTGTAAAACTTCTACTCCTACACTTTGGGCTCTATGAAACCCAGAAGGGTTATCCCACAATGTATGCTAAGGAGCTTTACAAATTTATAATCCAACACATTGTCAATTAAAAATACTTCTCATAGAATCACCAAGATCATAATACATTGAATAAGTTGGTAGGTTATTAATAAATTCATTATATTTGATGCATGAGAAGATGAGACATCAACACTTAACAACTACAACAGTAACCACAAAAGAATATAGATTAAAAGTGATTAGTTGATGAATTAACATAGAAATTGAACTATGAGTACTTTACATAAACCAATGTCTTTATCCTAAGAATAGAGTCACAAATTACCTATATAACTAGATAAAAATTCAGAAATAGCAACATACAATCTCAAGAAATACTGCATTACAACATTCACCTATTGCATTCATAACTAATACTGCTTATCAATAGCCTAGCACCTGATTCTATGAGTTAATAATATCATCCAATAATTTACATTAATTATGTGAATCAATAAATAGGAATGAAATAAAAATCAATTTATGAACAATGGAGATAAATAAAATACATCCTAGATTAATTTTATTCATAACTTGCAAAATGAGCATAGGGAGAGAGTATAGCCATGAAATTGATATTTCTCTATGTGCATTGTGCTATATTGTTATCCAAATCACTTACATAACAATGGCCTAATAAAAATTAAGATCAATAACCCTATAACATTCTTATTATTCTTCTTACAATTCATGGTGTTAATTCCATAAAACAATGAACCCCCACTTTTTTGCTTTGAATTCCTTCTTATAGAAATAAAGGAGCAAAAAAAGCCTCAGGCCAGTAATTACACATGTCAAAACCCTATTGGACCGCTATATATAACATTCTCCCATTCAATTACAATGCTCTCCCAAGAGGTGGGAGACATGTGAAGAAATGAATGTAGTCTTTATTTGTTGTCAGAGATCAGGTCCAATTTTCAAAATGGGTATAACCAAAGAGTTACCTCAAAAAATGTGCCCACACACACAAAGTAAAAAGAAAGCAAAGAATGAAGAAAAAAAAAACAAAATGAACACCACATCTGCAGCCTTGTGATCACTTCAACTTTGAATAAGATGCACTATATTTTCCCATACTTTAACAACATCCTAATATGTACTAAATCCAAGCTATGTAGTGCATTCCCATCTATCTATTACTCATTATGGCTGCAAATTTTAAAATTTCAAATAATTGGCCCACCACTATTAGATCCAGACCTCTCACTCCTTCCAATTATATACCTTTCCATGCTAGGAACCCTTCTTCATTAGGCCAGTCAAAGTTCATTACTTCATCATCCCTATATCTATAAGGTACATACTTAGTGACTATTTGGTTTTACTCCTTATCAAACTCTAGCAAGATAGTTTCAATATGGACTAACATACCCATATTCATTATTAATGTGTCCATATCAAAATTCTAATAGGTTTTCATAGCTTGATCTAAAAGAACATTATTTACTTCATTTATCCATTCCTATAAAGTATTGATGCCACTATCATCCCTTAAAATGGGTGGGCGAAGGCCATGATGAGATTCATGGAAGGATTTTACAAATTCCTTTATTTTGTTCTCTAATGTTTCATTTCCTGTGTATCCCTCAATCTTATTCACAAGAAATATAGTAGGCTTTAACTTTTTAGGTGGATTGGGATCATATTTGTAAGTGTGAATAAGGTGTAAAGTGAAAAAACACTTCTTAATACGATATTATATCAAAGACAGAGAAAATTGAACTAATTCAAAACAATAATCTACTGAAAGCATCATATTGCTCTCTATCTCCAAATATTTATTAAATCACCATGGCTCTCAGATCATGTGAGCACTATGATTGTTAAAATGGCAATTTAGAGAATGAGAAGGATGTTGATAATATGTATATGATCAAAAGAAACTTATGCAGTATGAATTGACATGAAAATTGACAAATGTAGCTACAAGAGGCAACCATGATAAGAAAATTTCAAGCTTGACGTTTGAATGCTTGGATGCTTGATAAATTTCTGTAAAGTAAACTTGATAACCTGGGATCCTTTTCTTGGTTCAATGAGGCTTTATTTATAGATTTCTTGGTTGTAGATATGCACAAGGATGACAAATAGAGGCTTGGATTCAATCTAGGGGATTGAATGGTGAAAGATGGAGGAGATTAAGATAATTTTGGAGATTGTCTCTGCCCATGAAAACACTAGGCAAGAGAAGAGGAAAGATTGATGGTGGAGGATTGAGAGATAAATTTGCAATTTGTCTCCAATTCTTCACGTGAAGTTTCAATCAATTAATTTTGACATGATTTTGACATAAATTAGACATAGGATATCTAATTTGATTTTGAGGAAATATAGATGGAATATTCTTTATGGTTTTAAATATTTTTGATTTATTTAAATTAGCAAAATAGGGATAAATAATTTAATAAGACAAACTATAGAAGTTGTTTATTAATTTAAATAGAAGCATATGACAATTAATCAATAAAGTGTTTGATCTTTATTTAATTAATTTTAAGATTGATGTGATAGAATAAATTAGGGATTTGATAATTAAATCAAACAAAGTATTCAATTTTGTTTATTTAATTAAGATTAGAATAATTCAAATTTTAATGTGAATGTGAACTATATAAATAAATATTTCTATTTATTTAAATAGTAGAGGAAATTAGGATAAGCAATTAAATAATTCGTATTTAATTAATCCGATTCTCTTGACCATTTTTAGGTGTGTACATTTTGCCCCTCTTCGAAGTGACGTGTTTACGTGTTTATTCGAAGAAAATTTTTGCTACTACTACCAGGATCAATGATACAAATTCAGTATGCCCCAAACATGCCCCAGATATTGATTTTTAGATGATTGTCGATAATATGCCCCCTTAGGAGATAAATTAATGATTTGATGATTTTTGAGAAATTTTAAAATTTTCATGATGATTTTATGAATAAATAATTTATCTCTTGATAATGATGACAAAAATAGAGCCCGCAGATGTCTTTCAATTAATTTCATGGATAAAATTAATCAAAATATAATTAAAAACCCACAAAAATCCCTTTTCAAAAGTTATATATAGTCCAAAAGGTCATTTTCAAAGTCATTTGCACCCTTTTGACTTTCAAAATTCAGGGAGAGAGACATTTCAGCCAGCTGGAGCAAGATTCCAATCCCTTACCACACTCATAGTTCTGAGTGTGTGTGACGTCACAGATTATCGGCCACATATGGACCTCCAGTATGTACCCATTATCCTCCTCGTTTTTCATGCAATTTTATTTTTTATGCTTTTTAATGTTTTTTACATTTTTTAGTTAGTTTAACGCATCCAAGTTGCATTGTAGCACTTTCACTTTGGTGTAGTGCTTTGATTAGCTATAGTAGTGCTTTGAGATTTAGCGCTTGCGTTATTTTCTCCAGCGTTTTTTGTAGGATAAAGTAGTGCTTTCATAGATTAGCATTTAGATAGGTTGAATTAGCGCATCGATGCCAGATTTTAGCACCTTGAATATTCTAGCGCTTTGATTTGGTAAATTAGTGCTTTTATGGTCTATTATAGCACTTTTGATAAAGTGGCACTTCAATGGACTATTTTGATGCTTTGATGCGATATAACAATGCTTAGGGTGATGTAGTGCTTTAGATACCTGTTATAGCACATCAGAGTGCTGAAGTAGCACTCTGGATGCCTATTTTAGTGCATGTATGTCCGAATTGCATATTTTGACTTAGTTAACCTTGATTTCGTCAATTTCGATCATGTCCATTCTTTGGATTGGTATGATTGATGATCCAAATGCCTAATGTTGGATTTTGATGATTTAAATAAGACTTACTCTCATGATAGGCAAGAAGAAATCCTATTTGTGATGATCTTCATGATAGGCGAGGAAATGATTCATTATCCGATAAATCTCGTGATAGGCGAGATTAGACAATGTTTGATGAATCTCATGATAGGTGAGATTTGTTGATGTTTCATGAATTTTGATCAAAAATTCATACCAAATTTTGATTAGACTTGATAGTAGAATGACATTTTATTTCTTGACATAGTGTATTGATTGTAGATTTTTCATTGTGTTGATAGGAGGATTTGGGTACTCTCCGGATACGAGAGAGGTTTTCTTGGACCACTGATTTGATACCTCAACTGACACCAGATGAGATTCAGGTCATATATCAATGTGGCCTCACTAGTTTACTTGACATGCCCCAGATTAGGATTAATCGGGGTCTCCTTACCACTTTGGCCAAGCGGTTACATAGTGACCATAACACTTTTCACTTACCCACAAGTGAGATGAAGGTCACACCCAAGGATGTGTGGTGGATTCTACGCATACCATTTATGGGAGAGATTGTAGAATATGATTCTCACGAGGTTTGTGGGAGATATGCTCTCTACAGATTTTTTCAAGATTAGCACATTGCAGGTCCGAGTGTCCAATGGAGGATGATTGCTGATGCATACGCTTCACTACCAGCAGTGCTTGCTGGATTCATTGGGGGTTTCCTTTTCCCCGATCGTAGGTCAAAGGGATTCCTTGTGGGTTGAGGCGGGATTCTAGAGAGCATGGTCATACATGGTATGAGATACACATGGGGGATGTCCATGCTAGCATATCTCTACCATGAGCTTCATTCAGTGGTATACTTGGGGGCATGAATTTTATCAGCAGGGATGACCCTGTCATAGGTGTGGGCGTGGGAGAATTTTACCTTGCTTGACCATTTCTAGTTTTGGACAGACCAGTAGGAAGACCATATGTGTTTCGGTACAGAGGTAGATATACCCAAGCTCAGATGGGTAAATTAGAGCATTGGACATGAGTTTTTGATGACACAAAGAGTGTTATCTAATAGTCGTACTTAGACTATGAGTAGTGAGATGAGGATGGCACAATCCTCGGATACCTTTTTGATTCTATGTACCTAATCGGTAGGACACCTTTTGTCCTGGAGAGATTTTTGTTATGGCGGGTGTACAGACAAAATGGTATTGTTTAGTGTATACCACAGGGAGTAGCTCACTATGCCCGATGATAGAGTGATGTACCTGATTGGGGGCCATACCTGTCATATGAGACCATTGTAGACTGGTATAGGTAACTACAACTGTCATCATGGGACATGCGTAGGGATATTGCCGAGACACCACTTACAGAGGAGTATGCTACATTTTTGGAATTGACTCTGCATCCATGCATCACTATTCCAAACGAGCCAACACCATTACCCATTGAGGAGGATATTGCCGAGGGTTCAGAGGATAGTGGGGTTGATTCTTCATTAGGCAGTAGTACCGAGAGTAGCAACGGTGATAGTAGAAGTGGGGATGATAGTGATGGTGTCGGTGGAGGTGGCAAAGGGGTTGGACCACTCAGTGTTGGTCCTTCATCTAGTAGGCCTCGCAAGAGGCAAGTAGTGCTAGTACCATCAATTGACAACTAGAGACAGATTGTAGGTCTCGAGACACAGGTATAGATGTTTTAGGGATAGTTGGTATAGGCTCAAGGTTTTCTTATTCAGACACAGACTCAGATGAAGGCTCAGGCTCAGGCCCATGCTCAGGCACTAGTGTAGGTACATGGATAGTTGGCCTCTATTTAGACTTGGATTTCCACCTTGACAGTCGAGTGAGACAGTGCCCAACAAATTGTTGAGAGGGCACAAGAGACAACTGAGACCCTACAGAGAGTGGCTGATGGTACCTCAGTGGTCGATTATATGAGAGAGGTTCTATAGGTTGTTTGAGAGGTACATTTCTACCAAGGTAGATATCATGATGCAGTGCCTATTGATCGTAGAGTCAGCTATGCCCCATTGAGATCCGGTCGGACTCATACTCGGACAGTGAGTGAGGGTGTGACACAGCCTCCATGGAGAGATCCCAGAGATCCTAGTCCTTCCTGGGGTGGTGGTGGTACTAGTCATGTTGGGCCCACACATTTTGGTAGTAGCAGATCATAGATGTTATTGTGATTCCAAGACATTCCTTTTTGAGACATGATGTATACTACGATTTAGCTCATTTTTGATGACATATCTTTATTTCAAACTTCATTGTATACTTGACATTGATGATATATATATGATATGTAGTTGATTTGATCTCATGATGGTTTATGATTTACATGTGATGGATTCATTTTTTATGTGATGATGTCTCTCTATGATTTTCTATATGAATGCTTTTTTTTTCAATGTAATGATGCTATGATAAATGCATTTTATTTTAAATGTGATGATGATAAAAATGATGGAAATGAATATGCAAATTATATGATATTTAGTTGTATGATGTGATGTATGAATCTCTAAACTATGATCTATATTAATGCTTTTAAATGTGATAAAAATGTATGGATGGATAAATTCTTTTCTTTTTGTTTTCTTTTTGGATTTCTAGATTTTTGTCTTCTAGAATGACTTTTTGACAATTTTTTTGGATTTTGGATATGATATAGATGTTTAATTCCCTTTTGACGATGATTGATGTTGAACTTTGATCATTTTTTCATTTTCTTACCATAAGTTTGTTTGCCTTTTGGTGAAACCAATGTTTTTGTTGCCCCTAGTGATATCCAAATGTTGCCCCCAAGCTTTGGATTGAGACTTGACTATGTGAAATGATTATGGTATGGATGCAATGATGGAAATACTAATGACATGATATGAAATGGTATTGAATACTAGATTATTGATCCTGATATGTATCAAAATAGATGGGAAAGTTGATCATTAGAATCACATATGATGCCTGTTTTGAGGTTTTCACCATATGTTTTGATTACACCCTTTGTTTTGTATACTTTTCTCATTTTTGACTTTTTTTTATTTTCGTAGTTTTTATATTTTTTTTATTTCTTTTATGTTTCCAAGATGCCTGTTTTCCAGGTTTTCATCAAGGAAACCATTATTAGAAGTTTGACCCATGCACTAGGAGATTCAAGTGTAGAACTTTCTTAGATGGATACTATTTATAGGTTCATCAACAAAATCCCCTCTAACATTGATAGTTGATATGCCCCTAATCCATACACTGATATGACAACAAAAGGACCAAGCTAGTTAGGCTCAAATTTCCCTTTCTTCTCCATGTCCTACTGATTTCTAGGGTTTTCCTTTATTACCAAATCACCAACTTGAAAGACCCTCGATTTTACCCTATGGTTGTAACTCCTTGACATTCTTTGTTGATAAGCTATTAGATGATTAACATCTTGTTGACGATGCTCATCCAACAATTCCAATTCCTGTAGTCTAGATACCCTATAGTTTTCATCTAAAATTATTCCTCTCAGTGATACATGAAGGGATGGAATCTCTACTTTGATGGGCAATATGGCATCTAATCCATATACCAAGGCATATTGTGTAGCTCCTATTGGTGTTCTTGTAGATAGGGAAAATGTACAAGTTCATTTTGGCACACCTGATCCCGATTACTCACAACGATTCCTCACATTCTCAGCATTTCATCACTTGCTGTCTTTTAATTCAATAAATCACTATTTATTGGATTAAGTCTTCCTCTTTAAATGATTAAATTAATCAATTAATTTAATTAACCATTACATATCTGTTTGATTAAATAAATCATTTTATTTAATTAAAATCTCTAAAGTCATCCTATTAAATTAAATAAATTAAAACCTTATTTGATTTAATATAACATATTCCTTCCTGATTAAATAAATCAAATCATTTATTTAATAAACCATTTCCTCTCAATTCTGATTTAAATTAATTCATCTATTTAAGTCTAAATTGTCACATCACTTAATTCTTCATTAAATTAATCAAAACATTGATTAAGTTAATCTTTCTCACTAAAATCCTCTAGAGAATGTAAAGTTGCACAATAAATCAATTACTTTGATTTATTAATTCTTCTATTTTCCCTCACAAAGCATCAAAAGAGAATATTCCCTCATTTGAATTCAAAAGGCCAAGTGGACTTGGTCCTTCCAACAAGGCATTCAATGCCTCTTACATGTCCTTGACCTTGAGCCAAGTGACATTTACTTCACTTCCCTTCCCCCTTCAACAAGTCAACTCAACATTTCAAATTCAAATTTATGCATTTATCATGCACATTGGCCAAAATGTGCTCATTCCTCCTCCAATCACATGTGGACAAGTGGCACAATGCCATTCGATTATCTTTTATCCCACATTTCTTATTTCCACTATCTCTTCCAAGATTGGAATCTATAAATTGGAGACCTCTCCTAGCAATCTTCATACACAATTCACATGCAAAGTTACTCTCTTCAATTGAGAGCTAATTTTATCCATTTCATCCAAAGCATACCTCACATTTTCATATTCGCACCAAGGTTATGCTCAAATCTCTTTGGAGATTTGACCATTTCTTCATCAATCCATATTGCTACCATAGGAATTGGGAAAGGGCCAATTACAACACCTTATTGGCACCGATTCCCCCATAAGATCATCAATCTATTGGCTTAATTAGGATTTAGTTTAAGTTTCTTGTTTTATGTTCTTCATTTTCCTAATTGTAGTTTGAATAGGTGGATTTCATGGGGAATGCTTCACTCTTTGCATGCATTTTGATCTAACACTAACAATGTTTGTTGTCTTTGTGCATTTGTAGGTTTAGGGGTTCACAGTTCTGATACTTGTTCTGTAGGCCCATAGTGCAGGATTGAGTTGAGCATGCCAATCACATCAAACATTGTTAACCGTCTTTTTGAAAAAATTTAGAATTGTTTTGTTAGAGGCCTCTGCTTGGCCATTCCCTTGAGGATAGTACGGTGTTGAAAAACGATGTTGGATATAAAACTTATCACATAGTTCTTGGACATCTTGATTCTTGAAAGGTCTTCCATTATCAATGATAATGGATTGAGGAATTCCATACTGACATATTATGTAATTCAAGATGAAAGAGGAGATCTATTTCCTAGTGATGGATTTGAGAGGCACTACTTCTATCCAGTTTGTGAAATACTCTGTAGCTATGATAATGAACTTGTGTCCATTGGATGAAGAGGGATGTATCTTTCCTACCAAATCCAATCCCCATTGAAAAAAAGGCCATGTTGATGTAAAGGGATGCAGTTCTTGAACTGGTGCATGAATCAAATTGTTGTGAATCTGACACTTTTGACATTTCTTAACAAACAGATAGGATTCTTTCTCCATGCATGGCTAGTAATATCCCAAATGGAGGATTTTATTGGCTAGAGTTATCCCACTCGAATGAGTGCCACAAATACCCTTGTGAACCTCTCATAGGGCCATTTCAGATTTGTCATGTTCTAGACATCAGAGTAAGGTACCATCAATACCTTGATGATAAAGTATTTCTTCAATTAAAGTATGTCGGGTGGATTGGCGGATGAAGTTTCTTTTTTGGTTCCTGTAAAGATCAGGAGGAAGGATATCATCTTTTAGGTAAGTGTAGACATGCAAAAATAACAATCATGCATCATACAAATTAACATTCATTTCTTCTATTAATCAATTAAAATATTTATTGATTAATTTCCTAAGGTTCATTAAATAAATCAAATTATTTAATCCTTATGTTCTTCTCATTTGATTTAATAAATCAAACTGATTTAATCAAATGTCACCTCCTAATATCATCCAAGTTAATTAATCTACATTAATTAACTTCTAATCATAATTACCATTCTCTAGCTTTTGACTCAACTAGAGTCAAATCCAAACTCTTAACTAACCCACCCACTTGCACCAATAAATCATTTATTTGATTTATTATTTCTTCTAATTACATTCAAAATGGCATCAAAATGGAATATTCTTCCAATTTGAATCTTCCCCCCAAAAGGGACTTGTCCCTTCCAACAAGGTTTTAAATGCTATTTGCACAAGTCAAACATGGCATTTATTGCACCTTTCATCCCCCCTAAACATGTCATTTCATCCAAATTTGAATTTCAAATTGGCACATTGGCCAAGACTTGCACATTCCTCACCCTCTCACAACTTGACAAGTGGCACCTTGTCATTGGTTTGTGAATAATCCCACATTCCTCAAAATCTCTCAATCTTTCAATCTATAAAATGCAAAGCATTACATCCACAACACAACACTTGCTCATTGCAAGGTTACTCTCTTCATTTGAGAATCAATCTTGCTCATCACAACACCATTTGCTTAGCAATAACTCATTCTCATTGCAAGGTTATTCTCTTCACTTGAGAATCAATCTTGTTCATCATTTGGCAATCTTGCTTATCAAGGATTGGGAAAGGGCAGCTTTCTACACAACTAAGTTGCACCAATCCACTATGGGATAGGTTTATTTCATGGTTTAGATGCTTTGTTTAATTTTGTTGTTTGGTTGCATTTGAATCATGAAGTATTATCTCATAGGGATAGGAATTTCTGTTTATGTTGTTTTGTCATTGTGCTAACCATTTCCATATTTTCAGGTCCACAAAATGGCGCTAGAGGGAGGGGATAATATGTTTTAACACAATCCGTTTCATCTGCATAGCATACATTTAATGGTAGATGAAAATCATCTTTGAAAAAAAAAAATTAAAAAAAATCATTCTTGTAAGATCTAAATGTGCATTTAAAGGTTGCTTCCAGGTTCTTCAGAATTATTTTTTCTTGATCTCTAACCATTATGATGGGTAAGGACATTTTAAAATAAGTTTACTATTAACAAATATAAATCAGGCTGCATCTCTCAACAGTTACGCAGTTTTATTTGCATACACATTTACCATAGTTAGTTTCAGGTTATGACCCTACATGTTTATCATGCCTCAAGCTTATCATTTAAACTTCAATCTAGTTGCATGATGCCCTGTAAAGAATTCATTTTCATAAATATTGCTGCTCATGCATAGATAGTAGCTCATTGTTTGAACGAAAAAAAAAATGAAAGATAAAACAGTGTGACTATCTGCATTGAAATATTTATCAAATAGCAGTGACAGGGACGTGATCACTCTTGGGAGTGTGTAGACTCCTTTGGAGTCCAACGCATATTTCTAGGTATTTATTGGCTGCACAAAAGTATAAAATCAGTCCTACTAAGGAAGGCGTAAGGACTCTAGGCTTGGGCATCCATGCTGTAAATAGATAAGAGTATAAATGAATGGGGCGCCCATTTTCATTTACATAAATTTGTGTAAACCTCCTTTTGCAAGCGTCAAGGGTTTGTTGAACACTACACCACTGAACAACACATGTTTTGCTTAAAAGCCAACAAGCTGGTTCGTAATTGAGGATAGCCTTTGTAAAGACAATTGCTATTGGGATTTATGTGATTATCCATAGCACATACTCTAGTTTGTATGAAATGAAACGGCACCTCGAATTTCCTGCTGTTTTTTTTGTTGCCTCTATAGTTGTTTTTGGTTTAAGGTAGACCCATCCATATGCTGGCGAATAAGATGACTTTGAAGATACAATAAGGGAAATTGCGTACTTTGGTTTCCTGGCATTCAGCTCTCAACTCTTGTGCATGAACTGAGATGTTGAAATCTTTCTTAGATTTACTGTATTTTCATTAATGATGTATGGTTGAAGAGCTGTTGGTTTGAATCATTTTTTTGTGGCATCTGTAAGCAGGCATCTTTATGTGGCGTATATTAGATCTATATTTCTTTTACATTGAATTAGCATTTATTATAGATGTCATGTCAAATAACTCTCTAAGTTCCACTGTTCCATCCGTTTCAATGCCTCAACTGTCTTCTTCTTAATATGATATTTGAGCAGCTGCGCGCCAAAATTAGAGAAATGGGAGGTCAATAAACATTCAAAATTAAGGTGAATTGACCATCAAATATCTATCGCCATTAATGATAGTGTTTGAAACACTCCTGTAGAGAAGTACGATTTGTGAATCTATCAATATTATGCAGTTTCACATCGTCTTTTAACATAAGTATTGATGTCGGTTTGGTGCAGGTTAAATGTTTTCTTTTAATGTGGCAGGGAGAAATTTGTAGTGACTTCAAAGTTACAAGGGAAATTGTCCTAAATACTTCTGGAGGATTACAACTGGCTGGGCATAATCAAGTATCACCTAACATTTTTATTGTTTGCAGGAAAAATACTGAGAGGTGATCTTGGCGTATGGTATAGCTGCATTTATTTTTAGACACTGTTTTGACTTTAAAAAGATCCTTTTTATTTATGGCGGAAAGAGGGGTATTTGTCATGTGTTTCATTTATCTTTGAAATGTGTTATTTCTTGGAGAAGTACGCCTTTGTCTAAATTTTCTTCAGTCAAATCATTTACTGATATTTATTGGTTCTAAGATGTCAATGCTATAAGGTATGATTTGCTGATATTTATTGATGTCTGAAATGATAGTGTTGTGAGTTGTGGGTTTCTAGTTTAAAATAAAGTATAATGGGATCCATCAATCTCTCCTGACAGATTTGAAATATTTTTCCTAAAGGACTTGATAATTATTGAAGGATAGAAATCTCATATTTTGAAATTAAATTGATAGGAGATGCTTTTAGCTTTTACGAGAGAACTCTCTATTGTTGGTTAAGTTTTTTTCAGAAATTAGGATCCTTGTTAATGCTTCATCTATCAATTCAAAATCATTATTCTTTTTGAAATCATTTTAGTTAAATGAATAACTTGATCTTCACATGAATGGTTTTCTTTTTTATCTTGAAGGAGGAGCGATTTTGTTGGTACAAGGAATTTGCAAATATTGAAGCGAAGAAAATAATCTATGGAAAGCCTTGAGTTGAAAGTGGACCTTGCAATGTTGAAGAATCCAAAACCATTTGTGAAGAAAACTTGAATTGAAGAATTGAGCACTAAACTTAAACTTCACAAAAGCATTTCTTAATGCTTGTGGTTATAATCCAAAGCTTCCATTTTCTACCCTTGTTTTCTGTTTTAAACTAACTCACTCTTTAATTTGGGTTTAAAATCGATCACTGAATTGATTTTTTCAAAGTTGGTTAAAAAGAACCTTAGACATTTACTAGATTTCGATTTGGGCTAAAACTAAACAAGGCAAACTTCACACTTCATTTGGGTGCTTCTAAAACGAACTCATCATTGCTTTGAGGTATAAAATGAACAAGTGTCATTCATTTTTTGCAATCTTTTTCACAAATTAACATCATTGAAATGCTGTCATTTCTCTCGCACCTCACGGTGACCTTGAGAATCAAAAGTCTTTTTCTAATATTAAGTTGTCAAAAATATTTCCTCCACACTTCAATTTGGGCATTTTAAAATTGAACAAAACATGCGAGTGTGAGCACGATATATTGCGGAGGTTCTCCCCTTTGTTTTTCAACAAAGGTTGTGTGAACGACGGGATATGTTAGCTCACTTTTGTTTATCTTAGAGGGCCTGCCTTGTGGGAAAAAGTAATCACCCAAGGGAACGACCCAATCGGGAACATGCTAAAGCCAAGCGACTTCCACCCAGGATATAAGTGTGGATATTGGAACAAAGGCCAATATCATGAGGATTATTCCGATGAGATGGACAGCAATGGACTCTTGTCGATGTTGGATAATCCCCCACGAATGAAATGCCCGAATTAGAACCCCTTGTTTAGAAATTGGCCAAAACCTTGTCTATCTTGTTGGTACAAAAGGTCATGTCCTTTGAAGCCGCCCCATGTAACATGCAGTCTTGTTGTGGAAATGGAAAGTATGCCATGGGATATTCATGGGTACTAATGCTTGGCTGACCCGAATAAGTGAGTGTCGTGAAGGGGAGCCAGTGTGGTCAAGCATTTAGCCATTCGCACAAGATATGCGCAGCTGGATTTATCCAAGTGGGAACCCAACAAGATATTGCCTCATCATCCTAGGGTTGTAAAAAGTGCTTGGAATCAAAAACACTTTGCTTGGATTCAAAACATTGAAAAGCGAACATTCACAAGAACCTCAAATTTCAAACACCTTAGAGGAAACAAATATCCTTGACGAATTCAAAACACTCTTGCTTTCCCTAGGGATTCTGTCCCTAGAGGTTTCTAAGTGCTCGAATTCTATCGTCATTTGTTTTCACTAAGGATAAACCTAGGAAACTTTTGCCCTAATTTCTTTGATTTCCACATAATGGACATTGTGGGATGAAAACAAAAGCAGGACATTAGACATTCAGTTTGAAAACATAATCAAGCAAGTGCTTTTGGTAAAAAAGAATTCACTAAGACAAGATAAAAGACAAATTCGATTACACATGTGTTTTCTAACATGATCAAAATCCCAAAATTGAAGTTCAAAAAGCTTAGTGTGAAAGCTAGTGAGGAGTGTCTTGAGATCCTGAATTGTTTGAAAGGTTTACTTTCCTCTCATAGGAAATAGCGTGTCCTTCAACACCGAGGTCTTGTAAGCAGAAGTGTTATTCTAGGTCAAGTCTAGGATCAAATTCAACCAAATTCATCCATCTCTCAACCATCAACATCAATCGAATTTCCATTTCACCAACAACTCTTGGAAACTTTGTAAACATTTGTTATGCTAAACTTTTAGGCAAAATCAAAACCAATTTGTTTGACTTAACACATCTAGTCAAACCATCATCTTATATACAAGTTCTCTCTTGGATAAAACAACTTCCTAGGGTTTACGAGTATCATCTTGTTTGGCTTAACACACCTAGCCAAAATATCAAATCATCACCTCGTTTGACTTGACGCACTTAGTCAAACTACCATCTTGTAGGAGTTCACTCTATGGATAACACAACTTCCTAGAGCTTTATGATTACATTTATCACATTTTGTTTGACTTAACAGACCTAGTCAAACCATCAATCCAATCACGAATCAATCAAATCAAAGTCCTAAAAGTTTTAGCATTTCTTTCAAAGTTTCTTTAAGAGTTCCATTCATCCATATCACTCATCTTCCATTTATCTCGTCCTCATTATCACTTTGATCCTTCAATTATCCTAGTACTTCGCTTTTTTGAAACTAAGGTTTAGACCGATCTAAAGGATTAGAGGTTCATCTCTTACATTCTTGAAAATTGATCTTCATTTTATGGTTCAAACTCGATCTCAACACAAGAGGGACATGGAATATAAACTTGATCCATCCATCATGAGCAATTTGATTCAACCAAACTATCCAAGCCTTACAATACCATTTGATTTTCAAAGCTTGTACAATGCATACATGGGAGCATTATCTCATACAAACATCAATGGTACAACAAATATGAGCATACCCAATCCAAAGTTTGGAACACCTTTCCCAATGATAGATTTAAATCCAAGTCCAAATCTACAAATCTATCAACCAAACACTCAATGCATGAGTTTTCCAAACAACATTATCCCATAAAATCCATACATACCAAGTGCAACTTTACCAAACATGACCATTTCAAATCCACACTTGGTAAACTTTGGGGTCGACATGTTTGTAAATCCCCCTAATGTTGTTCAAAATCCTAGCAATATATTGGCAACTCCATATGTTGATTCAAGCCAAGGTAACAACATGCAAAATCAGAGTTACCTAAATCCAAGCAATATGATTCTCAAACACAACAATGTTCAATTTCAATCTATCATGCCAAATCATCCCATTTTGCCATCGATATCTCAACAGCAGATGGCAACCATCCAAACAATCCCAACAATCAATATCATTCCCATTGCACCACCACCACCACCACCGCCAAAATACAACATGACCAATTCATTCTCCATCATGTTCCAAGCTGCACAAGAAGCTTCCCGTAAAAAGGCACTCCAAGCCCAACAAGCTACACAAGCTCAAGCACAAGCGGCTCAAGTAGCCCAACAAGTGCAAGCGCAAGCATAATTCTACGCACTATTGCAAGCAATCCAAGAAGAAGTAGCACGAAAAAGAGCCCAACAAAAAGCTTTTTTGGCACAAAAACAACATGACCAACAACAAGTGTTGTTGGCTCAGTAGCAAACATAGGCATTACTCGCCCAACAAAGCTTACAACAGATTCCCACCACAATTGTTGAAATCAAAAATCAAGATCAATCTATCAATAAGCACTTTGAAGATGATTCAACCTTGACCAATGATCAAATCAACATACACCAAGAGCTACTTTTCAATTATGATCAAAACTCACCAACGATGACCAACAATGATCAAATTCAAGAAATATCAACATCACTTGATCATATGGTTGAAGACATTGGTAATCTCTCTTCCACAATTGTTGAAAACAATGTTCAAGATCTTGAAGATGCTTCTACCCCATCCAGTGATCAACTCAACATTCATCAAGAGCCACTTTTTAGTGATCTATTTCAAGATGTGTTACAATTATTTGATCCCATTGACATAATCTATGATCCATCAACCAATGATCATATCGAAAAAGTTTCTACATCACCTTATGAGTTAGAGGAAATATCTCAAGAACATATTCCAAAGCATGATCAAAATATTCCACCAAGGTCTAGCAATGATCCTATCGAAAACATATGGCCATCCTTTGACCTCATGACATTTGAGAATCTTCCTATGCCTAATGAAGATATCCAAGAAAGAAATCCATTCTTTGAAATTAACCCATGTCAAGAACTTGATCCAAAGCATGTCGAAAGCAATTTTGAATCATTCAAGATCAAGAATTTGCATCTCCAAGCTACTACAATGATATAATGGACACTCTCCTATCCATACAAGATGACCACATCCACATAGGACATACTCCTCCATCTACCCATGAGATGATTTCTTTGGACGGACACGTGGATGATCTTCATTCAAAACAAGAGTCTCATACTCTTGAAATCATTACCAATGAACAAGAGTCTCCTACTGTTAACATTTGTACACATGATCAAGATGTAGAGAAATGTAGAGACATATCAGAAATGGGTCATGACGAAGGTTTCTACAGAAGTTGTGAATCAAAAAAATCAAGTGAAAGCATATCAAGAATAAATAATGAGGAAGACTTTTGTGTAGACAGCGAAGCATCAACACTTCTTGAAGAAGCACTACAATCTGATATGTCACAAGATCAAGTTAAAGATATCAATCAGGAATTTATCCCACATGTGGAGGATCCTATCACTTATAAAGCTGGATCACTCACCTTTCTTAGAGCAAGCTATCTCATCAATAAAGAAGCTGGCACTTTTGAAGGTCCATGACAAAGCAGAGAAGGAGCAACACCTTCTTTCCAAGGGGAATCATATCCTATGGCAAATAAATTTTTTCAACAGATGAATTATCAAGGCAAAGGATTAGGCCTACATGAACAGGGTATCCTAGAACCAGTGCAGATTTTTGGAAATCCTAAATGTCAAGGCCTTGGCTATTCAACAATCAAGGGATCTCAACATATCAGTAATACTTCCACAAAACTGGGGGCAACTTTGTCTTGAGCAAACGTCAACATGGGGAGCACGAAGAATCCTTATGATGAAACCAATGCCAATATTACAACCTGCCATGTCATAAATCTTCATCCACCCATCACCCCATACACAAATTGGGACCAACGTCAAAAGAAATATTTGAATCAAATGATGAAGCATGAAGGACAAATAAAATACAAGTGGATACCAAAGAATACAAAGAATGACTATCCCTATCAAACTCCATTAGTCAAAGAAACTATGGGGCAAAATAAAAAAGGGAAATGTATCCATCAAAGATTTCCACAAAGGAAAAACCAGGCTTCTCAAGTGACATACAAAGTGTATCAAGCAGTTGGTCCTAATTCCATGTACACTTCTGTATCCATCCATTATTGCTCGTTTTCCAAAGTTTGGAGAGTCAAAGGCTCCAAACTGTCAACCAATCCATATTTTATCCCTAAACACACTCCATCCACACCTCCACACATGATATCCAAGTCTCACATTGACCATGTATTGGCAGCGACCCTTCATCATAAGGATTCAAAAGGCACCCTATCGCGATGTGCACACAAAGACAGAGTTAACTCCAGTATCAGCAAAGCAGATCAAGAATCTCAAAAGTTGCATTCAAGTGCACGTATCTTGGCAAGGCAACTTCTTCGAGCAGGATACCGATGGCACGTTATGACAAAAGCATCAACATCAACAGTACCAGGTGGTTTAGCATCAACTTAAAATCTCTCAGAAAATATTAAAAAAAAAAAATCAAAAAAAGTCCAGAAAAAATGGTTACCTTGATGAAAACCTAGCAAACAGGCATCTTGGTGACAACAAAAAAATCAAAATATACAAAAATCCAAAAAAAATCAAAAAAAGGATTGAAAACAGTAAAGAAAAAAATCATCCTCTAGCAAAAACCATTTCGGTGGCGCTTTGGATAGGTACCATGATGAAAACTTGGCAAATAGGAATTATGTGTAGAATCGAGCATCTAGGTGCACCAGTTCAAAAGAAAGCATCTTATCACATCCATAATGAAGCTAGCATTCCATCCATATCATCCATTTATCCATCAACCGTTTATCCAACCCCTTACCATTTATCTACCTTATCTTGATCTTGATGAAGGTTTAGTAAATGCTTTACACTTGTTTATGGTAAACATCTTGAGATGGGTCATTTTCACAGATCCCATCCTATCTAACGCTATCTAAGCCTTGAAGCATTATCTGAATGAGCATTCATCTATTCAAACACCTTATCTTGTCACAGGATAATCCTTGGCATCCATTTGCCCATCCTTTAGGCGTCTGTTGCAATGGCATTCGTTTGCTTATCTTTTTTACATTTAGGTCATTCTTTATGCATCCATCGCATTGGCATCCGTTTTTCGATCCTTTAGGCGTCTGTCGCAATGGCATTCATTTGCTTATCTTTTTTACATTTAGGTCATTCTTTATGCATCCATCGCATTGGCATCCGTTTGCCCATCCTTTAGGCGTCTGTCGCAATGGCATTCATTTGCTTATCTTTGTTACATTTAGGTCAGTCTTTCAGGCGTCCCTCGCATTGGCAATCCGTTTGCCCATCTATCTTTTCATCAAGTCAGTCTGCCACCAGTCGAACTACGTGGTCTCTGCGTGTATAAAGTAGGCAAGGCTAATCTATGGATCAGCTCCCGAGACCCCTAGGATAGGTCTTTAAGTTAGTCTGTTCATCATAAAATCTTGAAAATACCAAAAACATTTGTAAAACATCTCAAAATTCCAAAAACAGCCTCAAAACATTTGAAAAAAACCAAAATGGTGCATCCATTTCATCTCACTTTCACCCGTGATTGTCATCACTCATAATAAATCAATCATCGCTTTCACCCTTTGGTGAGTCAGTCAGAAGCAAGTTTAGCAGGTTCAAAAAGTGAACACTTAATCGTTAAAGTCTCAAGTCTAAGTCAGTGAATAAGCAAGTTGGTCAACTCAGAGTATCAATAGCTTATCACCCAAATCAGTCTCACCAAAACCCTGATCACTACATGTCCTAGGATGAAGCTTTGCTACGATGGACATAAGCATCAGGTACCCCACAGTAGTTTAGCCTTGGCTAGCGATACAAAGAACATCAACTTGTTTGTTTACTTTATTTGGTCTTTTTGACTTATCTTATTTTGCACTCATTCCAAGGACCTCTCAATGATGCCTAAACAAAACAGGTTTAGAGAGAAAGGAATGAGGCAATGATCATTATCTTTTTATCTACTGTGCTTGTTGGATATTCTTGTAAAATAACTTGGCGAATACTTGCTTTGTTAGGTCCGTCCTAGCAATGTTTCCATATGTCAAGTGTGAACATGAATACTCCTATCTGATTGTCGAGTCAAAGTCCATCACACTAGGCGCAACGCCATCCTAGTTCTTAATACCTTGATGCATCGCACCTACGTGTATTATCAAACATAAAGAAAGGTATGCTCTTTTTCCATCCTTGGATAAGCAATACATCATCATCATTCATCATTTCTAATAAAGTCTCGACGACTAGGGGACTTGTTGGACTTCTTCATCTTCTTGGATTTAAGGGTTCATCCCTCTCATTCATCTATCCTCTTTCGCGCTAACAATGCATCCATCCTACATCCATGTTGCATTCATCCTCTCATCTTGCATAATCACGTCATATCATTATAAGACAACATCATCCATCTCATCCATCTCACATGCATTGCATAATCATTTAACATGTTTAAAATAATATAGATTTGTTATTTTAAGCATCTTCCAAACATCTCATTTACATCATCATTATCATATAGTCTAACCATCCATACATCCATTTTGAACCTCTTTGTCGCAAGATCCACCTCAAATTGAATCTTTTCGCTCGATCTCTTGAGGGGGCAATGTACTAACGTACTTATTTTCGCTGGGGCATCCGAAAAATATGAATTTTTTTAATTTCGATGTCAGCAACATCATTCTTTGAACCAATGCAACGAGTACATTGCTTCAAAGAGGGGCAAAATGTAGACATGCAAAAATAACAATCATGCATCATACAAATTAACATTCATTTCTTCTATTAATCAATTAAAATATTTATTGATTAATTTCCTAAGGTTCATTAAATAAATCAAATTATTTAATCCTTATGTTCTTCTCATTTGATTTAATAAATCAAACTGATTTAATCAAATGTCACCTCCTAATATCATCCAAGTTAATTAATCTACATTAATTAACTTCTAATCATAATTACCATTCTCTAGCTTTTGACTCAACTAGAGTCAAATCCAAACTCTTAACTAACCCACCCACTTGCACCAATAAATCATTTATTTGATTTATTATTTCTTCCAATTACATTCAAAATGGCATCAAAATGGAATATTCTTCCAATTTGAATCTTCCCCCCAAAAGGGACTTGTCCCTTCCAACAAGGTTTTAAATGCTATTTGCACAAGTCAAACATGGCATTTATTGCACCTTTCATCCCCCCTAAACATGTCATTTCATCCAAATTTGAATTTCAAATTAGCACATTGGCCAAGAATTGCACATTCCTCACCCTCTCACAACTTGACAAGTGGCACCTTGTCATTGGTTTGTGAATAATCCCACATTCCTCAAAATCTCTCAATCTTTCAATCTTTCAATCTATAAAATGCAAAGCATTACATCCACAACACAACACTTACTCATTGCAAGGTTACTCTCTTCATTTGAGAATCAATCTTGCTCATCACAACACCATTTGCTTAGCAATAACTCATTCTCATTGCAAGGTTATTCTCTTCACTTGAGAATCAATCTTGTTCATCATTTGGCAATCTTGCTTATCAAGGATTGGGAAAGGGCAGCTTTCTACACAACTAAGTTGCACCAATCCACTATGGGATAGGTTTATTTCATGGTTTAGATGCTTTGTTTAAATTTGTTGTTTGGTTGTATTTGAATCATGAAGTATTATCTCATAGGGATAGGAATTTCTATTTATGTTGTTTTGTCATTGTGCTAACCATTTCCAGATTTTCAGGTCCATAGTAAGCATGGGTTTTTTCATAGATGGAGGTTTCAATGGTTTCTAGATGGCATATGGTAGCGGATTCTGAATTATTATGGGAAGGACATGATACTTGTTCTACCATAAAATCATAACAACCACGTTTTTCTGGCAATTGTAATAATGAAGCAATTGTGGCCATAGCGCCCACAACCTTGTTCTTTGCCCTTGGAATTTGATCAAACTTGATACTGACAAAGAACTATTTTAGATCATCTATTTGTTGTTTATGGGGCATCAAATTTTCATCCTTTGTTTGATACTCATCATTCACTTGATAAATGACTAGTTGAGAGTCCCCATATACCTATAGGTCTATGATCTTCCATTGAATTGCTATTTGTACCCAATTATCAATGCTTCATATTCTACCACATTATTTGTACATTGAAACATCAGTCTGTATGATTTTGGAATGGTGTGTCCTTGGGGAGAGATGAAAAAAATCCACGCTCTTTATCCTCACTGTGTGTATGATCCATCAAAATATAATACCCATTGTTGGGGCATCACTGTTAGAATGTCTACATCCAGAAACTTCATTGTCATTGGTCAATCATCTAGTAGAGGAGCCTTAGCTAATTGTTCAACGATTTCCTGACCTTTGATGGATTTTTCTCCACATATTGAATGTCAAATTCACTTAATAGCATGACCCGCTTTGCCAATCTACCTATTAAGGCACCTTTACTGAGTAGATATTTTAAGGGGTTGATCTTTGCTATTAGCTTGATTGTATGAGTCAGCATATAGTGTCTCAGCTATTGAGTAGCAAACACCACCACCAAGAAATATTTCTCCATGAAATTGTAATTTATTTCATAACCATTTAATGTTCTACTGATATAGTAGATGGCATTTTCTTTTCCTTCATAATCCTCTTGCGCTAATAGTGACCCCAAAGAGATATATGTCGTGGCATTGTACAATATCAAAGGTCTTCCTTCTGTTGGTGGCATGAGAGTGGGTGGTGACATTAGATACTATTTTATTTGATTGAACTTTGTTTCACACCCATTATCCCATTTGAAAACCATATTCTTATGCAACAGATGATTGAAAGGATGACTTTTGTCTACCAGCTGGGAGATAAATCTCCCGATGGATTGAAGCCTTCCCTATAGTGATCTAAGTTGATTGATATTTCTAAGAGGCAACATTTCCATTATTAACTTGACTTTCGCTAGATCCACTTCAATGCCTTTTTTCTGAGACAATGTAACCCAATAGTTTTGTTGATGTGACCCAAAAGACACACTTCTTGGGGTTTAACCTGACACTGAATTTCTCTAGCCATGTGAAGATTTTACCTAGGATATGCAAATGTCCTTCCCTAGTACCATAATTTTCCAAGATTTCATCCACGTAATCCTCCATGAAGGTGTGCATCATATCATGAAAGATTGTTGTCATTGCTCTTTAATAGGTGGCTCCTGCATTTTTCAGACCAAATGGCATGACGTTCCAGCAGAAGGTTCCTCACGGACATGTAAAAGTCATCTTTTCTTGATCTTCTGGAGCTATTTTTATTTGATTATATCCTGAAAAACCATCCATGATTGACAACATGGCATGCCTTGACGTCAAGTCCACAATGATGTCTATATTTGGTAGAGAAAAATCATCCTTTGTGCATGCTTTATTGAGGTCCTTAAAATCTATACATATCCTGATGCTATTGGATGGTTTTCAAATAGGTACAATGTTTGATATCCACTCAACGTAGTCTATAGACCTTATGAATCCAGCATCCAACAATTTATTTAGTTCTGTCTTTACCATCAATGCAATATGGGGATGTAATTTTCTTAATTTTTGCTTGACAGGCTTGATTCCTGTGGGTAAAGACAAACGATACATGAGTAAATTTTGATCTAAGCCTGGCATATCAAAATATGACCAAGCGAAGTTGATGCTTCTTTCCTTAAATAAATTGATGAATTCCAGTCTCTTTTGATCTGGCATGGATTCTGCCAGAAATAGGATTTTTTCCTTTTCTTCAGTGCTAATGTTCATAGACTATGTTGGCTCTACCAGAACTGATGACCGCTCATGATAATGTTGTGGAATAGTGTCAAATCTCCCATCTTTCAATGCCTTAGAAAAGTTTTCACCTTTAGATGCATTCTTTATTTTTTCCTTTTCCAGAT
Organism: Sequoiadendron giganteum; assembly: GCA_007115665.2. NCBI lineage: Eukaryota > Viridiplantae > Streptophyta > Pinopsida > Cupressales > Cupressaceae > Sequoiadendron > Sequoiadendron giganteum. Next base: position 154,627,690 of record CM021109.1, on the reverse strand, counting down.
CTAATGCTGCCATAGAATGGTTTTCACCATTAGATCTATTTTCCCTGTTTTCACTTTTGCAACTGGAAGATTTGACACCCTCCTACCAAGTCATGTTGGTATGTTGTACCAGGTTTTCTATGACATAGTAAATTTATGATGGCATCATCGTCTGCAAAAATTGGTATAGTCAGAGGTTCGACAGGTTCCCAATCAATAAGTTATGAATGGATTAATGGCATGAGGTCCTCATATTCATTTAGGTTGATGGATGTAAGGGTTTGGAATTCCATTTCTTCATAGTTGTTTATTGGAATATTAAGGTCAATGATGGTACCCTCTTCAAGATCATCTAGTTCACTTGAGGTCTGTTTGTCCCCACTTGAGTCATCAATATTTAGTGATCTTGCTACGAATGGTCTAGACCCAGAACCTTGTCCCTCCTCACACATAGGTGCATATTGTTGGATTACATCAACTTGAATATTGGTGAAAGATACATCAGAACAAAAATCCCATTCATGTTCATTTGAATCCATTTCAGAGCTACCTCTAAGCTGAAGGATTCTTTCTACAACCTTCCTTGTTAGTTCCTATTTTCATTCTTCAGAGTATCCCAATCCTGGCTTCTCTTTTAAATGTAGAGTGAGGGGTTGAATAGGTTCTATGATTCCATCCTTCCTTAATCCTATACTTCCTTGTCCCTTATAACCCATTTTTTTCTAGAATAGCTTTCCTTTTTCCATATTTGTCGGTGTTGATACTGATATTTGATGTCGAGGGTTCCTCATCTTTGTATATCCAATCCAGAATTACTTTTTTGTTTGATTCATCCTCTATGGTACCGGTTTTGACAAACCTTTCTTCAAGAACTATGACTGGTAATGATGTTTGAGGTTTGATCATAGATGGTTGACCATATGTCTTAGGAGATGGCATTAACTATGAAAGGTTAAGCGATTGCTCCATAGAATATTGCCCCATTCCCTTGTCTATCAGTTGGACTTTCTCTTGAAATTTTTTTGATAAAGAATTTTGTGGATTTGGATTATCTATTGAGTGATTTTCTATAGGACTTTTTTCTTTTTCTTTATCCTTCTTCTCTACCCACTTGGTGGTGATACTTGGACATTTTTCTTCATTGGATGATTTTGAATTGGACGCTTCCCTGTTGTGAGGCACATAGGTATCTTGAGAGATTCTAAGTGTGTCATAATGTTGAGGATGATTATAATCAGCATATATAGTCACCTCCTATCCATTTATTCTGAACTTTAAACATTGATGATATGTTGAAGGTATGGCCTGCATTTCATGGATCCATGGTCATCCTAAGATTATGTTGTATGTTAACTTGTTTTCCAACAGTTGACATACTATGTGTTTCATGATTGGCCCCACTTGAATGGGTAACACAATTAAGCCCTTAGACGATCTATCTTCCTCATCATATGATTTTATAGTCATTTTCCTTTGGGCAACAATAGTATCATCGAAATACCCTAGTGCATGGATTAACTTGAGAGTGAAAATGTTTAGACCAGCTCCCCCATCTATTAGGACTCTCTTGATGTGATGATTGTGGATTAAGACTTTTATATGGAGTGTAGTATTATCGTGATGATTTAGTGAGACATCATCCTATTTAGAGAATGATAGACAATGTGGGGTAGTCAAATGCCCCACCATACCTTGGAACTGAAAAATATCTAGATTCTTTGGTACCGTACTGGCAACTAGTGCTTGTTCTAGAACCTCCTTATGTGATGGTGCTAATTTAAGGATTTTTAGTATCGATATCTATGCAGGAATGTTTTATAGTTGACCGACAATGTTATAATGAGATTGAGGTGGAATTGCATGTGTAGACCCAAATCCCTTTAACACTACCTTGGATTGTCCCCTAGTCATCACATTTTCTGGTTGATGTTCTTGATGGTCTCTGATTTTTAATATATTGATTTGATTTTTAGAGTTTTGTATGCTTGGGACCAAATCCAAAGGGGTAGTGTTGTTGGTTTTGTTTTTCCTCAATTTCATGACCAATTGTATGATCACTCTCTACTTCAGATAGACAAAGGATTGTTTTTTCATAGACATGGTTGATGTTCTTACCTTTTTTGTTTGATGATGATGACACTCCTTTGTCATAGTTTGGCAAAGGATCCTTGAAGGCTGAATGATTGTTATTGTTTTGGGGTCCCTCCACATATATTTTTTTGTTGTCGATTAGATCTTGTACCGGATTTTTCAACTCCATACAATCATTGGTTTTGTAGCCTTTGTTATTATGGAAGTTGCAGTAATCTGCATCATTCCACCATGGTGGTTTGACCTTTGGATCCCAGAATTGGGCTTCCCGTGCAGTGATAAGGCCACTAGTGACTAATTATTTCATTCTTGATTCTATCATTTGGCCCAAAGATGTGAACCTACACCAATTTGATTGTTTTTGATATGACTGTGTTTTTATGATCTCATTGCTTTGTATGAAATTTGACTTGAAAATTTGATAATTGTTTTGATTTTTTGATGTAGATGATGTCAAGTTAAAAACTGGTCTAACATTTTTGTAATCATTTGTTGTTTCATTGGTAGTCGTGTTTTGATTCTTTTGCCAAAATTTTGGCTTATCACTGCTTGAGTATTGATTGGAGGAGTTATTTGTGTTATTCGTTTTATCATTAAAATGATTGATAACTCCTCTTTTGACTAGTGCTTCTTCAATTTTAAGACCGTTTTCTATTACTTTTTTTTATGTGGGAGGACATTGTAATTCAAGTCTATTACTCATTTCCTCCATCAAGTTGTCAATGAACAACTCCATCTTTTCTTCCTCAGGAATGGATCAAGGATAGCTGGTGAATAGTCATCGCCATCTTTGTAGAAAATAAAAGAACGTCTCCTCTTTGTTTTGTTTTAGGTTATAAATATCTTTTATTGTAACATCGTGTTGGATGTTAAAAGAATATAGGGAGATGAACTTGTTGACAAGTTCCTCAAAATTCATGATACCTGGTTGTAATTCTGAAAACCACTCCATGCATGCACCTCCCAAGCTCCTTGGGAATAATCTCATTAAGTAAGTTTCCTCTTGGGAAAACTCAAGGCTCATTGTTTTGAATTCTTGGATATGATCTATCAGATCCGTTCTTCCATTGTACTTGTCATACTTTGGGAATTCATAGTGTCTAGGAAAAGGTATCAGTTTGATTGTTGTGTCGAAAGGATAAGGATAAATGTCTTGTATCACATACCTTTTGGTACTCCCTTTCATCATATCCTATATTTGTTGTATTAACACTTTCATTTGGGATGCCAAAGCAGCAATTGGATCTATTGTTTGTGTGGGTTGCAGTATTTCAGTCTCACTTGTTCCAAGTGCTTCCTTCAGACGATTTACGTCGAAGTCCTTGGGAAGGTTAGCACTTGATTCAGCCAACATCAAGAGATATTTCTCCATGCCTTGTTCTAAGATCTTTTCCATAAATTTATGGAACTTGGGATCTTGTTGAGCTGTTTGAATATCCTCTGGAGTTATTTCATTCTTATCATTTTGGTTCAGATTGTTCTAAGGATTTTCTTGTTCCATTGCTTGTGATGTTTTAATTTCTTGTCCTAAGAGTCTCTGTTTTCGGGATCTAGTGAAGATTGCCATACAAATCTTTACTCTTTCTTCTGAAATGTTGATCTTCTATGCTAGAAAAATTTCAATTGAACTTTTAACAAAGTTGAATAAGATGGCTCATCTTATTGATAAGATTATGTAAAAAATTTGATTACTATACTTGGTTTCATGATAAAGGATGATAGTATCCTGATGATGAAACTTCAGTGTAGTAATCGATTGTGTATTTTGATTTGACAATTTTGATTTGCAAGATCTTGTCTTAGTTGATAAGATTGGAAATTTTGTATAAACCTATCTATTTTTGGTCTTGAGACAGTGATTCTGATAAAATGAAACTTATGTTCTCGTAAAAACTGTCGATAAAATGATAGAAAGACCGATTGGTACGATTTTTGAACTCAATATTTTGAAAGTGCTAAAATAGAGTACAGAGGCGCTATTTCATAGAAGTGCTAGAATAGAGTCCCGAAGTGTTGAAACTGGTGACGGAAGCGCTATCTTTACAGATGTGCTAAAATAGTGCTCGAAAGCACTAGAAAAAGTGATGAAAGTGCTATCTTGATAGATGAGCTGAAATAGTGCCCGAAAGTGCTGAAAAATATGATAAAAGTGTTGTTTTATGAAAGTGCTAAAATAAATACTATAAGCGCAAAAACAGTGCCCAAAAGCGCTATTTCACAGAAGCACTAAAATAGTGATCCGAAGCGCTGAAACGAGTTTTCTAGAGCACACTAAAAATAAGACTTTTAAGACTCTCTATTATAAAATTTGATCTGGCCTTGTGGCATACTCTATCATGGGTTGTGGAAAATAAGACTAATATATGCACTCACTATGATTGTGATACTATGTGAGAGCTCTCCTTTGGAAGAAGGTTCATGAATAGAGTGGTTCTATTGCGTAATCTAAAGTGTGACCCCTAGAAAAATTGTGATATTTGTGGATGAAGGTTTTTGTCATTTCCAAGTGCATACTTATAGTTGGACTTCTCATCCTCTGAGCAAACGGTTCTTGGCAATTATATGGTGAGTCTCTTGGGGGCAAATTCTTCCCTCCCCTTGCACCGTGATTATGACAATATTTGGATACTAACTCGACGAGATACTATTCCATTGTTCATAGATAGGGCTTCCATGTGGTGTGGCAATTCATAAAGTCCCTCAGGAGACCTCCCAATCTTTAGAACAAATATTTTGGGGCTGGTTATCTTGCTCATTACCGTTAAGCTGGCCTTTCATCAACAACTATCATTTTGATTATAGTGGGTTGGAATCCTTGGATTTAGGCATTCCCACTTAGGTGATTCCCATAGGATGAGTACTTTTTCCCACTACGATAGGCCTTCTAAAGTATTTAATAAAGCGTAAATAGCATGAAGTAAAGATGAATCTGGCACTTTGATCACCCTGTTAAGGGGAGAGAATAATCCTAATAACCACAAGCACAACATAAGAGTTGTTCTAATTTAAGCCCAAAAAGACAATTTTCTAATCTATGTGAAGGTGTTGCTTCACAAAAATCATGATGTTCTTTTTAACTTATACTGCAAAAATGTGATGACTACCCTAGGATTGATAAATTTTCTTTAAGAAAACAAACAGTGGCTACCCTAGGATTGATACATTTTAGAAACTAGAAGTGACTACCCTAGGATTGATAAATTTTAGAAACCAAAAGTGACTATCCTAGGATTGCTAAGTTTTAGTCTAACTGTGCAAAAAAGAAATAAAATCTGGCTATGGTCATGTCGGATCTAGACTGAATTTACAAAAGCACCGAAATAGTCCACTGAAGCACTATAACTTTTTCTTGATGCACTAAACTCAAAAGTGCCAAAATAGAACACCGAAGCGCTATACTTTTCCACGGAAGTGTTAAATCAAACTTTCTAGAAATGGATCACCAGTGCACCGAAACAGGTCCTAGAAGTGCTAGAGTTGAAAGTGCTAAAAGTTTTGATGGATAAGCTATAGTATCATAGAAGCATCGAAGTAGAGCACGGAAGTGCCATAGTTTGCCACATATGCGCTATAGTATTTGATGAAAGTACTAAAATAGAACACGCCAAAAACCTGCGTGATACTTTTCAGAAAAAATGATAAAATTGGGGTTAATGCCCCATGGTGGGTGCCAAATTGTAAGTGTGAATAAGGTGTAAAGAAAAAAAAAACTTCTTAATATGACATTATATGAAAGACAAAGAAAATTTAACTAATTCAAAAATAATAATCTACTGAAAGCATCATATTGCTCTTTATCTCCAAAGATTTATTAAATCATTGTGGCTTTCAAATCATGTGAGCACTATGATTGTTAAAATGACAATTTAGAGATTGAGAAGGATGTTGATAATATGTATATGATCAAAAGAAACTTATGCAATATGAATTGACATGAAAATTGACAAATGCAGCTATAGGAGGCAATCATGATATGAAAACTTGATGCTTGATGTTTGAATGCTTGGATGCTTGATGAATTTTTGAAGAGTAAACTTGATAACCTGGGATCATTTTCTTGGTTCAATGAGGCTTTATTTATAGATTTATTGGCTATAGAAATGAATAGGGATGGCAAAGAGAGGCTTGAATCCAATTTGGAGGATTGACTGGTGAAAGATGGAGGAGATTGAGAGAATTTTGGAGATTGTCTCTACCGATGAAAACACCGGGCAAGAGAAGAGGAAATATTTGTAAGACCCTACTTCATATGTACTTAATACAACCATAATTTCTTATATATGTTTTCTTGAATCGATGATTAAATATATTGTGGATAATAAATAAGGTGATCTTTTGGCAATATTCTTGCATATCATTTTGACATTATGTTTTATTTTCATTACCATGGAAGTGGATCGCACTCGTATACCATGGAATGCAAATTAGATTCTAAATGGATCATTATATAGTTAAAGCTTAGAATATTCAGCTAATAGATTAATGCGATACTTAATTGATACTTATGATCACAGTGGTAATGTGCAGGAAGGCAACAATGTTAGCATGAGAAGGGAGAACTATCAAGAGTGAATCAAAAGACTACTTCATGAGGATATAAATTTGACCCCATTCGGGGACTAGAAACAAGTGGAGTTAATGTATTGGAGGACTAAGGTTGTGAGGGAATTTAGTTGGGATACATGTGAGGTGTAAGTAGAGATTAGGTCTTCGAAACCCCTAGCTAAGTTTGAAACTCGGATGGAACCTTGAGTGGGATTTTAATGAGAGTTGTTGGTCAAATTTTTAGGTTAGGGTGCAAAAATAAACCCCCTAGGGTCTATACCATAGTGGTAGAGGTCAAGTAGGCATACAATAATGCTCCAAAGACATGATTTGACCCTTGAAAAGTCCTCATAATGATGAGTGACGAATTTTGAGGTGAGGATGGGGTTGAAAGATGGGGGCGTTGTCCAAATGCATGTATTTTATTTGATAAAGAAAAGACCCTCATTTATGAAGGAAAGTACACTCCACACATCCCCATCCAAGTGTTGCAAGTTGAAACTTCTATTTATTTGGAGAGGAAGAAGGAGGAGAGTGTTACCCACTTCTCCTTTTGGAGAACTTTGGTATAGATTGGAGAGAAGAGGAGAGGATGAGAGGAGTCTCCATCTTAGAATATGGTGTTCAAGATAGCTTGGCTTGGGGAGGAAAGGATGATGGAAGAGCTCAATCACCTCATCTAAACAAAAAGATAAGTTTTCCCTACCTTCCTCATCCTTGTTTACTTTGTTGTAGGATGATAAAATGTTGGGTGGATCTTGTTGAGTTTGGTGAGTGGAGAGTCTATATATATATGAGATTTGATGTCATGTTGTTTTGAACTTATTGGTAAAATTTGAGAAAACTCCATAATCTATCATCTTGGAGTCAATAGATTTCTTGCTTGGGGGTATGGCTAGAGCCCACGAGGCTCCATGACGCCATTATGGTAGGGTGGAGAGCAAGCCCTATTCTTGTGTGTATTTCGTTATATTTTTTTTATATTGTTTCTAATTTTGAAAGCCAGTGTGTGGTGGTTAAAGGAAAGAATAAATCTTATTCAATGACATACAAATCATGTCATCCTTGTTTAAGTTTAAATATGGAAGGTCTGCATTTAGAATATGTATCTTGTTTACCAAGGAAATATCCTATAAGCGAAACAAAATGGATGATGTTAATTTTAGATTTACTGATCGATGCAACCAATAGAAGAATGGGAGTATGTTATGCAGCCAACGCAAGCTTCTTCTACAATTAAAGGAATATATGATGAATCATTGTAGTAGTATGAATATGCATTATGTTCTTGAATTAAAAAGTGAAAAAATGTGCAATCTTCTTCAAAGGACTATCTTCTTCAAGTGTTATATCTTGTGTCACAAAGAATCTTTTTGTAGTGAATGTCATAGTGCACAGTTGCTTCTTAAACCCTGCACTCTGCATCACAAATAATAGAATTAACAAAAAGAAGGAAAATCTAAGATCTCCCAATTATTATGATTTTTAATAAGCTGAAATATTTTAAGGCCTCAGTCTGTTCACATAGTATTAAAATACCCTTAGAGCAGGGAAAACAATGCCAAGTGAAGCAAAAAAAAACTGGGTTCTTATTGTTTGAGAAATGTGTATTCAAATTCTTCAAATGCCAACTTTTAGAAAAAAAACCATAAGCAAATCTGTTTGACAATGGGGAGCAGGAGAGGGCAGGAAATAACCCCTGCTTGTAGTTGAGCCATCAGATTTAGACAAAGACTATATGTTTGATTTGCAAGGTATACGCAGTAGAAATTGCGCCTCCCTATATCATATTTCATTTGCAGCAACTTCCTACGCAAGCAAAGGCAACCGAAACAATAATAATAAATATATATACTCCCATAGTCGCTACCTCCATCCCCCGCCTCAGCTTTGTGCATCGAGATTCGCTCCTCTCCAATTGCTTCTTAGTTGTTACCAGCATGCTCCTTGCCTGATCTCGAATTGAGTTTTCAAGGAGGGTTTGGGCATCCATCAAATCATTAATAACAAAACAATGAATCCTTCTCAGCAATGTAGTTTGAAAGTGCCACTCTTAAGACCAGGCCACGACTCCCATATTGGAGGCACCATCTTCCACTTACTTCTCTGCAAATAACTCAGAGTATAGAACTAAAATTATTAACTGTTAAAAATAAAAGTGTATATAGATATATATTTTTGCCAATCAGCAACTACAAATGCAATAGTGAAACATGGGAACAAGCAAGGACATTCACTACTCTACATAGTAAGATAAAGAAAATTTATCCTAAAATACATTCCTAACAGTAACAATAGGATTGCACGAATAATCTAGAAACATTTGAGGAACGACTTCCCCTCTTTGCAACGCCAGTGGAACTTTTGCTGCAAGGTAGGTTTACTTTTTCTTGTTGTGTAAAACCTGAGGGAATGGTTTGGTGTAGTTATTAATACTAAGCATGGGCGGTGATAGTTTTCTTTTGAAATATTAATGGCTGACAGAGTGTTCTTCCAAATCACCATTGAATGGTTATGACCAGGCGTGGTGGGAAACTGGACTGCATTTATGCTTGTGAAGTGATGAAACTGCCAGTCACCTACTACACACCTTCTCTGTGCAGCTATCATATTTGATTTGCTTGAATCGATGTAATAATGAGTAAGTATCCAAGTCTTGTTGCTGTAGCGTATAGCTTTGAGTTTCATTCGTGTCAAAATCCCTTGATTTGAATCCTCCTGAGCGAGAAGTATGGGAAACAACATGCAACTTGCAAGAGCAATAACTGTTAGGCCACATAAATTCTTGTTATTTATGTTAGTATTAAGTAAAAAAATAAAATAATAACATTAATAATATTGCTATTACATCAACATGGTTGCTGGGAGTATTTCGTGTAAAGAGTAACTTTGCCAGAATTGCTTGCACATTATATCGTATTTTTGTAGCGGTTGTCTTAATTTTGATTCTTGATCAACAACGAGACTCCAATATAATAATAGGTTTTAGAATAAATGAGTAATCTTGAAAAACGAAATAGTTGGAATAAGAAATCCATTGGGCATCATTAAAAACCAGCTGTATATCTAATTTTACTGTTTGCTGAAATCTGTTAGCATGTTGGTGAGTGGTTATGCATATTAGGTAGGTAAATCTTCTGAAAAAAAAGAAAGTTTCCAAGTTTCTTTTAAAAAAGTTAAAAACAAATAAAAAGAAAGAATCGTGGATTATTTTCTCTTATAATCTTTCCTTTAAGAACTTAACCTTTAATTTCTTTATTTGAAAAATAAGTATGATAATTATTAGTTAGTTAAGTAAATAAATTAATAAAAAAATCTTCTTATTTTAGTAATAGCATTTTTTCTATAAAGTAAAATAAGAAGAAAATAAACAAAGGGTTTTTTTTATTATTAGGGGAATATATATACATGTATAATAAATTTTAATGGTGATGTTATTTTTTGGGATAATATTATTAATATCAAAAAAAAAAAAAATTGATGGGACAATAACACTTTCTTCATTAAGAAATATTTTTTTCATAGTATAAAAACAGAGTGTAATAATATTGGATGAATCATAATTGTGTTAAGATAATACTATTATTAATGGTTCATAGGTAAATAGCACAAAAAAAAAAAAAGAGCGGGTTAAGTAATATTATTACTATGGACAAGTTGAGGAACAATAATAGCATTATTTATTGTTAATCGCCATTGATATTCTAATTGGGGATAATTATTAAAATAGTGGTGTATTGATAGTTAGACGATGACATGATTGATCAATTAAATAATAATACCTTTGTCCATTGTTGGACTTAATCATAATATTGGAATTACTAGGGTTATTGATTAAAGGAAATTAATATCATTGTTACGAATTAGTTATGGTTAGATAAAAATATGTTGTAATAATTTAAATGGTGGCTAGTTAATAATTGTTCATTGGCTATCTAACCCTCATTAATGTTTGGATATAATAATAATATTGTTATTATTGAGATTTTTTTTGAATAAAGAGTAATAAGGTATTGTCAAGGAATAGTTATAGTTTGTCAGAATGTTCTAATGTGGATAGCCAACAACAATATTAGGGCTAGGTAGTTATTCTATTCTTGTTAAAATTCTGAGGTAGGGATACATATATGATCCACGTAATAATTTTACAAATGTCGTAAACTAAATGTTCCTTGGTGGTACAATTACTGTTAAGGAAATGGTAGAAAGCCTATCATTCTTGTGGGGTATTTTATACACCCTTAGTAAACCTTGGATCATATGTTCATATAGCGAAATTAAAACTTACTTAGCCAATGTAATAATTACTTCAACTAATGGTTTTGTAAAGAAAAAAAAAAATTAGTTGGGTTTTCTAGTACAAAAATTATGGGCATGACACTTGGTATCAGAGCCAGGTTGCAACTCTAGGGAACTCTGGGAATAGTGTGAGCATTAAGTATTGTGTGTGTGTGATGAAATGGTCAAACCGCTTTATGTTAGCAAAATGAATGGGTTGGTAAGGGCGATGCTATGAGGCTTAGGGGGTATAATAAACGAAAATCAAGTTGTGTATATCCAACCCAAACAATATAGTACCATACTCAATAAAATAAAGAAAAATGACCACAATTCTTAAATACAGTGATATTTCAACTCCTTGAGCTATGTTTGTTTTGGGCACAACCTATTTTCTTATTGAAATGAAACCCCTTAAGTTGATTAAGTCAAATAAACAACATAAGTGAAACAATAGAAAACCTCTTGACTTTGTGTTATGTGCAATTTGAGCACCCCATACACTTCGAATTTATAATATTATAATATTATAAAAAGAATAAAATGAAACCTTTAAGGTGTAGATTGTTGGACCTAAGTCGAAGGACTTGTTCATAATTTGATAGTAGATTGAAGATAACCATGGAATAATACTTTTTATGCCTGAGACCATGGTATTTCTAAGCCTTTCCTTTCTAAGCCCTTCTTGTCACTCAAAAACCTTAAATTACACAGTGTATAAATACTTAATTCATGTTCTTGTGAAGCAATGAATGAATCACCTTGTGATTGGTATGTAAGAATTTTATGTAAGATTATTTCAACTAATGATCAAAGCCTTCCATTATTTAGCAAGACCAATTTAGAAAAGTGGTCAAAACCATATATCATCTTGAATAAAATAGTGAAACTAGAAGACTAATTCAACACGTTTACAAGTAAATGATGACCTAGTAAACTAAATAAAGTTGCAATGTATACTAAAACAAGTAAAAGAACATGGTTAGTAAAGCTCAAGACAAAGGTAAGGATGCGCCAAAAGTTACAACTAAGTCATAACTAGTGAAAATTGAATTTGGTAATGTATTAATAAATTCCCTCTAGCAATTAAGCTTAAAATCTTTGTGAAGAGACCTTGTCAAATATGAATTTAGAGATAAAGGACACAAGTTATTACTACTTTCCTCGCACATAGTTTAAGATTAAAATCATTTAATGCCAAAGGATGCATGTCTTATTGAAAGTAATAATGTATTGAATTGGTATTGGCCCTGAAGGTTGTGTGCATGTCATGAGAATTGAATAATCAATTAGTGAATTGATAAATTGAGTAATGTATTATGTTCACAATATATTAAGTGATTTGAAAGTTAGTTATATAGACAAGAGAAACTAAAGTATACATGTAAAAATTTCTTCAAATGTTATGCATTCTATACTAGATTGACTATACATATTATTTGAAAAAATAAAAATAAAAAAATTAAGAATTTTTAAAAAAATTAAAAAAACACCAAATTTAAAGGAGAAAACCTAAACCAATAGATAAAACTTTTAAGACTTCTACTCATTCTGCATATTTATGAGGTTATATGGAATTTTGGTTGTAAAAATGATGTTTATAACATGTTATTAAATTATTCAACATTAGATAGCGAAATGCAAGATTTGTAAAAAGATATCAATGAGGTGAGGATTACTATTTTGTTATTTATCATGTATTTTATGCATTGAATGTGCTTTCCTTTTTCATATTGTTATATTTCAAACAAAAATGGATCACTATATTCTTTATTAAGTAGGAAACCTTCTTTAACATGTTGGGAATACTATAGTGGAATTACCCATATTGATATGTCAATAAAACAAAACAAACATAGTGGAATGAAAGAGAAACAATGGTATGGATGAATAGAGAGAACCAATCTTGATCATATATGTGAAGACAAACACTAACTTAGTAAGATGGAAAGAGTGATGCACCATGTATTCGATAATTCTTCAAAAATAAATATGCCTAGACTATAGTTTGCATCATCTAGTAATATCTTGTACTTATGCAACGTGAGAAGATATTTTCTAAATTGAGAAGAAAAGTGAATATTGGTTATTTAATTGGTTTTGTTTTATGATATGTGGAATTTTGTAAAGCATACTATATTATTGCATGTGAAGTGAAAGCCAGTATATGTGTTGTGCCCCAAGTACGAGATACAAGGTATTCGACTTGGGATAAGGGTGGTGGACGTCTAGTACGATCCCCTATGTGTACCCTTCGTTATGGCCTTTATGTCAGCTAGTTAGTTGTGAGTTTATGTAAACTTGTTAAGTGTGTAAATGTTTTTAGTAAATGAAATATGATGTATTCTTTTGTGTTAGTCTTATCTGTATGTTAAATGTGTACCCCTAGTGTATGGCTCCCCCCTTATGGGAGTGAGATACCAGCTAGTGTAAAACAAGGGGTTGAGAGGCACATGTTCTCCCATTGGGAAATTACGAGCTCAGGGCATTGTCCCTAATCCTGATAAAGGATCTATGTTGAGTCATTGTAATCCTCCTATCGACGTTGACCGTGGCCTGCTCCCCCACATATGAGAGCCACACTTGTTGGTTCATAGTGCAAACCGATTTCTTGATGTTTATAACCCATGGGTAAAGGATGGAATTACATGGATCACCAGTTATTCATATTCATGTGGTCAGGGACCACAACTGATTCATATTTATGTGGTCAAGGACCACCAGTTATTCATATTCATGTGGTCAGGGACCACTAGTGATGCACACTTATGTGGTCAGGAACCACCATCTATTCATATTTTTGTGGTCAGGGACCACCAGTTATTGCATGCTATTATACTTATGTGGTTAGAGAACCACCATTCCCCTCCTCCCCTTAGGTGGCTTATCAAGTCACATGGTGCTTGTAATGTGCAGATTTTATTGTTGCAATATGAATCATTTGTAATTCTTGATGAATGTTTTATTTTATTATGTGCCAGCAATGTGGAATTTTAAATTTATTTAATTAGGCTATTTAGCCATTTGAAGGTTGTTATAGTCCGATTTGCCTCAAGGACTTGTTTAAATTTCCTTTTTGATTTAAGATTGAATGTGTTGCAATGTAGCTACAATTGATCTTTATTTTTCTTCCTTCTTGAGTTTATAGTTCCTCTTTGGGATTTTTATTTCTATTGGAATTTTGGTTTATGATCCTATGTTACTCGATTTGAGGCTTTCTCCTCGTTTTCAAATTGCTGGCATATGTGGTGTAATGTGAAATTTGTAAACTGCCATATCCCGGGGGGTTCCCTAGCAGGTCGTATAGGGGAGTAGATGCGCTGGGGAATCATCTTGAAGGGGGTTGTAAATGGGACCGATATGGGATGGTCATTGATCCATTCTCCCCCTCGTTCTATGATTGTTCTTATCTATATGGAGGAGTCCTTAGAGAAGGACCTTGAGATCATCTTTTTGATTTTCGATGGTATCCAAGAATATCCATCCTTGTAAACCCCATTGTGTGAACCTTATGTTGTAAATTATGTGATTGTATGAGGACAGGCACACCCATTGGGAAGAGCATCCTTGCTATTATTGTGTGTACATGTGAAATTGCAAGTAAATGTGATGTGGCATACCTATGACCTATGTGAGAGGATTGTAACGAAGGATGCAAGTTAATATTCCATGAGACATGGTATGAGTGCCATGATTATAAGATAAAATATCCACTTAAGGACATATTTGGATAAAATGTGAAGCTAGCAATTCTAAGAAATGATGGGCCATTGACACAAAATATATATATCAAAGGTTGTTAATTCATCTAGATATATTTTTGTATTGAAGTTAGTTACATTATTAATAGATTAAAGATAAATGGATGGTTGTTAGATTTTGTTGAATTAAGTGTGTATGAGATAAAGGTTCTATTGTGATAAATTGTGTTTTATGTATTTTATTTTTTAAATCATGGAAGAGATTGTTTCTAATTATTGCTTATAGTTGAATGTTTTGGTTCCTTCATCAAGAAAACAAAGTAGTAGTATGTTTAATATGCTAATGTATGTTACTATATGGAGATTATGTTTTAGACCCTAATGACTTCCAGGAGGAAGTCTAAGCTAAGGGGAGGGGGATGTAAGACCCTACTTCATATGTACTTAATACAACCATAATTTTTTATATACGTTTTCTTGAATCGATGATTAAATATATTGTGGATAATAAATAAGGTGATCTTTTGGCAATATTCTTGCATATCATTTTGATATTATGTTTTATTTTCATTACCATGGAAGTGGATTGCACTCGTATACCATGGAATGCAAATTAGATTCTAAATGGATCGTTATATAGTTAAAGCTTAGAATGTTCAGCTAATAGATTAATGTGATACTTAATTGATACTTACGATCACAGTGGTAATGTGGAGGAAGGCAACAATGTTAGCATGAGAAGGGAGAACTATCAAGAGTGAATCAAAAGACTACTTCATGAGCATATAAATTTGACCCCATTCGGGGACTAGAAACAAGTGGAGTTAATGTATTGGAGGACTAAGGTTGTGAGGGCATTTAGTTGGGATACATGTGAGGTGTAAGTAGAGATTAGGTCTTCGAAACCCCTAGCTAAGTTTGAAACTCGGATGGAACCTTGAGTGGGATTTTAATGAGAGTTGTTGGTCAAATTTTTAGGTTAGGGTGCAAAAATAAACCCCCTAGGGTCTATACCATAGTGGTAGAGGTCAAGTAGGCATACAATAATGCTCCAAAGACATGATTTGACCCTTGAAAAGTCCTCATAATGATGAGTGACGAATTTTGAGGTGAGGATGGGGTTGAAAGATGGGGGCGTTGTCCAAATGCATGTATTTTATTTGATAAGGAAAAGACCCTCATTTATGAAGGAAAGTACACTCCACACATCCCCATCCAAGTGTTGCAAGTTGAAACTTCTATTTATTTGGAGAGGAAGAAGGAGGAGAGTGTTACCCACTTCTCCTTTTGGAGAACTTTGGTATAGATTGGAGAGAAGAGGAGAGGATGAGAGGAGTCTCCATCTTAGAATATGGTGTTCAAGATAGCTTGGCTTGGGGAGGAAAGGATGATGGAAGAGCTCAATCACCTCATCTAAACAAAAAGATAAGTTTTCCCTACCTTCCTCATCCTTGTTTACTTTGTTGTAGAATGATAAGATGTTGGGTGGATCTTGTTGAGTTTGGTGAGTGGAGAGTCTATATATATATGAGATTTGATGTCATGTTGTTTTGATCTTATTGGAAAAATTTGAGAAAACTCCATAATCTATCATCTTGGAGTCAATAGATTTCTTGCTCGGGGTTATGGCTAGAGCCCACGAGGCTCCATGACGCCATTATGGTAGGGCGGAGAGCAAGCCCTGTTCTTGTGTGTATTTTGTTATATTCTTTTTATATTGTTTCTAATTTTGAAAGCCAGTGTGTGGTGGTTAAACGAAAGAATAAATCTTATTCAATGACATACAAATCATGTCATCCTTGTTTAAGTTTAAATATGGAAGGTCTGCATTTAGAATATGTATCTTATTTACCAAGGAAATATCCTATAAACGAAACAAAATGTATGATGTTAATTTTAGATTTACTGATTGATGCAACCAATAGAAGAATGGGAGTATGTTATGCAGCCAACGCAAGCTTCTTCTACAATTAAAGGAATATATGATGAATCATTGTAGTAGTATGAATATGCATTCTGTTCTTGAATTAAAAAGTGAAAAAATGTGCAATCTTCTTCAAGGGACTATCTTCTTCAAGTGTTATATCTTGTGACAAAAAATCTTTTTTTAGTGAATGTCATAGTGCACAGTTGCTTCTTACACCCTGCACTCTGCATCACAAATAATAGAATTAACAAAAAGAAGGAAAATCTAAGATCTCCCAATTATTATGATTTTTAATAAGCTGAAATATTTTAAGGCCTCAGTCTGTTCACACAGTATTAAAATACCCTTAGAGCAGGGAAAACAATGCCAAGTGAAGCAAAAAAAAACTGGGTTCTTATTGTTTGAGAAATGTGTATTCAAATTCTTCAAATGCCAACTTTTATAAAAAAAACCATAAGCGAATCTGTTTGACAATGGGGAGCAAGAGAGGGCAGGAAATAACCCCTGCTTGTAGTTGAGCCATCAGATTTAGACAAAGACTATATGTTTGATTTGCAAGGTATACGCAGTAGAAATTGCGCCTCCCTATATCATATTTCATTTGCAGCAACTTCCTACGCAAGCAAAGGCAACCGAAACAATAATAATAATAATAATAATAAATATATATACTCCCATAGTCGCTACCTCCATCCCCCTCCCTCAGCTTTGTGCATCGAGATTCGCTCCTCTCCAATTGCTTCTTAGTTGTTACCAGCATGCTCCTTGCCTGATCTCGAATTGAGTTTTCAAGGAGGGTTTGGGCATCCATCAAATCATTAATAACAAAACAATGAATCCTTCTCAGCAATGTAGTTTGAAAGTGCCACTCTTAAGACCAGGCCACGACTCCCATATTGGAGGCACCATCTTCCACTTACTTCTCTGCAAATAACTCAGAGTATAGAACTAAAATTATTAACTGTTAAAAATAAAAGTGTATATAGATATATATTTTTGCCAATCAGCAACTACAAATGCAATAGTGAAACATGGGAACAAGCAAGGACATTCACTACTCTACATAGTAAGATAAAGAAAATTTATCCTAAAATACATTCCTAACAGTAACAATAGGATTGCACGAATAATCTAGAAACATTTGAGGAACGACTTCCCCTCTTTGCAACGCCAGTGGAACTTTTGCTGCAAGGTAGGTTTACTTTTTCTTGTTGTGTAAAACCTGAGGGAATGGTTTGGTGTAGTTATTAATACTAAGCATGGGCGGTGATAGTTTTCTTTTGAAATATTAATGGCTGACAGAGTGTTCTTCCAAATCACCATTGAATGGTTATGACCAGGCGTGGTGGGAAACTGGACTGCATTTATGCTTGTGAAGTGATGAAACTGCCAGTCACCTACTACACACCTTCTCTGTGCAGCTATCATATTTGATTTGCTTGAATCGATGTAATAATGAGTAAGTATCCAAGTCTTGTTGCTGTAGCGTATAGCTTTGAGTTTCATTCGTGTCAAAATCCCTTGATTTGAATCCTCCTGAGCGAGAAGTATGGGAAACAACATGCAACTTGCAAGAGCAATAACTGTTAGGCCACATAAATTCTTGTTATTTATGTTAGTATTAAGTAAAAAAATAAAATAATAACATTAATAATATTGCTATTACATCAACATGGTTGCTGGGAGTATTTCGTGTAAAGAGTAACTTTGCCAGAATTGCTTGCACATTATATCGTATTTTTGTAGCGGTTGTCTTAATTTTGATTCTTGATCAACAACGAGACTCCAATATAATAATAGGTTTTAGAATAAATGAGTAATCTTGAAAAACGAAATAGTTGGAATAAGAAATCCATTGGGCATCATTAAAAACCAGCTGTATATCTAATTTTACTGTTTGCTGAAATCTGTTAGCATGTTGGTGAGTGGTTATGCATATTAGGTAGGTAAATCTTCTGAAAAAAAAGAAAGTTTCCAAGTTTCTTTTAAAAAAGTTAAAAAGAAATAAAAAGAGAGAATCGTGGATTATTTTCTCTTATAATCTTTCCTTTAAGAACTTAACCTTTAATTTCTTTATTTGAAAAATAAGTATGATAATTATTAGTTAGTTAAGTAAATAAATTAATAAAAAAATCTTCTTATTTTAGTAATAGTATTTTTTCTATAAAGTAAAATAAGAAGAAAATAAACAAAGGGTTTTTTTGATTATTAGGGGAATATATATACATGTATAATAAATTTTAATGGTGATGTTATTTTTTGGGATAATATTATTAATATCAAAAAAAAATAAAAATTGATGGGACAATAACACTTTCTTCATTAAGAAATATTTTTTTCATGGTATAAAAGAAGAGTGTAATAATATTGGATGAATCATAATTGTGTTAAGATAATACTATTATTAATGGTTCATAGGTAAATAGCACCAAAAAAAAAAAAGCGGGTTAAGTAATATTATGACTATGGACAAGTTGAGGAACAATAATAGCATTATTTATTGTTAATCGCCATTGATATTCTAATTGGGGATAATTATTAAAATAGTGGTGTATTGATAGTTAGACGATGACATGATTGGTCAATTAAATAATAATACCTTTGTCCATTGTTGGACTTAATCATAATATTGGAATTACTAGGGTTATTGATTAAAGGAAATTAATATCATTGTTACGAATTAGTTATGGTTAGATAAAAATATGTTGTAATAATTTAAATGGTGGCTAGTTAATAATTGTTCATTGGCTATCTAACCCTCATTAATGTTTGGATATAATAATAATATTGTTATTATTGAGATTTTTTTTGAATAAAGAGTAATAAGGTATTGTCAAGGAATAGTTATAGTTTGTTAGAATGTTCTAATGTGGATAGCCAACAACAATATTAGGGCTAGGTAGTTATTCTATTCTTGTTAAAATTCTGAGGTAGGGATACATAAATGATCCAAGTAATAATTTTACAAATGTCGTAAACTAAATGTTCCTTGGTGGTACAATTACTGTTAAGGAAATGGTAGAAAGCCTATCATTCTTGTGGGGTATTTTATACACCCTTAGTAAACCTTGGATCATATGTTCATATAGCGAAATTAAAACTTACTTAGCCAATGTAATAATTACTTCAACTAATGGTTTTGTAAAGAAAAAAAAAAATTAGTTGGGTTTTCTAGTACAAAAATTATGGGCATGACAATATTGATGGAGGAGGATTGAGAGATAAATTTGCAATTTGTCCCCAATTCTTCCCATGAAGTTTCAATCAATTAATTTTGACATGATTTTGACATAAATTAGACATAGGATATCTAATTTGATTTTGAGGAAATATAGATGGAATATTCTTTATGCTTTTTAAGATTTTTGATTTATTTAAATTATCAAAATAGGGATAAATAATTTAATAAGAAAAACTATAGAAGTTGTTTATTAAATTAAACAGAAGAATAATGAAATTAATCAATAAATTGTTTGATCTTTATTGAATTAATTTTAAGATTTATATGATAGAATAAAATAGGGATTTGATAATTAAATCAAACAAAGTATTCAATTTTGTTTATTTAATTAAGATTAGAAGAATTTAAATGTGAATGTGAACGTAAACTATATAAATAAATATTTCTATTTATTTAAATAGTAGAGGAAATTAGGATAATCAATTAAATAATTCGTATTTAATTAATCGGATTCTCTAGACCATTTGTAGTTCTATACACTACTTAACCCCAATTCCTATCAGTATCAATTCCTACTTATTGGGGATCCAAACTTCCATGAGTAGAATGGCTCTTTCTTTATTAATAAAAAAACATCCTTATGGCATCAACCATTGATGAATAAATGTAGTGAATACTATTCATTTTTTTATTCACTCTTTTTTTTAAATGTTCTGGTACTGAAGTGACAATCCTAATATTTCTCTTAAAAGTATCTTCATCACAACTTTTACATTTTTCATTGTATTTATTTAACTGCATAAGAAATTCTTCCTGATTAATCTCCCCTTCCACATTTGACCCTTCTAATATATTAGGTTCTACTATTGAAATTGGTGCACTTCATATATTATATGGCATAATTTCCCATGAATAAATTACATTAGTAGTAAACTCGAGGGATACACTTTCTTGTGCAGTAGTGGGAGAGTCAACATCATCCTGCTTGAGCTTTCTAGGTTGTAAATTTTGCAGCACATCCTCCAATAATGATATATTTGTATTTAATTTCATATTATTTCTCTCAAGATCTCCATACTTAAACAATAAATTATTCAATTCTATTCTAAGTTTATCCTTTTCAGTAGTCACAAATTCCACAGTGTCCTTTATGAACTGTGCAACATGAACCGATTTTTTTCAAATGCTAAGGCCATTGTTTCTGATACTCTTTTTATTATTAGGCCTCCATTGTAATTAGGTGTAGGCTCAACAATTTCTATCCTTTTTATCCTTGGAGCTAATTACCATATAGCTAAGGCTTCCCATTCCTCATTGAAAGAATACCCCTATAGTGCAAGTGCAACTTCTTCTATTGTATTATAAAGGGGTATATCGCACTTCTTGATTATGCCAAAGCCTATAGGTGAAGAAAAATCCCACTCTAGAAGCAACAAGATACCACTAGTTCTTACTGATTCATGACCTTCCTTTGCATTCATGTTTTTGAATCTGTCTCTCATCTCATTTAACTCCTTTTTTTGAATGACAACATCAAGAATTTGTAAACAAAGGGCCCTCTCTATAGCCAGAATTTTTACATACTCATCGCTTTTAGCCTTGTAGGAAAACTCCATAAAATATTTAGTCTTTACAAATGAGTCATCATCCAAAACTTTATTACATGCCTCAACTCACATATCATCACTTCCATTGATTCGTCTAAGATCAACTTTACTCAATATTTTTCCTAATTGAATTTTCTCTCACTAAAAATGTAATAGGCACCCCTTCCTATTTTTCTTGTTATGACACCCAAATATCATCATCAAAGACTTCATCATCATAATACACTAAACTAGTGGCCTCAATCTTCTATTTTTCAATGGTGGCTCACTCGGTGGTATTTCACTAGATGGTGGAGAATCAACATACACAATTTTGGGCTCTTCCTACCTTAGTTGAGATAGGGGTGGCAATTTTTACATAGGAGGAGGTTTATATCCCTCTTGCTGAGTGGGAACATAGGCTTCATTAGATTTCTTTTTCTTACTCCTTATAAAAAAATTATCTTTGGTTCCTTAGCGGTTTGTGATGTAGATTATCTTCCTATAGAAGGGATGCCTCCCCCACTCTATTCTTCTATAGTTGGATCCTTTCATTTATCCTCATTAATTACCCTTTTAGTTTCAAGATGGCCACCTATTGAATCAGCGTTCCTTATTACATAGTCTACCTTTTGTATTATATCCTCCACCTCTAGTAGAATCCTGAAGCCAGGCTCTTCTTGCTTTATTTTCCTCTACATTTTATTGAATTTAGTCCAACTTTCTAAGCTCTTTTCCTATTCCAAGCTATCTGATATATTTCTTATTACATCTTCTAGATATTGGAAAATGTTGACATATTTTTAACTCTTGTTCCTCTCATTCAACCAATCCATGAAACCTTCAGGATCATATCTAACCCTCTCAACTATCCTTTGCATATGGTATGTTTTGAGTACCTACATGATATTATTCAATCCTCCTTTAGTCATTAAAAAATTTAAAAAACAAGTGTATGAAGGAAAGAAATTTCCCTTTCCCTGATTCAACAAGTGTGTATTATCAACATTTCCTAGTTGCTACATAACGTCAAGGAAACCAATTATTTTTGGTGTAAACCCCGACAATAAGTGAGGTGCTACAAGTTTGGAACAATATACTCTCAAGATAGTGTAATCAGGGAGTGAGATGAAATATCCAAAATTATGATCAACTCCTATCTCAAGCCTTCTTTTTTTGGGTCTCAAAAAGTCATGTAGAGAAACGGGAACTCTGTTTAACTTCACAATCTAAGCTTTATTTAGTTCAAAAGAAAAAAAATAATGGAATGTGACATAATCATATGTCCTATCATCTTTATCCAAGACTATCATCCAACACTACATGGGAAAATCCAAGTCACCTATTTTTCTTTCCAAGACAATATTTTGTCCAAAGTAAATTGAACGTTTGTATAAAAAAATATGCATTAGCAATGAGTACCAGCTACATCTTACCCTAGATTCACCTTTCTTTAATCTTACTAGTCCTTCAAGAATTCTTTCAGAAAGAAAACCTACATAATACTAGGGATGATGGATATGGGTAACCATATACATCCATGCCATTGGCATTACAGCTACGAGATCATAGAAAATTATTTGGAAAATGTAATAAAAGGCTCATTTGAAGTAAGAAACAAAATAGTTAACAAGGAAAGGCTCCTTATCATGTGATCCTATCATAATATTTTTTCCTGCAATTTCTGCTAGAAATTTTGGTAAGATGTGGACTCTGAATGAAATATTGGTCTTTCCATATTCCTACCTAAGAGCTTCTTCATTTATCTTATGCATTTCATAATTTCATTTAGTAAGCTCAAAACCAAGACCTAAATCTTCCTTTGTAATCTTAACCATTTATTTCCCATCATATGTTCTGATGTTTCTCATGAATCGGTCATAGTTAGCAGCTATTGCCTTCAATAAGTTAGCATCCATATAGACATCTAGCACAATTAACTTTCACAGATCGCAATTCCAAGGGTTACCTATTGGGACACCCATATTTCCATTCTTGAACCAATGATAAAACAATTTCCATCCAGTATAAGGCAATTTAGCATCTCTGATAGAACCTCTTCTATCGAATAGACCCTCTGCTATTTGAGGACCTCTAGGAATCATTTGGCATTTAGGTTTGTCACTAGTGGAGGGTGGTAATTGATCCATAAGGTCTTTATTTTGAGGTCTTTTGGGAATAGAATACTCCCCCTTAGATGAAGATACTTTTACCTTAGGAGCCATAATGTAGGACGTACATCAAGGCAGGGTTTTTTTTGTTTAACTAAACAAGACCTACAATTTTTTTGGAGTTTAGCATGAATTATACAAATGAAAAATTAATAGAATCCATTTTTTCATGAATGCAAACCTTAAAAATATGAACCAAGAAAACCCTAAAAGACTTAATCTTGAGAAATTTTAAACTTATCAATAATTCTAGAAGAAAATAAATAATTGACTTACTATTTTTTTGCAAGTTGAAAACCCTAGTTCCAATGCGAGAATATGTTGAGAGGCCATAGAATGAGCTCCTTGACTACACTGAGTATGCATGTAATTTTGAGTAATTGCTTAAGGAAAAAATTAATAACATGTAATTCCTTACTTCAGTAGCTCAATATTCTTTCCATTATTAAGGCTCACTCACAAAAACCAAAATGGTTTGCTTGCCTTCAACTAAGTTTTGAATACCAATCATTGATTCTTTTGGAGATTTTATTAGTCCACAATCCATATTTGATTAGGTTATTATGGAAGATCTAATTGTACATAGCCACAATACTTACCAAATGACAGGAGGCCACATGGAGACACTTGTTTGTAATGTGCAAGCCCCACCACCTCTTTATCTTTATAGCCATAATCCACGTGTCCATTTTCCCTTACCCCCATGAGGCAGAAATCATGTGCATATGTTATCAATGGGATAACGGGGAATGATTGAGATCAAATCTCGCATCTTCGTCATACACACACCTTAGCTAGTAGCAATTTTATATTTCATACAACATATATGACATATTAAAAGATATTTTAAGCACATGTAATATATGCATACTAGTAACATGTATGTTACCTCCCACATCCATTTTTTATATTTTAATTAAATATTTGCCCACATACCCATGCCCTTAGGTTCTTAGGAGTACTCTAATTGGCAAACACCCGCTTCCTTGTTGGGAAACTAGCAAGAAGGATGAGACCCACATGAGATAGTGGGGAGTGATCAAGACTAATCCACATCACCCACAATCGATTGTCATCTACTTGAAAATTAAAAATATTAGCCCTCAAGCTCATCATCAACAAAGATAAGTGGCAATCGCCTGCTAGCCCCTTTGATTATTTCAATAACCAACAAAATTAAATGGGAATATTTGGAACAGTCCAAATTTAGCCACCTCATTCATCTCTCACCGTTGATCCAATTTAATGACCAATTGCATGGCTGTACAACAATGTCTAGCCCACCAGTCATTAGGTACACTTGTCCTTTGCTCGTGAGACCAAATGAGTGAAAGAAAAAGAGACATTGAAATGGAATGGGTAGGCAAGCAACAAATCAAATATTTTTGCATTGATCAAACAACACTCAAGGGTCCACATATCTACACATGTCAAAAAAATTTAACCTTAATAAGGGACCCGACGAAGTTGATGAGGCCTTACCTATGACATAAAAATCTTAAGATTTTCAGTGAGAAATATTCTGCCAGACTTAGTAAAACTTCAAAAATAATAATCTTACAAGACCAATCGATAAAACACGAGCAAGGGGACAGTTACTCAATGGGTTTTGATGTCGAGAAGCATGACTTTAAGGATAGATGAATCTCACAAGGAGTCAACTAAGAAATAAAATAAAGGTGAAAATATAGACTCCAAGGGTTTTTCAAATGATACCAAAGTAAGCCCTAAACCCCTCTAATACAATAGCAGGAGACAAAACCCATAACTCCCTAAAGTCATCAAGATTTTGGAGATGGAACAAAAATTTAGGAGTTCCACCAGGTGAATGGGTCCTTACCTAAGTTATTAAGATTTTTGAATTTTGAGGTATTAATTATTATAGATGCATTAATTAAATCACACTTCTCCCTTTGCAAATTGCAATTAATTAGGCTTGTAAATGCAAAATTTTGGCAATTATAGGCTTAATTAAGTTCGTTTAAATCGAGGGGAACCAAATAAAGTATGAAAATGTAAAGGAGTACATTTTTCTACACTACATTTAGCCCTCACTTTAGTGAGTGGATGAGCCCAATCACAAACTCACACTAAAGTATAGAAATGTGCATCAAGATGGGTCCAAGTCCACAAATCTTGATGGGATAGGATAAAAAAGATCAAGGAGGGTGATCAATCCCTCAAGATCATAGATCAGATTGAAAACTGACATGTAAGCACAAAGAGACACACACAAGATGTATGATATGAAGCAAGAAGACAAGATATACAAACATACAATGTCAAATAATTAAACAAATGTAAAACAACAAGAAAAAAGGGGTGGATCAAACCTCAATTGCTTTTACAACTCAATGTGGATCAATCCTTAGTTGTTTATCCAAAAAAATTACAAGTGAAACCCATTGTCCACTATGCAAACAACAATACACTCACATGAGCTAGTGAAATTTGTTGTCCACTAGGTGAGCCCTAGGAAGTGTCTAGCTAACCATACCAAAGTGTGGCAACAAAAAAAGAATCACTTGTACTTTTTCTTTCTTTTTTGGTCCCTCCTTGTAGACTAGGCTTAATGGTGCCTCAATTTACTGTTGGAATGTGTTTAACACATTCACATTAGTTCTTGGGCCCTTGTGAACTAATGAAAAGGAATGGTACCTTATTAAAGTGTTGTGAAGTGTTGTATACCATTTTCACACTTTTCTAAGGTTTTAATTAAATACACCTAATAAATCTCTTTTTAACCTTAATCATGCCTTATTTAAAGTGTTGTAAAGTGTTGTAACATAATCTCAAAATTTTCTAGGTTTTTAATTAATAATTAGGCTTCTTTATGCTTTAATTGGCCTTATTTTGCATCCACGAGTCTTATTTAATGAATAATTTTGAGGATAATCCCAACACAAATCACCATCCAATAATAATTCAGGTGTCTTCAACTTGTGTGGCCTAGATTTAGTGATTTGGTTCTCATTAGCCACCTTAGGAAAATGAGTCCCACCTAGCTTTTTGGATCCCGAACTTGGTTTCACACCTTTCTAATAATTTTTAAAAATGATCCCAAAAATTATGCCTAATGGGACTCATTTGCCACTTTTGCTGAATGAGTCTTGTTTGGCCAAAAATAAAAATAAATTCAAATTCTTGGTGGGATTTTATCCTCCTAGATCTGATTTTGACTTTTAGTGTTGTAATTTTGGTATTTTTCACATAACTAAGTATAAATACAAGTTTCTTTCACTCGTTTCAATCTTAACACCCCAATCATTCAAGTATTCATGCATATAGAAATTTTTAGTTCACAAGTGCATTCAAGTGTTTACAAGAGAATTCAATAGCATTCAATGGAATATTATTAAGTGATTTAGATCATTACTCATGCATCAAGAATCATGTCAAATATTTCATGTATCATGTTTATTTGTGAGCTAACAATTGTGATGTAGGGTTTCATGATTCAACCTAGCATTTCTTTCAAGATCTATCACCTTCAAGTAAGATTCAAGATCTACATCCATTGGAGGGATCTCATACATAATTGGAGAATTCCATTGCTATGGTCTTGTGAGTTGCACCATCATATTTTTTTCATTCATCATTCTCCATTCTTGTTTTATTCTATTTCAAGGTGTGATTACCAAAATGGGGTTTTGACAAAGGAAAACACCTATCCACTAAAAAAAGAAGATGTTTTGCTCCCTTTAGTGTGTGACTTGTAGGTTTAGATTGAAGAAAAATTGAGGAGAAAGATTTCTTGAAGTTTTCAAAGTTCCTAAATTTTTCAAATTTTTCATCAAGCATTGGAGAACATTACATAACATCTATAGGTTGATTTTTAGAGATTCAAATCTGGAAACCTAAAGAAGCATATTGAATAATCTAAGAAGAATAGATTTAGATCTTGAAGTTTCAAAAAACCATAACTAGACTGATTCCCCACTTATAGATAATGAGTCCCAATTTTAGTCAAACTTCATAATCTTGGAGATTCAAATACCCATTTGCTAGATTCTTGTTCCTACACTAGAACCTATATTTTTGACTAATTCACCCAGCTTGGAGAATGAGTCCTAGTCAACATTCAAGTCAAAATTTATAGAATTTCAGATCTCCTTCTAGTCATCTATAGATTTCTAGGTTCACACATTCCATCTTACAATTTTATTTTTTGTTTCATTTACCTTTCTAGGTCATTTAGTAATTAATTGCATCATATTAGGTTTTAGCATTACATATTGAATTTAATTTTTATTTCCAAGTTCTTACTTGGTGGTGAACCCCTTAGTAGCTTATAATCATCCCCTAGGATATCCCTATTGTAAGATATCTTTCTCTTTTGTATTGAGATCTCTAGGGTTATCCTTAAGTGAAATAGATGAAAGTGGGTGTGCTCTAAGTCCTAATCCATACAATAGCACACTTCCCCCATTTTTATCAGTTTCATTTTGGTGAACCTACATTTAGAACATCATAATTATGATTTGGAGTGTATCATCATCCTAGATATTTCTTGCATTAACAATGCATTAGGATTTTCATTCTAGGGTTTTCATATTTTGCATTAGTGAAAATTCATATAGCTTGCATTTGTGTATCTCATTTCATTGCAATTCATAAAAAATATGCATTTTCACTTAAGATACAGATCATAAAACATAAAAAAGCATAAAAATCAACTGATTTTTTTTTAAAGAATCTCATTGGGACCCATTTGCCACCTTGGCATTTAAAACATTGTGTCTATGTTCTTGTTTGTTAGATTTATGTTCCAGTAAATTTTTTTGTTTCATCCATTTCATCTAGTTTATATTACTTCATCTTGTGCATTTCCTAAAATTCAAAGTTGCATTTACAACATTACATTTAATTTTTTTTGCATAGTTTAGAATCTAACATCTGCATTACATTTGCATCATGGATATGTGCTTTGGAAAACTATCGATGCATTTGAAATCCTTAGTGGATGTTTCAAGTTGTGATTTTGGAAATAACCCTAATGAAATTGAAGTTACTCATGCTCACTCAAATCCTAATGCATGTCCTCCTCATGATGTTGACATCATTGGAGAAGATGATGAAAACATGAATGGGTTCCTAAACTATAGTCTTAACAACCTTAAATCTAATTCATCATTTTATCCATTAATGGAACAAACTATACCCCATATAATAACACCACTTGAGATGTTTGGTTAGTTACATCTTGAAACTGAGACAAGAATTGAACTTAAGCTCCCTACAATAGGTGAATCTAGTTCCTCTAAGAAAGAAAACACTCAAGCATTATATGTTAACGAAGTAAAAAACACTCCTATCAATCTAGAAGAGACATATGGAAAAGGTTTTACAATTTTGAATAAAGAAGGATGAGATACAACAACTGAACATGAAATTCATCAAATCTTAGATAAAATACCAATTCAAAGCACTAAAGGCATAAGATATCAAGATCCTCCTCCTAATATAAATATCCTTCCTCTTAAAAAAGAACCAATGATTCACAATGATGAGAAGGATGATAGCATAAACTTAGGTCCCCCTCCTCAACATTCAACTAGAGAATTTGGTGAATCTAACAAACACAAAAGACCTTACAAACCCAAGAAACTACAATTCCATTACCTACCAACTGAAATTGAAAGGAATTTTTAGATACCCTTTGTTGGCATATGGCTAAGGATTTTGGATTGTAGGTGTTGTCATTGATGGAAACCCAAGTCATGCAAATATGGTTTTGGATCGGAATGTGCAACACTATTTTGGCTCTTACCAACAAATAGAGTAAAGAACAAAGGATCTGGTTAAAGGCATAAAATTTGATCTAGTCACCCCATTGGATAGATATTTTGGTTTATAAATATTTGAGGAAGGTTTTTAGAGGCTTGTAGTATCTTAGTTTTGATGCACACTCACTATTAAGTGATCTAAGAGGTATGGTGTGATAATTTGATCATTATCTAAGCTAGAAGGCCGACTCGACAAGGATGGAATTCATGGATGTATAAGATTTACTCAATTATAAGTCTCAATGTTGGATTAAGAATTATTTGTGTCATCTCTTTGTCTTAACCAACTTTGGAGGATGCACAAAAATATTTTGTGGTGGATCTGGCCGACAAGTTAAAATATCTCAATACCATATGAAGTTGATTGTTGAATGAATTAGTCCTTGATTGTGGATATATATTAGAGATTTTTTCTATCATTTAAGTGTGTGGATGTGATATAAAAATGGTAAGAAGTGTGAATTTCAAGTTCTAGCAAAGAGATCATGTGAATTTGATCATAAGTGATGTGAAGAGTAGTAGAAAGAAGAATAGGGCAGAGTGAAGTAGAAAGTCAAAAAGCAGATATAAAATATTACCTAAACTATTACCAAAACTATTACCTAGAATGGTTAGATGCTATCATCTCAGTTCAATATTCAGATGGTTTTAATCTAAAATTTTTAGGTAGTAATCCTTTCTCTTTTGAGCAGTGATCTTTGGGCAGTGTGTTTGAATGCAAGCGCATTATCTTTATAAACACTATATTTTGAGTACTCAAACTATGGATTAATCTCCACTGTGTTTTTTCCCCTAATAGGGTTTCCATGTAAAAAACTGTGTGTCATGATGTTGTGGATGTTTACTTTTAATGAATACATATTTTCTTTAATGCAATGATGAAATGGTTTTGAATTGATGAAGATTGAATATTGTTGAACATTGATTCACCGCCCCCCCACCCCTCTCAATGTTCCATTGATTCCTACAATTGGTATTAGAGCTAGTTCCTCTAGAAAAGTTTTGAGCTTGAGGTGGATCTTGAAATGTGATGGAATCTAGTAGTCTTCAACAATAGCTTATGGTAGCTCTTGATGACCTTGATCAATCTAAAGAAAAATTTAAAGAAGCGAAAGCAAACCTTAAGGATGCTAATAAATTCATTCAACCATTGAAGGATTGGATAGTCAAATCTAGGGTGAAGAGAGGGTATGTGCGGGATCATGATGGGCCAAAAAGTGGCGATATGTAAGTGATATGATGGTCCATGTGGCTGATGACTTTTTTTTTACCTAAAATTGACAAAATGAAAAGGGATTTTAAAGAAGATTTTCAGCTTTCCACCAATATAAATTATGCTTTGCTTTGAATTTAATAAATAATTATTATTCATTTTCTATTTGAATTACGACTAAAGTCTTGATTATTAGGTTGATTGAAAAAAAAACTATAGCTTTCAAACGGTATCACATTTTTTGAATCCAAAACATGCATCACATTCTATGCTTCACATACTATAGGATTAAAAAGAAAGAATTGAATTTCATGAATTTTTGACCAAGTTAAGGTGGTCAGACACATGAGTTTTTATATTTTTTAAAATTTGTAATAAAAAAATCATAATTAATTATTTACTTTGAAAAAAATTACAAAAAATATGCATCACATTGGGACATGATTCCTCTACTTATATCTAAAATCTTGTAAAAAAATATTATCATTTTATTGTGGTTAGGGTGGTTAGACAAACACCTACTTCTTATTTTTTCCCGTAAATTTAAGTACTACTGCATTGAAATTTCAAATTTTCACCAAATAGAAATTTCTTTTTTAAAAATAAACCTAGTAGTTTATAAACTAAATTCAATTTTCTATAGATTCTATTTTTACATATTTTTAAAATAATATAGATAAATTATTCAAATTTTTACATCAAGTTGCCTAACTCTAATTTTCTTTGTTTTCATTGCCACTTAAGGGCCTATTTTTTCCTTGATGATCCTGCACATACCCGATAAAAGATCTCTATGATCAAATACAACAGAAGGAAAACAAAGATATGGATGATTCTGACCTGAATGAAACTTTGAAGGAGATAACCGAAGAATGTGAAAGGCTTGCCAGAGATAATACCAACCTAAAAAATGAGATGGAATCCATGATGATAAAGATGACTAAAGACATAGAGGAAAGGAAAAAAAGTGAGGAAAATATTGCTCAGAACCTGAAAGAGAAGTGTGTTGAATGCAACAGAATGAGTGAAGAATTCACTCAGTTGGAAAGTGAATTGCAAAGAACTAGAAACAATGAAGAAGAACTTGGTAAGAGGATTACTACTCTTAGGAATGATCTTGTCATTGCAAATGAATTCAAATAAAATTTGAAGATCAATTCAGTAAAGATTGATGAGCTAACTCAAGGATGAAAGAATGGAAATGATAAGAGAGGTCTTGGATATGAGAAGGGATAAATTTTCAGATCAGCACAAAAGAGTTTCAAACAAAACAAAAATGGAAGGTATCTAGTAAGAAAACCTAATGCTCAAAAATTTGATGGATATTTTTTTTCCCGTAACAAGTTTGGTCATATGGTTGCCCAGTGTGGAAGTAATTTGAGGTCAATAGATTCATCATTCTCCGGTCCGTGTTTCAATTGCAAAAAGCATGGTCATAAATCAGTTGAATGCAAAAATATGTCAAGTCACTCTATTTTTAGAAGAAATATTGAATGTTATGCATGTGGGAAGTTAGGAAATATTGCTAATCAATGAAGATTGAAAAGAAACCAATGTAATGGACAAAGAAAAATTATGTGCTATAACTGCAACAAGTATGGTCATATTGCTAGATCATATAGAAACAAGAACATAGACATAAGAGGTCTAATATATAAAGAGGAAAAAAAAGAAAAATGATAAGGGAAAAGAAAAGATAACTGCAAATGATATCATAAATCAGATGAATAAGACATGGGTTAAGAAAAATAATTTTGATGCTAGAAATAGTTCCATATTAGAACCTACTTCCAATAATTCTTCTAGTGATTGAATTGAGGCCATTGGCCTAGGGGGAGTTTTATTAGAAAATATTTCCTCCCCTATTTATAGATAGTACTAGAATGGTGAAAATACTCAAGAAGGTGCAATCACAGTGTACAACAGTTTTGATATTTTCAGAAAAGGAAATTCAACAAATTTGTTGGTCTGTAGAAGATTTTTCTGTCGTCGTCTGAGAAAACATAGTCTCTGAAAATATAGGGCAAGTCAATTTCTTGCACATGTGTGGGCTATAAAATTCAATTCTTAGTTATCATTTGTCACTTTTCATTATCGAAGAGAAGTAATGTGTCTGATGAGTGGATTTCGAAGTAGCAAAATCAAATTCATCGACAAATTCATCAGGTACTTCAAATCACTCTTGAATTCTTCATATAATTTGGTATGTAGTTGTAAAACCTAAAACATGAAAAATAATGGAGAAAATTAAAGGTTCGATCAAATTTGATGAATACAATAGTGAAAATATTAGATCCATGAGGAATCTATTGCTTCCTAATGAATTGAAACAATTGAGCAGAGCCAAACATGGAAATTTGGATATGTGGAATGTGGAATGTGGAATGAGTTTTTGTACTTTGAGGATGCAAAATTCATAAAATTCTTATTGAATAGATTACATAGTGATGTGTTAACTTTGGAAAAACCCTACACAATCTCAAAGGAGGTAATTGATAAATTAACTAGATTTTGCAAAGACGGTGATGTTCCTAGGAAGAAATCTATCTGGAACAAGGAAGTTGAAACCCTAACCAAGATAATTAGAGATCAAAGAGCTCTATTGCTAGCAAAAATCAAGAATCTTGTTATGAAGTACATTTATCATGATATAACTTATAAAATATTCTACCGAAATTGGGAAGGGGCTACATCTGCTAGCGCAATATACATTGCTCATAAAATGATAATTGAAGATCATGACTTTGACCTATGTGGATTGTTGAAAGATCATATGATGGAGAATGTTCAATTCAAAAAGGATTCAAGATAGCCATTCGTATTTGGCACTCTAATTATATATCTGGTTATGTATTTTTTGAATTCATTGCCAAAAATTGACAATGTAGCATGGACATCAGATAAATCGGTATGCACTCAAATTTACTATTATTTTAAGATTTTGTCTGATTGGGATTCAGAATTTGAAAGTTTCTATAAGAATATTCTTGTGAAATGTGGATTATTCATTATTTCCCCTCAGGTAAGGACAACGGAAATTGGTTCCTCTTCCGGTAGCACCAATAAAGGACATAAAAGAGGACATAAGATTATTGAATACAACCCTCTGGAAAGCAAATTTCTCAAGATTGAAGGAAAAGGGAAAGAAAATGAAATTGTGGACATTCTAGATGAAGAATCTAAACAAAGAATGTGAGAATCAACTAAAAAATTATCTTGGTATTGAAAAGGGTACTAAGGAAGAAAACCGGGCAAAAGAGAAGCTACAACAACTTATCCAAAGTGTAGGTGGTATGCAAAGGATTGCAAGGTTATGGTGAGTTAGCCATCTTATGATCAAGATTTGATTTTGGAAGTTCTGAATTCTCATATTGAGCATTGTAAGATAAGATTCAAAATTCTAAAGGATGTTTTAGCTAAAAAAATGATTGATTGTAGCAGAGAATCAATGGGATCTTAAGACAAAGGTAGAGAATAAGGTGAAATTATCTCTCACCTGAAGGAACAATTTATACTATCCCTTGCTAAACTTAAGAATAAAATGAATGAGTTAAGGAAATGCATCAACTCAACCACATGAATCTACAACTATTGTGTTTGTTGGCCTCATGCAGTCAACAATTACAAGGATAAATTGGATTAGATTGAGACATAACTGAACGACATTGGAAAAAACTTTGACATGTCTTAGGATTTGGATGGTATTATCAGAAAGAGAATCCGAGAATTGCAGACATCCCAAATAAAAATTCAACTTTCCAAGAATGTTCTTATGGACACCTTTTGGAAGGTAAAATATTTAGTTGAGTGCAGGCTGGAGCAGTTGGTGGAAATTCTAAAAAATGGTGAAAAGTTGGAAGAAGAAATCACAATCCTTGAATCTCTCATTGATATTATCAATAAAATTTCCAAGAATAATAGCTTGATTATCAGCATTGGAATTGCAATTGATAGTTGGGAGAAGTTTCTTCCAGATGTGAAGAAAAAAAACAAGTTAATTTTCTAAAGTTAGCAGCAAATGGTTTTCAAGTTTTTGCAATTTTTTTTTAAGGAGAAGAAATATAAGCATACATATGCCAAATTTCTTAAAGTATTGATGATTTTGAACATGTTTTTTTCACCTTGTTTTCAACCTTTTTGCATATGTCATCCTAGATTTTTCATTGATTTCAAAGGGGGAGAGAATGCAGTGAAAAAATACCCTATAAGGGGAGAGAATGTCATATGAATCTTAGGGGGAGAAAAATGCAGCAAGCAGTTTGGTAGTATAGCTAAATGATTTTGACACTTAGTCATTTTTCACTAAGTGTTTTCATCAGTGCCAAAGGGGGAGATTGTTGGCATATGGCTAAGGATTTTTTCTTGTAGGTGTTGTAATTGATGACAACCCAAGTCATGCAACTCTAGTGTTGGATCTGAATGTGCAACACTATTTTGGCTCCTACTGACAAAACAGAGTAAAGATCAGAGGATCCAATTAAAGGCATAAAATTTTATCTAGTCACCCCACTGGACAAATATTTTGGGTTATAAATCTTTGAGGAATATTTGTAGAGGCTTGTAGTATCTTATTTTTGATGTGGACTCACTGGTAAGTGATCTAAGAGGTACGGTGCACTAATTTGTTCATTATCTATACTAAAACGTTGACACGACAAGGATGGAATTCACAGATGTATAGGATGGACTTAATTATAAGTCTCAATGTTGGATTAAGCATTATTTGGGTCCTCTCTTTGTCTTAACCAACTTTGGAGGATACGCATAAATATTTTGTGGTGGATCTAGCTGAAAAGTTAAAATATCTCAATACCGTATGAAGCCGACTGTTGAATAAACTAGTCATTGATTGTGGATATATATTTTTTGTAATTTAAGTGTGTGGATGTGATATAAAAATGGCAAGAAGTGATAATTTTAATTTATAGTAGAGTAGTCATGCAAATTTGATCATAAGTGATGTGAAGAGTAGTAAAAAGCAAAATAGGACAAAGTGAAGTAGAAAGTTAGAAAGCAGATCCAAAATTAAATTCATGAGCTTCACCATAACTGTTACCTAGCATGGTTAGATGTGATCATCTCAGTTCACTCTTTAGATGGTTTTAATCTGAATTTTGTAGGTAGTAAGCCTTTCTCTTTTGAGCAATGAGCTCTAGGCAGTGTGCATGAATGCAAACTATGCATTCTCTTTATAAACACTATATTTTGAGTACTCAAACTATGGATTAATCTCTACTGTGGTTTTTCCCCTAATAGTGTTTCCACACAAAAAATCCATGTGTCATAATGTTGTGGATGTTTACTTTTAATGCATACATATTTTATTTAATGCAATGATGAAATGGTTTCATGTTTTGAATGAATGAATATTGAATATTGTTGAACATTGATTCACCCCCCCTCTCAGTGTTCCCTTGAGTCCAACACTCTTACATAGAGAATTTTTTACATTACCCCCCATAAGAGAAGACTGAAAAATCAAATCCTATGAACACAAACACATCACAATTTCAATACCATAGAACATAGCACGAATGAGTGTCATACTTTACAATAAATATTCAAAACGCTCGATATTATAGAAATAGCCCCTTAAAGCGGGGCCCTTTCATCCCTTGTCATGTAATAGTTGTAGAATCTTGTACTCACTATTACATGATCTTTCGCATCAATTACCTTAGTCATTCTTGTATTGCACTTAGTGGGGCAAGAAGTAGATAGCCTTGCACAAATAATGCATTTGTTGATGTCCCTTTGGCTAGTTTTTTGCCTTCCATTTATACACAATGAGATTGGGAGGTAGATGAATTACTTTAGGTTGGCTTGCATGTGCCTTAGTATTTTCTTTTCATATTTATTTTTCATTTTCTTTTGAGTTATTTCATGTATCTAATGTGATCGCCATACCATGCAGTTTGATATATATCTCTCTCTTTGTGACATTTCTCTATTTGTACCTTTCATTCTTCTCTATGTTGTCAATATTTTACTTTTCACATTTTATCTTTTATTTGTCTTGTATTTTACTTTTGGGGATGAAAAAAGGTGTTGAGACATTCATGTCTCTTCCATGGTGACCCAAAATATTTTTCTTTATCTTTGTCTTTGTCTTTTATTTTACTTTTGGAGATGATGCAAGGTGTTGATACATTCATGTCTCTTCCATGTTGACCCAAAAGGTTTTTTTTTTTTTTAGCTCTCTTTGTGTCATTATTCTAGTTCTATGTGTATTTGGGGAATGATGACAATTTCAAGCTCTCTAAAAACATTGTAGCAAGAACATATTGACCCCAAATGCCATAGATCCCTTATGTGTTTGGATTGTAATTTTTTGGGGCAACCCATCTCTTTCTTTTTGCATGGCATAGCTTTACTTGGAAACATAGGAATTTCAAAGTTAGCTCTCATGTATTTTTCTATGCATTTATCATTTAATACCTTAAAGTAATTTCTCATAGTATGGTGTTTAGCAATTTCTTTAAAGTGGGGGCATACATTGACATTATTCTTTAGTATTTTTCCTTCTCATGGTTCATGGTGTAGTCTTCTTATCTTATGAGGTGTTTCCACTTTGTGGATGACATCGGGTGTGATGTCTTTCAAGAGTGTAATCTATGTTAGAATATTATATTCCTCTTTGTGGCTTGATCCAACATGTTGGGTATGTGTAGGATCATCATAGGAAAAATAGGCCCTTAAGTGGCAATAAAAATTCAAAAATTCAGAGTTAGGAAACTTGATGTAAAAATTTGAATAAGTTATCTATATTATTTCAAAAATATGTAAGAATAGAATCTATAGAAAATTGAATGTATTTTATAAACTAATAGGTTTATTTAAAAAATAAATAAATATATTTGGTGAATTTTTTTAATATCAATGCAGTAGTACTTAAATTTCAGGGAAAAAATAAGAAGTATGTGTTTGTCTAACCACCCTAACCACAATAAAATGATAATATTTTTTTATAATATTTTAGATATAAGTAGAGGACTCATATCCCGATGTGATGCATACCTTTTTATAAATTTTTTCCAAATAAATAATTAATTATGATTTTTTTATTACAACTTTTAAAAAATATAGAAAACTCGTATGTCTGACCACCTTAACTTAGTCAAAACTTCCTAATTTTTTTTTAAAAAAAAATCATGTAGTATGTGAAGCATAGAATGTGACACATGTTTTGGATTAAAAAAATGTAATATTGTTTGAAAGCTATAAAAAATTTTCAATCAGCCCATCAATTAGGACTTTAGTCATAATTCAAATAGAAAATGAATAATAATTATTTATTAAATTCAAAGTAATGAATAATTTATATTGGTGGAAAGTTGAGAATATCTTTTAAAAACCCTTTTCATTTCATCAATTTTGGGTTAAAAAAATGTTGTCAGCCACATGGGCCATCATATCACTTACATATTGCCACTTTTAGGCCCATCATGATCCTGCACATACCCTACTACATCCCCTAAGTTATGAATAGTTTATTCTTTGATTGGTCCTCTCTTAGAGACATTTGGAACAATTTTCCTAAAGTTAAATACCTCACATGAATTAAGAAAGACTCATTTGAATGTTCTTTACATTTTACATTTGAATTTTCCATTAAATGGCCACCTTGAATAACATAACTTGCATGCCTGTAGATCCATCTTGTTTGTTCATGAACTCCAAGCATACAAATTTTTTCTTATCTCATGAAGCTTGAAGTTTATTTTTGTGTTGAGCCCTATCAAAGTTATGCGAAGGTATAACTTTGGTATGTTTCGAAAGGAAGCCAAACGAGGGCATGAATTTCCCTTAGGCACTCATGTGTGTGTGAGTGCATACCGGTTGTGTGTGTGTGTGTCTCACCTTCATGGATTTCTCACCCAATGAATAGCCTAAAGTTTCGTTGCCTCAAAGTGAGTGTGCATTTTTTAGAAAATTAGCCTAGATATGATTCACATCATGATGGAAAAAATGGTTGAATCTTGATCCACCCCCTTTAGTTTTTACTTTTTTTTTAATTCTCTGTATGTCTTTGACAGTGAATTCTTGTGCCTTTTTTGATATTCTTTATATCATTTTCATGTGTGTTATTTTGTGCCTATGATGGTTTTACATGGGATCTTCATCCCAAGGGCATGATCACCCCTCTTAATCATTTACATCCTATCTTACAAGAATTAGCTCACTTGGAATCCTCTTGATCTGTTCTTTTCTACATTAGTGTGAGTTTGAAGCAAGTTCATCCACTCACTAAATTGAGGGCTAAATGTGGCAATGGAAAAAGTATCCCTTCTACTTTTCCTTTCTTTTTTGGGCCCTCCTTGTACACTAGGCTTAATGGTGCCTTGATTTAGTTTTGTAATGTGTTTGAAACATTCACATTAGGTCTTGGGCCCTTATGAACTAATGAACAAGAATGGTACCTTTCTAAAGTGTCGTAAAGTGTTGTAACCCACTTTCACACTTTTCTAAGGTTTTATTAATTAAATACACTCAATAAATCTATTTTAACCTTAATCATGACTTATTTAAAGTGTTGTAAAGTGTTGTAACAACATTTCACACTTTTCTAGGGTTTCCATTAATAATTATGCTTCTTTATGCTTTAATTGGCCTTATTTTTTATCCACAAGCCTCATTTAGTGAATATTTTTTAGGATAATCATGAAAAAAATCAATATGCAATCATACTTTAGTTGTTTATAGCTTGTCTGGCCTAGATTTAATGATATAAGACTCATTCACCACCTTGACCGAATGAGTCTCACCTAGGTTTTTGGGTCCCAAACTTGGTTTCACACCTTTCTAAGAATTTTTTAAAATGGTCTAAAAAATAATGCCTAATGGGACTCATCCTCCACCTTAGGTGAATTAGTCTATTTTGGCCCAAAATCAAAATTAATTCAATTTATTGATGGTACTTTATCCTCCTAGATCTGATTTTGTCTTATAGTATTGTAAATTTGGGAATTTTTGCATAATTAAGTATAAATACAAGTTTATTTCACTCATTTTTGTCCTAACACCCCAAGCATTCAACTATTCATGCATGTAGCAAGTTTGAGTTGACAAGTGCATTTAAGTGTATACAAGATCACTCAAGAGAATTCAAGGGTAAATTATCAAGTGATTTAGAAAACTACTCAAGCATCAAGCATCATGTCAAAGATTTCATGCATTATGTTTTTTCTGAGCTAACAATTGTGATGTAGGATTTCATGATTCGAGCTAGAATTTCATTTAAGATCTATCACCTTCAAGAAAGATTCAAGATCTACATAAATTGGAGCCATATAATACATGTTTTCAACATTTCATTTCTAGGGTTTGGTGAGTTTTAACATCATATTTTGTTCATTCATAAATCTCCATTCCTCTTTTATTCTATTTCATGTTTTGATTACCAAAATGGGGTTTGACCAAGGAAAACCCCTATCCACTAACAAAAAAACATTTTTCCATCTCTTTAGTGTGTGATTTGCAAGTTTAGATTGAAGAAAAATTGAGGAGAAATATTGGATAAAGTTGTAAAAGTGTCTAAAGTTGTCAAAGTTTTCATAAAGCATTGGAGAACATTGGATAATACCTATAGGTTGACTTTTAAAGATTCATATTTGAAAACCTGAAGTAGCAGATTGAGTAGATTGAGAAGAATAGGTTCAAATCTTGATGTTTTAGAAAACCCTAATTGAACTAATTCACTACTTCTTGGAGCATCTTATTGTATGTAGGTAGTGTTTGAATAAGATCTCATAAGGATACCTTAGTGGGAGTATTTTTAAGTTGTTCAACAAGATCATTCTCATTTCCACCATGTAAAGGAAAATGAGGAGTACAAGAGAAAAATAGGTTGAGGAAATGGTAATGAAGAAAGAGTGTTTTTTTGTTGCCTATTGTTCCTTGTATTATATGTGTGAGAAATAGTATTATAGCTTAGTTTTTTGGAAATATTGTTACTATCAAGTTGCATTGTAAATTTCAAGATATATCTCCTATGGATAATGTTTTATTTTTATGTGGTTCTATGATGTGAGGTGACTTAGGAGGCTCACTTATTAAAGGAGATCCAATTTGTGTGTCCATAACCTCATCTAAGTTATATGTATGACCTTCTTCTGAGGGTAGATCTAATTCCAATTGAAAATCTTCATCTATGCCACCCATCTTAATATTTGTTGAGAGAAATGTAGCATTGGAAGGGGGAAAAGAAAATTTATCATGATTCTCAATAACTGGGTCTTTTAATACCAAGATACCTTTCTCACTATTAGGAGAAGAATAGCTAGGATTCACATGATTGTCTATGATTGCATCCTCTTGTAGAAAATATTTAGTGCATGATCTAATTGAGATGAATTCCTCAAGGTCTTGATATAACATGTCAAATTCATCACAACTAAAGGGTTTCAAAGATATTATTTCCCCAAGGTTTATCATTTATTTTTTTGTTTTTTGTTTGATGTTCCCAATTTTTTGTTTATATTTTCTAATGATTACAAAATTTAAACTAATCTATGTAAGCTATAAAATGATGTTGAAAATAAAGGAAAAGTATAGAAATATAAAACTATATAAAACTGAAACATGAAAGGAATCTTTCCAAAATACTGCAAGATTGAATTAAACAAGTAATTACTTGAATTCACAAACAATTTATTTTAGAAAACCAATTCTCAAATCTGAGAACCACAAAAAAAGGTAAAACAAAGCCTAAAAATCACCCACAAACTTATCTAAAATTATTATATAGGGACTCATTCACCCATGGGAATATGGTTCCTTGCTTAGGATTTTTTAAATTTGGATTTTCCAAAATCTGAGTTTATTGTGTGTAGTTTATGTTCTTGGATGCAGATTGAGAGTTTTGTAACATATTTATCCAGAATAACGGTGTCTAAATGCAATTTCAAATAAGGTAAAATGATGAACTAAATGACTACTTTTAGAATGCAATTTGAACCTAAATATGAACCTATATGATTGAAGAATGATCTTTATGCAAGATGAATGAAAACCTAATGTAATTTTATTTTATTTTTGAATTTAAGTGATGAAAACATGGAAAATTAAACCTAAAATGTAATTTTTGCTAATGAAATTTTAAATAAACTTAAATGTAATGCAACTAATGAAAATATAATGCTAACTTAGTGAAAAACCTAGATCTAGGGTTG
This sequence comes from Sequoiadendron giganteum, assembly GCA_007115665.2. NCBI lineage: Eukaryota > Viridiplantae > Streptophyta > Pinopsida > Cupressales > Cupressaceae > Sequoiadendron > Sequoiadendron giganteum. The sequence continues at coordinate 154,586,061 of CM021109.1, read as the reverse complement.
AAATAGACTCCAAATTCAGATTTTTTTTTGTACAAAGTTGGGTTCACTGAAATGAACATAGAAAAATAGGGTTTCCCAAAATGGAAAGGTAAGTCAAGAGGTTGAAATAGACCCTACTTACCTATTTTCATTAGGAAATGACATCCACACAAATAATTGACCTAGAACCCTTAGGTAAGTTAACTTAATGAGGGAATCTACTAATTTCCTTATGATTGAGGATGGGGGTATAAGCCTAAACAACACTTTTGGGAGAAAAACTAAAAATAGTAAATCACAAAAATTATGAAAGCTAACAGTTGGATCTTCAATTTAAAGCTTAACACAAAAATAAAAAATAAAATTTCAGATAGATCTGAGAAGGTTTAAATATTTTGCACCTATCAGAAAAAGACTTTTTCAGAAGGTTGTTAAGGACTCATTCGTATATAAGTGAATGGATATTTATAGGGATTTATGAAATAAATTTCTTGGTCCTTTACTCCTATGTATGCACTCCTGATTCCCCTAGATCCCACTCTCAGAAGGGCAAAAATAAATTTGTGATATGATTTTCTATGGCTTGATAACAAAGGTGACAACAAGTTTAACTCTATAAAATTACTCATTTGAGATCTTCAAATTTTCTTCAACCTATGAACTTGCACATACAAAAGAGGGAAAATATTTTTTTTTTTTGTGAATTGAGTTTTGGCATGGTCAAAACCCATTTTGGTAATTAAACCTTTAATTGAAATAATCATAAAAAGAGGAAATGATGAATGAACATTTGATTGTTGCAACTCACCGAACCCTTGAATGGAGATCCTTGAAGGTGATAAATTTGTATGAAATGGTTGAATTATATGTGGATCTTGATGACTTGAGTTGATTCTTGAATGCTTGAACTTGATCTCAAAATACACATCACAATGTTAGCTCCTAAAAAATGCATGAAGGAAAATAAATTTGACATGATTCTTGAGATCTTGAATGTTGTAAGAAATTATTTAGAAATATTCTCTATAATGATCTAGGAAATAATATTTTCTCATATGAAAGTTTCCCTCTTGCTAGATTACCTGGATTGATAAAATAACCCTTTTTTCATAGATGATTTTCTAGTTTCCTAAAAATTAAACATTACAATCTGACATTTGAATATGAATTTGGGATCATTAAAATACCACCAAAATCATTTAAAATATGAATTTTCAACTTAAATGGGACCCATTCGCTCATGGGTGAATGGCTCTTGACCTAGGTTATCAAGATTTTTTAATTTTAGGGTGTTAATAATGATAAATGCATTAGTTAAATCACTTCCCATTCAGAAATTGCAATTAATTAGGCTTGTAAATATAAAATTTAGGTAATTAGAGGCTTAATTAAATCAATTTAAATCGAGGGCACCTAAACAAAGTGTGAAATGTAAAGGAGTATAATTTTCTACACTACAATTAAAAAATAGTATTCCCTAAAAATTTGTTTTTTTTTTCTTTCCATTTGTTTCATTTAATACCCACAACTCCTGGTTATGAGGTTTAAAACCCATAGGTCTAGTGTCGAGTGAGGAGACACTTGCAGCCTCGGGCCCCTGCAAATTCTTAGCCCCAATGTCATCATCTCCATTGGTGGTAGGGTAGATTTAAAAAACAATAATTAATTATTAGTCATATGGGTGCTTAGGGGATTGAAGGCCTAGGGGTCCAAATTTTGTCCCCTAATGCCTTAATTGGGCGATTTTTTCAAAATTTCATAACTTTATGCATGGTGTCAAATTTTCAAAATAAAGATATTTTGAGAAAGATGAATCAATGTACTTTTTAGTGGTGAGGTTAACTTTATATATTTCTTTTCTTGGTGCTAGAATGTTCTATTTGAAGTCATATTTTTAATTTTTGCTCGCCGACTGATAGATTTTTGTGATGATCTTTGGTTTCTGCTATTCTTGTGGAATTGGAAAGATATTGTGTAGCTCTATCAATTAATCCATTTAATTTTTCAAGTTCAGGCATAGGTGTATTGTATTCATATTTGTGTGTACTCACAATATTTTTTATCAATTGGACATAATATCACTTGGGAAGGTGCAATTTTCATCCTTGCACTTCATTCTAGGTATAGAACAATGTTTTATCTCATGCTACTTCATTTTGATTCCAAGGTTTCTATATATTGAGAAATTTTCAATGTTTCCTGACATCAATACACTTGTTGATTTATCATGATTCTAGAGTTGATCCAACAATTAAGATTTTCCAATGTTTCTACAATCATAATCATCTTGTCCTTTCATGCTTGGATTAAGGTTCTAGTGTTAATCCACCATTGTGCTTCCAAAAAATATATAGTTTATTATGTAGATCATATTTATTATTAAAATATAGTTCAAAAATGAAAATTAGTTCCTTTGGAGTGGCTATTAATCTAGCCTAATTATATAGTGATTTATTTCTAATAAAAAATCAAAATTTATTTTAAATATATTTGATAATAATCCTTAGAAAGTCTCCATTTGTTGGTATTCATAAGCATATTCTAATTCTAAAAAATATTTAAACAATGGGGATCTTCATATGAAATCACTCTTAAAAATTATGTCTTTTCATCCTCCTATTCCAAACCTAGATGGGTTTCATCCTCGGCTTGGTTGAACCATACTTCTTATTCCACAAAGGAATAATTTAATCAAATTAAAATTTATTCTAAATGATGGTCATATATATATGTGTGTGTGTGTTTTTATTTATGTATACATGCATGCATACTTACATACATGTGTACATACATACATGCATGCATGCATACATACATACATACATACATACACATGCATATGTATGTGTATATGTATGTATATATATTCATACATATATATGTACATAGATATTGTAGTGTAGGAAAATGTCCTCCTTTACATTTTCACACTATGTTTGAATCCCCTTAAATAATTGAACTTAATTCAATTTCTAATTTCCTAAATTATTTATTCTTAAGCCTTATTATTCACGTTTTCTAAAAGGGAAACCGACATTAAAAAAATTCTAATGATATTTTAAACACCTTGGAAATTATGTGTCCTAGATTTAGGTCCTAGAACCCATTCGACCAAGGGTGAATGGTTCCTCCTTAAGTGAAAATTAATATTTTTTACGTCATTTTAATTATTCAAATTCAAGTTTCAAATGTTGGCTTGTCAAATCAAATTTTGAAGAAATTAGATAATTACCTTTAAATACATAGTTATTTTATCAATTCAAATCTAAGAAGAAATAACATGCATAATCAAGAGATCATATGATCAAATATTATTGTCAAGAGCATTAAAGAGTAGATTTATCAGTCATCCATAACAACAGACAAAATCATATCATCATGTCAAGATTCATGTGTGTTCATATTATGTTTTAGAGCTAACATTGTGATGTAGGTTTCAAGCATTCAAGAAAACATTTGAGCATCAAATGAAGAAAGAATTCAAGCCAATTAAAGCAAGATCAAGCTCCTTAGAGAGATGTGTTAGATTTCAATCCTCAAAGGGTAGCCATTAAGGTTTTGGTGAGTTGTGACATAGCCTTTTTTAATTAATAAAATTTCTTTCATTTATCATTATTTTATTATTAATTTTTAATTAAAAAACTAAGTTTTGAGAAAGGAAAAGTCCTATTCATCAAAAAATAAACATTTTTCCCTCTATTTGTGTGTGCATATTTGCAAGTCAAGAAGGACTAAAATTGGATCATAAGAGAAATTTTACGAAGTTGACAAAGTTGTCATCAAAGTTGTCAAGCCATAGAAACTCACCTATAGATTTTATTTCCTACTTCTAGATTGTGGAATCTAGAGGAATTGTGAGTGTAGATCTGGGATCAAAGGATAGTGAAATCCAATTTTGGACCCATGTATAAAGACCCATTCACTCTAGGGTGACTTTTTCCTAGCAAGATACTCAACAACCAATTTTTATGATAGGTACACATCATTTTTCCCTTCTAAAATCTGATAGAAAATTACTATTTTTATTTCTGCCACCCTTTATCTCTATATTTATAGTTATACATCACATAATTGAGTTCATTAGGAATTTAATTTTCATCTCCCAAAAGTGCATTTTAGTCATTTTCTATCATAAGGAAAAACTAGAGATCCCCCATCTCCATAGATTTGAATCACCTCAAGGTTGAAAGACAATTCAATCCTTTGGAGATATATCCATTTTTCTAATGAAACTAAAGAAAAGGTGAGGGTTTCCTAGGTCATCATTTCATTTTGGTGAAACCTTTCACACCTAACCCCCTTTTCTTATGTTTCAAATATATTTGTATGTATATGTGTACAAATATATATAAATGTATACATACATATATAAGTATATATATACGTAAATATATCTATGTATAATATGTACATATATATACATATATGTGTATGTGTATGTATATATGTACATATATATGCATATATATGTCTATGTCTGTATACATAAGAAAGTTTCTAGAAATGGGTAACTCCCATATATACAATGAGATAAATAAACAAATATTACATTGATGTATCATAAGCTACATTACAAGGACATAAGGTTTCAAGAGCCTATTATGCATTAGAAACCATTGTCTTGGTGTTAGCTTCAAAGGCCTCATGGAACTCCTAAAAAATTTATGACTCCTTGACTAATTTGGCCAATTTCAGTCAGTCTAAATATGTTTGGAGTTTGGGTTTTTTCATTAATTTTTCCTCGATATTTTGCTAGCAAAATCCACCCTAGAAACTGTTGGGGCTCTAATCTTTTGTTGACCTACACTTCCCTATTTTTATTCATTTTAAAACATCTTATGTCATCTAAGCCCATAAAGTTACCGATCCCTCGTGCCTAGTTATGAAAATATTTAATTTTTGTAAGGGTGATCAATCGGCCTTATTTGGCCTTTACATCCTTTTAAAATATTATGTCTTAATTCCTTGAGGCATTTTATACATTGTACTAGTTGGTACCCTTCTTAAAACAAGTTGTGGCCACACACTTAAGTGTTTCCACTTAAGTCTCGCCGAGCACTTCCTTTTATCACTTATCGCTCATAGTTTTAGGTATGCAAATGTGAATTGGCGATTTACAATGTGCATTGTTTCCACATTTTCATTCATCATGGATGGTTTTGTGAACCTTTATTTTAAATAGTGATGCACAATTTTCTTGTTTCTCCGAATGTTTTTAGTTATTTCTAATTTCTTTTGAGATTTTTGTATTGAATCAATGATAAATGATGACCTCTAGGATTTTTTTTGCATCACTCATCACAAATGTATGTGTGATTGTCTTGTTCAAAATAAGAAATGGGAGATGATTTGTTTTCCTTTTGTTTCACACATTGCGGATAGTATGTATGTTCGAGTTTTAAATTGGTGATGTGTGATATGTGAGTTATTGTCGGTATCATTGGCTTGCCTCACATCGATAATTTATTATCCATTTCATGATGAGAATTAGTGTTGCGTTATGGACCCTAGAGCTTGTTGGCTCTTTTCTTATCGCTCATCACATATCTTCTCAAGGTTTATAATTTCAAATGGGCGATGAGCAATGAGGTTTTTGTTCAAGGGTATCCTTTGCTGATCCGATGTATTCCCAAGAGCGATGTCTTTGGTACCTTGATATTTAATACCAATGTGTGTGGCTTGATATGGTTTCAGTGCTAGTTTCAGAGAATATCACTAATGTGATGTGGATTTTTAAATCTAAATCAACGATATACGACATGATGAAGATTACCAAAGTGATGTAGTGATCTAATGGTCCATATTTCATCATGCTAATGTTGTTGTCATTGTTTGAACCCTAAAGGGGTGGTATGAACCCATGGTGCATGATGAGTATTTCAAACAATATTCGCTTTAGTTTTTGGCTCTATGTACTTTGGTGATACAAATGGAAAGGTATAGATCAGACTGTCGAGTAAGTGCATGAAGATAGGTAGCAATTTTGTGGCCACTTGTTTTAACAAAAATGAAAAATCATAATGCAAGCACGTTATAACGCACTCACATTATAACACGCTTGCATTATGGCTTGGTGTACTGAGCCTAATTATCAGCCACCATAAGCCCATAATTTGAGTGTGTTATAATGTGAGCATGTTATAACACACTCACATTATGGCATGTCAAAAGAAAAAAAAAGAATCAAATTTTATTTTCTTTTGTGATTGGTTTTTTTTGTTGCCCATTGCAAAAAATGTCAGAATTTCATGCTCACATTCTATGAGGTGATTTTGTGAAAAAATATTCATCAACGATTGTTAATTCATCGCCAGGATTCCACCACGTCGATGAGGAGGCGAAAAAGGTAAGGATTTTCTTTTTTTTGAATTTGTTAGTTTTAGGTTGTATTTGATATTTATTTTTGAAATTGTAGGAGATTTTAATCAACCTAGAAACCCTCCTCAAAATCCATAGAAAGAAAAAAATACTCAACAAAAAAATCCTCATCCACAACAACAACCTCCACCAATCCCTCAATACCATCTTGACACTCAACAAAATTTAATGGGTGAAATTGAGAACAATAGAAAACAAATTGAGGATTTAATCGGGAGGTTGAACAATCCAAATGGTTCAACTGTGGAAGAATGAACCTTGCAACTTCATTGCAAGATATATTAAAAATTATAGATTCAATTATCAAACAATTATCTGGTTGGCAGGATAGGAGGTAGATGGCAAGGGCTTTTTATCAAGATAAATTATCATATCAAGATGTAAATTATTTAAAAATTACAAAATTAGATTTTTGTGCATTATTCACTGACCCACAATCAAATGGAAATATCTCCCTCAATGCAAAGAGGTTTCCTATTCATTGGTGCATCCACCAAGAGATTACGAAATATTTTTGGGATAGGTGGTACATGGTTTTTAATTACCCACCATGCAAAAATTATGAAGTCCCATAGTATTTCCTCATGAAACTATATGTTGAGTTCATCTTGAACAAAATCCCAAATTATTTTCATATGAGGGACTTCCAAGGGAGAGGGGGGGTCGGCACAAGATAGACCCTATGCACAGTTGGATCCTAGGTGGAAAGCGATATGACCTCTCACTAGGCCACCTCATGAGCACATCATCATCCCTAACATCAAAAAGGAGAGTGTCGATGTAGAGACTCTACCAACCATCAACTCTTTGATGCAAAGTTTCATCCAACATGTTATCCCTCTTGTACAATTCCATCTAGGGGAGTCTTTGATAGGTGGTTTTTGATCCCATGTGTGTCAATCTTGTGGGGTGACTTGTTCATTTGACCCCACCAACACTCAAGAGGTTATTGCATAGGATCCATCTATAGCTTTGGAGATGGAGAGGGTAGCTGAAATTTTGCATGATGTGTATGGAATTGATAGTTAGGTAAAAGTTAGCATGTTCACTAAATTTAATTTATTAAATTTCAATTTTGAAATGCAAGATTAAATAATTTAGTTTTATGATTTTAATAAAATTGCAGGGTCATAGTGTTGATACTAGATACACCAGCCCTACACCTACTTATTTTTGTAGTACACCTATCGGTGGGGTATGTAACTAGTAAATATTTATAAATTTATTACATGTTAATAGCATTGTTTTATGCATGGTATTTTAATATGTGATTTTGGATGTTAAATAGGATAATATTGGAGGTTTCGAGGGAACACCTCCTAGTGCCAGTGGATTTAGTCAAACCTTCATGTAGGTAATAGAACAAATATTTTAAATAATGAATTGTACTTAATAGATTTGTGTAGTTTATATTCATATCATTGATTATGTTGCATTACACATCATTCAAACTCAAAGAATTATTTCAAATTCCATAACTAATAATTAGATGTTGATAGATGACAAAATTTCAACTACAATATAGGTGTTTAGAAACTCACTGTAAGTAGTGATACAATTACTTCACATAGCATAAGTAATAAGTCCAGGAGTAGCTTCCAATTTCATTTATTTTTCATGGCATTCCATGAGAATATATTTTACTGAGGGATATTTTAAAACAATTCACTGCCTTGACTATGCTCCAAAGTAGGCATCGATTATGACTAGCTCTCATAGATCTGAAACTCACTTGCAACTCTTTTGGAGCATTTGTCCCAAATATGGCTTTTAATGCTGAATTAGGCCACATTTAGGCCTCTTTTTCAAAGAGACACCTCTCCAAACACACAAAAAACAATTAAAACCTCCAAGAAATGAAAATATATCCAAGAAAACCTCATATTATTCAACTTTCAAGTCTCCTCTTGCTTATTTAGACCCCTTTTCATAGAACCCCCACTTCCTTGCAATCAATTAGGGATTATTGAAACTCTTATTCCGTGACCTATTAGAAGCTTATAATAACTTGAATAAAGCTTATTTATTCCTCTACATGCTCATTCCATCCTCAAATAGGGTTTCCCCAAAGATCTACATACACTTCCTTCACAAAATCACTCTTTTTCACTAGTTTTCACCCTCTTTCACCTAGGGTTTCTCACTTGTTCACTTCTCTGACAACTTAAAACCTCTTAGATCTTATAAAACCCCTCCAATTCACCCAATTTCATAGTTTTTATGGGATTTTATACACTTATAAATCCCTATCCTCTTTTCACTCACTCTTGCCTTGTTTAAAAGGCACCAAAATTAGTTTTTCACTAGGGCAGCGAGGAGAGCTCACACAAAAACTTAATCAAACCAATTCCTTACCTTCTACACCTACTCGTACTTCATACCAGTTCATTCCACCAAGAAAAAGTTGATACAAAAAGGTGGAATGGACTTTTTAGTTCATTTGGGCAATCAAACCCTTAGCCCCTATTTTCTGACTGCCTAGAGAAATTAAGTCACCAAAAGCTTGAAACTCAATATCAAATGCTCAAATTAGTTTTAAATTGATTCCAAAACCTAAATACTTTAATTAAAACACATTAAGGATGCACTACCACCTACACAAAACCATACACTGGCAGATTATGGAGTAAAACACAAAAAATAATAGTATAACAATGATATTTTTTTAGTTTTCTCCTTCAAAATGCTTCAACAATAGCTAACAATGATGAATCACATCTTTTAAACACTTTCCCAATAATTTAAAATTTCTAAGTTCCTAATATTTCCTCTACAACTACCTTGAATCTTCTTATTCCTCCACTTGGCACCTTAATGCATTTTTGCAACATTGATTGACAACTTTTGTTAAGCTTCTGCAACTTTAAAATTTATGCCTAAAATGACTACCAAAGACCATTAAAAACTCTAAAATGGATATTTAAGGCTTATTACATCATGGAAATACCTATAAAACCTCAAAATCCTAAATTTTCCTCATAGAGGCATGCTTTTGTAAAGGTGTACCTGTACCACTTTTTCAAACAACTTAACGCATTTTCTATGCTACCACATTTTCCATACATGTCTACCAAATAATTTTATCAAAAATTTCATTTCCTCACTCCTATTGCTAAAATCATGAAAAAGGTTATTTCCAACAAACTATGGATGCTTGGGAAAATTCTATCAAAGCATAATAGTAAGCAATAACATAGACAAGGTAGTTAGTAGGTTGAAAAAATGCCTTGAAGAAATATGGTCTCATGGTGATGGAATGCCATTCCATCACCATGAGACCACATTTCTTTGAGGCATTTCTTTAAATAGATCACCACCTTTTCTATGATACCACATTTTCCATACATGTGTACCGAAGCATTCTATCAAACTACTCACTTCCTTGCTTCTATGGCTAAAAGCCTAAAATAGGTGTTTTCCAACAAACTGTGGATGCTTAGAAAAATATCTATCAAATCATAATAGTATGAAATAATACAATAGAGAGTGAATTGAACTATCTGAAAAAATGCCTGAAAGAAATATGGTCTTATGGTGATGGAATGCCATGACATGCATTTGTTTGTAATGGCATTCCATCACCACAAGACCCCATTTCTTTGAGGATTTCTTTTAAATAGTTCACTACCTTCTCTATGCCACCATAGTTATCGTACATGTATATGAAATCATTTTATCAAACGGTTCACTAGCTTGTTGCTATGGGTAAAATCCTTAAAACACGTTCTTTCAAACAAGATATGGACAGGGAAAATAGTAAGCATGATAGTCATAAATATATAGTTTAATAAGTACTCAATTTTTTTTTTATTATCTCATAGATTATAAGTCATGAGGTGGATCACTATTGTAGTTTTTGTAATTGAATATTTTTTTGTTTTATTTTTCAGTATTTGCAAGTAGAGATACCTCTGAATGTGATGAGGGAAATGGAGATTAGTGTTTCATTTGCTATAGAATCCTCAATGGCTCTAATAGGGGAGGTATGAGACAAATTACTAAATTTTAATTTACATTCGTTGTTATAGATCTTAGTTCTAGTGAAAAAGAAAACAATTATTGATTCCTAGTTTAATTTCTATTTGGATGGTTTATACAAGTCAACACACCTCAACCTGAGCATGTGAATATTTCCCTCGAGGAGAGAGATCATCAAATGGAGCTAGGTGATTATTTTCTTAAATATATGATCTTTTATAATGTAATTTCTATATATTAATGTCTTTACTTCTTATTGTAATAGATAAAACTTCACAAAGAACTAAACACTAGGAGGAGCACCAGGAGCACTCCTTGACCACAACATAAATGAGTGATAGACGTATCACCATCTGATTGAAAAGCAAAGGGAAAGATTTTATTTCGAGAATCACCAGGAGTACTCCTCGACTGCATCATAAACGAGTGACAAATATATCACCATCTGATCGACAAGAAAAGGGAAAGAGTTTATTTCGAGGTGATGGAGAGTGATGAGTTTTGATTCCAGAGCCCTTTGTTGTATGCCTACATGGAATTTTTGTACATATTTGCATTGGATATATTTGACATTGTAGGCCTATATGGCATTATTGTAAGCCTATATGGCTATTTTTTACCTATATTTCATACTTATATCGACATATATTGATGTATGCCTACATGTCTATTTGGTTAATACAAATATTTTTTATCGATGGTGTCCATATTTGCATTCTAAACTCATGGTTCAATAGATATGAGTTATGTGTATTCAAGAGTATACTTTACAACTTATGTGTATACTTTTTGACTTATGTGTGTTCCAATGTATACTTTGTGAATTACTTGTTTTCATGCGTATATGATGGGGAGTACTATCTATCAAGAGCACATTTTCCCTTTCTAAGACCCAATCTTTGGTCTTACTAGGGTATTATTCTCTACCCTACTCAGAGTTCACTCCTAAGACCCCTATCTCCTTGTAGAACTCTCCACCAACTTCAAACACTCACCTTTGCTCTCACACCCTTACTAAACACCTTTGGGCTCAAATTTACCACAACATTCCCCAAGCCATTCGTTGGAATTGGAATAGGTCTTCCAACTATTCCTTGTTTTTTCTTACTTCACACTAATCCATCTTGTTGGATTCCTTCTTCATTTGTCTATCGAATTCATGTAAACGCTATTTTTAGGCCTTGTAGCCTTTTTGGTCAATTAGGCCTCCTAAAACCAGTGTTCTTGGCAAAAATCACAAACTTCTTTAACAAACCCCCAAACTATTTAGGGATTCTCTCTATATACCTCCTAGGCTCTAAGATTTCCTAGGTTTTAGACCTCCTTGGTGTTCGTACATAGGTCTGTCACCAAACCCCTATTTTCAAGGGTTTCTAGGGCATGTGACACAGTCTAGTTTCTTTAACTTAATTGAGTGATTTAATGGCCTCCTCTACACTTCTCCTTGCATTCACATGTCCAAGACACATACCCCTACACCTCTAAACCATTTATTAACACAAAAAAAATCCGTTAAGCAAGCCCTCTTGCTTCTGTTCTGTTCAAGCACCTAGCCAGAATGCCCCTGCACTCGCCTAGAGCTTGGTGGAATTATTAGCTCTCCTACAAAAAAAGACTCCACATACCATATTTACACTATATACAAGGTCCCCTACTTGATTCCAAGAGTCCATGGAAGTTTATCCATAGGAATTCAATTGGGGTGCATCTTTTATAAAACTGGCCCTGAACCAGGCAGTGAAACAAAAGAATAGAAGAATTTACAAAATGGCTAACCAGTCATGCCAAATAGCTAAACCAATGCCAGAAAAAGTAGTTACATGTCACAAATGAAATATTAAATGAATTAGTTTAGTCCTTTCAATCCATTAATTGATTGGATCAAGGCTATGTTTCAAAAAAACACAGTCAAAAAATTGTTCTTTCCAAGACACAATCTGTACTTCCAACTCTTCCAACTCTTCCAACTGTTAGGTTAGGGTTATTCTGACCTTATATATCCTATCCCCACATGTTGGGGCCCTTAGTTCAAGCATAAAACAACATATATTCTTCCTAGTGTTTAGGAAAATTTGTCATGACAACTTTGCAAGATGTCCTAAGAATTCACAAAACTCAAGACTCTAAACAAACTTGCCATAACACACACACCAAATCAACCTTGGGACTTTATCAAATAGCCCTTATTACCTTGGTGGTTGGATAGAACCACCTACAATACAAAATTTTCTAAGACCTTTCAAAAGACCTTAAGGTGCTCTTGCACCATTCTCCCCCTACAACAAGGAAGTTAAGGAACCTGTGGTGTTAAGAAATCCTCACTAGTACCATGCTTCTTGAAGTCACTCTCTACTATCTAGGTAGCCTCTAACTCTGGTTGGTGTCTCCATTTCACTAGGTGCTCCATGTATATCTTGTGCCTAGTCTTCTTTTGCACCCTTGAATCCAAAATCTTGTCAACCTATGGTATGATCTAATCCGTTACCTTGAGTTCTTGCACATCCTTACTCACCTCAGTATTGTACTACTCATCATTCATCTCTGGTCCTTTATATTTCACCAAGTCTTTCACATTGAAAATAGGAGAAATGGACAACTCCTTGGGTAGTTCCACCTTGTAGGTATTTTGACCATATTGAGCCAACACTTTGCATGGCCCTATCCTTTTCATTTGTAGCTTACTAGGTATGCCCTTCTATAGTCTAGCCTTGTTCAAGTATACCATTACCAAATCACCTATCTCAAATTTTAGATCTCTCCTCCCTTCATCTCTTTTATCTTTCAACTTTTGATTAACCTCCATTAATGTCTTCTTTACTTGCTCATGAACCTCTCTCATTGATTGAGAAAAATCATCAGCATGACCACTGATTCCTTCATAACCCTTTAGGTCTCTTAGCTCAAGCACACCTCTTGGATGTAATCCATATACAATTTCAAATGGACTCTTACCAGTAGTCCTATTTGTGCTATCATTATAGGTAAATTATGCCTGTGGAATAAATTGTTCCCATCCTTGGCCATACTCTTTAGTCAGACACCTCAACAAGTTACCCAGTACCCTATTTATCACCTCTGTCTATCCATCCATTTGAGGATGATATGCATAACTATGAGACAAGTTGGTTCCTAGCCTCCTCCAAAGAGTCTTTCGGAAGTGTCCCATGAACTTCACATCTTTTTCCACAACTATGCTCATTGGAAACCCATGTATCCTTACTATCTCCTTGAAGAATAGATGGGCAATGTGACTAGCATCATGTGTTGTTTTGCATGGGATGAAATGACTCATCTTACTGAATTTGTCTACTACCACAAACACACTTTCCAAACTAGTTGGTGTCCTAGGTAGCCCTACTATGAAATCCATACTTATGGACTACCATGGTCTATTTGGGATGGGCAATGGCTGGTAAAGACCTGCATTTGTTGATGTCCCCTTTTCCTTCTAACACACTCCAAATTGCTCAACATACCTTCATACATCTCTTTGCATTTTAGGCCACCAATATAACCTCTCCACTAAGTCTAGGGTCTTGTTTAACCCAAAGTGTCCACTCAAACTGCCATTGTGCTTTTCTTGGATGAGGTTATCCCTCATGGAACCTCTTGGAACACATAGTTGTTTCCCTCTAAACAATAGACCATTTTGTAAAGTGTAGTCTTCATAATCACTGTGAAAGTGATTTTCAAAATCAGTACACACCTTATAGATATCTGAGAAATCTGAATCTCCCTCGTAAAGATCCTTGAACCCCTCAACCCCTGTACTCTACAGTTGTATCTCCTGAATGGTAAGTAACCTTCTGCTAAGGGCATCTACAACTCTATTATTGACCCCTTTCTTGTGCTTGATAGTAAAGGTGTATGATTGCAGAAAATCCATCCACTTTATATGCCTCAAACTAAGCTTCTCTTGTGTGTTTATGTAGCTTAAAGCTTGGTTATCAGTGTATACCACAAATTATTTAGGCAACAAATAGTGCCTCCACTTCTTAAGGGCTTGTACTAAAGAATATAGCTCTAAGTCATAGGATGAATATCTAGACTTTGCTTCATTTAGCCTCTCACTGAAGAATTCCACTAGCCCGCCTTCTTGGCTTAGGAGTGCACCCATTGCTATGTTGCTTGCATCACATTCCACTATTAATAGTTTGTCAAAACTTGGTAAAACCAGTATTGGTTGCGTAGCTACTTCCTTTTTCAATCTCTCAAACCCCTCATTGGCTTATTTGGTCCACACAAACTTTGTCTTAAGTCCTCCTTTGATGGTGTCAAGGACCGGTGCACAAATTTCACCAAATCTTCTAATAAACTTTGTATAGAATTAGGCTAGCCCATGGAAACTTCAGAATTTAGTCCTTGTCTTGGGAGTAGGCCAACAAAGAATGGCTTCAACCTTGCTCTTATCCATCTTCAATCCCCCTTGAGATACTACAAATCCTAGGTAGACTAGCTCTTGTTTCATAAACTCACTCTTCTCAAGATTTATGGTGAGCTTCTCCTCTTGAAGTTTCTTCAACACAAGTTCCAGGTGCTTCATATGTTCCTCTTTTGTTTTACTAAAGATGAGGATATCATCTAAGTAGACTACAAGAAAGACTCCTATATAGTCCTTTGAGACCTCATTCATCACCCTCATAAAAGTTCTAGGTGCATTTTTAAGCCCAAATGGCATTACCAATCATTCATATAACCCCTCTATGGTCTTAAAAGCTGAATTTCATTCATCTCCCTCTTTCATCCTAATATGATAGTAGCCATTTTTTAAATCAATCTTGGAGTAATACTTAGCACCCCCTAAACAATCCATTAAATCTTCTATTCTAGGAATAGGAAACCTATATCTAATAGTTATCCTATTTATTTCCCTAGAATCAGTACACATTCTCCACTTATCTCCCTTCTTAGGAGCCAACACCACTGGGACAACACATGGGCTTATGCTTTTTTTGATCAACCCTTGGTCCAAGTACTCTTGTACTTGCCTTGCTATCTCATTTTTCTACTTCGGTGTCATCTTGTATGTAGCTTTGTTAGGCAATGTTGCTCCTGGCACAAATTCTATTTGATGACTGATTTCCCTATTAGGTGGTAGTGTGGCTGGTGAACATTCACAAACAATGTCATTGAACTGGTCTAACAGTTGCTTCACTTCTACTGACATAGGTGACTGACTAGGTGACTCCTCCTCCCTTGGCTTCAATATGATAGCATATCCAATTCCTTCTTCATCCTTCACATCTTTTAATAATTTCTTCCCACTCATCAAAAGTGTATGGGGTTCTGCCTTCTCCACTGTACCTTCTTCTATTAAAGACTGAATCTTGTAAGTTACTCCATACTTTGTGAATGGGTACTTGTTCTCCTTGCCATGGTGTACTGCCTCCCTGTCATATTTACATGGTCTACCAGGCAACAGATGGCATGCATACATTGGTAACACATCACATATTATCCTATCTTGATACTTCCCTATGGTAAACTCAACCCATACTTTCTCATTGACCAATAAATTCTACCCCTTATTCAACCAAGTAACTTTATAGGGACACACATGAGGTATCTTAGTGAGGTTCAACTTCTATAATGCCTCCTCTGAGATGAAATTATCAGTGGATCCTAAATCAATGATGACCTTGCATACCTTGCCTATTATTTTGCACTTGACTCTAAAAAGAGCCCTCCTCTATTTGTGTTCATCCTTTGTAGGCGCTTTGATCAAGATCCTTCTCAACATGAGATTCTCTCCTTTCTCTGAATCTAAACTCACCTCTGAGTGTTTAGAAGAGTCCTCATCTTGGATATAAGCAATCCTTTTCTCACCTTGTGAAGATGTTGTCTTATCAGACACCTATATATAGGGTGACCCAATCGCCCACAATTGTAACACTTCATGGAAGCAAAGTGAGAGTTTCTCCCAAATCCTCTGGATCTGCCTCTTCCACCATTGTGAGAACTTCTACCTCTGTATCCTCCTCTACTATTTGTCTCATGGGATTGTTCACCAACCTTAGAATCTCCTTGGACTCTATTCTCATTGCTTCTTCCACCAAAACCTCCTCTATTTCCACCTCTAGGACCTCTCCCTTTTCCTCTACCCCTAGTACTTGAATCTTGTTTCTTTTTTAGTTTTTCTTCCACTTTAATAGCCATTTGATGACATCTATGGAGGGTAGTAAGTGTAAAGAGACTCAACTCTTCTTTTATGTTCCATCTAAGGCCGTTTAGATACCTAGCAACCTTAATGCTTTCACTTTCTTGCACTCTAGACCTCAGGCTTAGTTTATGGAACTCTTTTGTGTAGGTAGCTACATCTAGTTCTCTTTGTTTGAGATTGTGCATCTTCTTATGCAATTGGATGTGATAATCCTCAAGTAGATAGTTTTCCTTTACTTTAGACACCATAGTTTTCCAATTTCCTATTGGCTTATTTCCTTCCTTCTCTCTTTCTTCTTGCAAAAGCTTCCACCAAGTTAATGTTTGTCCTCTTAGCCTTGATTTGGCTATCTTCACCTGTTGTGCCTCTATAACCCCATCACATTCAAAGTGATTTTCCATTTCCTCAATCCATTCCATAACTAATTCTGCATCCATTCTTCTTGTAAACATAGGGATGTCTTCTAGTGCCTTGTCACTTAGTGCCTTTAATGCTTTGAGGAAGGGTTCCTCTGCTAATGGAGGGTCAAGTTTTGGTTCTATTTATTCCTCAACTTGGTTCTTACCCTTGTCTTTAACCCTTGCTAACTGCACTTCCATCTTGCTTATAGTCTCTGCAACCTCTTCTAGTTTGTGCTTCATCTCCTCCACTATTTCTTCAAGACGTTTGTTCTTTTCTTGTTGCTCTGTCAAATCTCTAGCCAATTCTGCATTGGTCACCATGGTGTTTCCCCCTATGGATTCATGTCCCTCTGACATATATTTCTCAATTCCCAAGCCTTTTAACTTGCTCTGATACCAATTTGATGGGGAGTACTATCTCTCAAGAGCACATTTTCCCTTTCTAAGACCCAATCTTTGGTCTTACTAGGGTATTCTTCTCTACCCTACATGGAGGTCACTCCTAAGACCCCTATGTCCTTGTAGAACTCTCCACCAACTTCAAACACTCACCTTTGCTCTCACACCCTTACTAAACACCTTTGGTCTCAACTTTGCCACAACGTTCCCCAAGCCATTCTTGGGACTTGGAATAGGTCTTCCAACTATTCCTTGTTTGTTCTTACTTCACACTGATCCATCTTGTTGGATTCCTTCTTCATTTGTCCATCGAAATCATGTAAACCTTGTTTTTAGGCCTCATAGCCTTTTTGCTCAATTAGGCCTCCTAAAACCAATGTTCTTGGAAAAAATCCAAGAAATCCTTAACAAACCCCAAAAATCTTTAGGGATTCTCTCTATAGACCTCCTAGGCTCTAATATTTCCTAGGTTTTAGACCTCCTTGGTGTCTGTACATAGGTCTGTCACCAAACCCCTATTTTCAAGGGTTTCTAGGGCATGTGACATAGTATAGTTTCTTTAACTTAATTGAGTGCTTTAATGGCCGCCTCTTGACTTCTCCTTGCATACACATGTCCAAGACACATACCCCTACACCTCTACACCATTTATTGGCACAAAAAAATCCGTTAAGCAAGCCCTCTTGCTTTTGTTATGTTCAAGCACCTAGCCAGAATGCCCCTGCACTTGCCTAGAGCTTGATGGAATTATTAGCTCTCCTACAAAAGAAGAATCCACATAACATATTTACACTATATACAAGGTCCCCTAACTGATTTCGAGAGGCCATGAAATTTTAGCCACAGGAATTCAATTGGGGTGCATCTTTTACAAAATTGGCCCTAAACCGGGTGGTGAAATAGAAGAACACAAGAATTTACAAAACAACTAACTAGTCATGCCAAAAAACTAAACCAATGCCACCAAAAGTAGTTAAATGTCACAAATGAAAGATTCAATGCATTAGTTCAGTCCTTTCAATCCATTAATTGAGTGGATCAAGGCTCTGTTTCAAAAAATCATAGTAAAAAACTTGTTCTTTCCAAGACACAATCCGTACTTACAACTCTTCCAACTCTTCCAACTGTCAGGTTAGAGTTTTTCTGACCTTATATATCCTATCCCCACATGTCAGGACCCTTAGGTTGGGCTTAAAACAACATAAATGCTTCCTAGTGTTTAGGAAAAGTTGTCATGACAACTTTGCAGGATGTCCTAAGAATTCACAAAACTCAAGACTCTAAACAAACTTGCCACAACACACACACCAAATCAACCTTGGGACTTTATCAAATAGCCCTTATTACCTTTGTGTTTGGCTAGAACCACCTACAAACCAAAATTCACTAAGACCTTTCAAAAGACCTTAAGGTGCTCCTACACCAGTATACCTTGTATTTGTGTATATACTTTGTATTAATTTTGGTATACTATGTATTTGATTGTATACTTCAAGGCTTGTGTGTTTTTGAGTACTTGTGTTTCCATTTTTCACATGGACATGATTGACTTATTCACATGTATACTTATTAACTGGTTATCCCTAACATTGATCATTGTTGTCCTTCATGGTTTATCTTGAATATTAATTTATTGATTCTAAAAAAATTTATGTAAAAGAAAAAAACATGTTTTCAATTGGTATTGCATGAAATGATTCATAAAAAGATCTCAAAAAGTATCCTTGATATTACAAAAATATATGTGTTTATACACTTCAATTGTGCAGTCACCCTTTCATTCTTTCAAAGAAAAATCTGCCTATGCCACTATTACACTACACAAGTAAACCAAATCTTGTATTGTCCAGCTATATTAAGCTACCACTCTCAAGACCAATGTAACAATGATAGAAAATAATGTTTGAAACTACAAGAAGACATCAAAATGCATAGTGTACTAAAAAAATTCTTATGATTTCTAAAGAATATTGATAACTCTACTAAGTTGACTTCTTTTTTCAAAATCATACAAATTGAACCTTGGCATCAATAGACTATGTATATCAAGCTACCATAATTCAAGTTTCAACAATGAATATTTATCATGCATGTTTTAAATGAAATTCAAGTTTATGGTGGCTTTGTTGTTTATATTATGTTATGTGATATTCTAATCCTAATTCATGCATATAGGCTACATATATATATATATATATTGGTATTACATGTTTTTTGTACTAACGAACCCAAAATGAACTAAACCCCCCTCAAAAACATTTTGGCCGAACTGGCGAACTAAACCCCTGAACCTGAACCTAAACCTCATACAACCTCAAAACCTCTTCCAATACTCTTCATTCCACCTGCATGAAGTTAATTTACTACCAAATTATGTTTCCCTCTGAATTTACAGGCTTTTACTCCCTCAAACCTCTCTTTTTAATTTTAATTGAAAATCCCTCTTTTCCCAACTAGGGCATCATTCCATAACATAGTTTTGACCTCCCCTATGCTCGAAAACCTTTTTAACACATAAAAATCCAAAACCTCACTCTATTTTCAACCTATTCTAATGTATTCTCAAGCAATTTTATTTTTTCACCTCTTCTAGCCTTGCTTTTAAGACCTAAATTCTAAATTTTCAATAGGGGCAATGTTAGTAATCTCTTCAAATGCTTTTACCAATTTTATTTTACTATACCTACTCCCTATCCTACTTACACCAAGCCCATTCCATCGACACATGGCCTAAATAATAGGTGGAATGGCCTATTTCAACATGGTGTGTATGGCACTAATGAACTATGTTACTTTGGAAGGTAGATTTAAAACCTACTTCTTTCACCATTTCCCTCTATTAAATCACCTTAGACATTAGATGCTACTCAGTTTCTCATTTTTTCTTTTAATGGATCTTTAAAGCTCTATCGACAAATGCAAAGAGTTGGCCAGCCACAACCCTTCTGATCTCCCATCACTCCCACTCCATCAGGGGCTTATCCTAAGACTGTATCACTTTCATCTTGCCCTATGACCACCTAAAGCCATACTGGCAATCCGCATTGAGAACATTGAACCCCTTCGAACTATGCATATTTCTCCGATCGAGTCTAAGAGCCCTCCTCGGAAGCCCAATTCGGGCAATGTGGGGAATCCTAAAGCCAAATTTGCCACCAAAAATATTAAGGGTGGGTTGGGCAAGGTCCATGCTAGCACTCTATGAACTAAAAGCCACTTAGGCTAACTCAGTCTACAAGGCCACTTCTACTAAAAAAGGTAAGGAGAAATGCATGCTAGCCCCGATTGCTAAGGATGGTAAGGGCAATAATGTTGTTAGGAAAGATTCCAGAGGGGATATGGTTGTGGGGAACATAGAGATGAATAGAGGGAAAAATGCCAGGAGGAGATCCGAGAGGCTAGCCAAAAACAACAAGAAGAGGCTAATTATTGAAGACTCCGAGGAGGAGCAGTCTGACAACAAAGGTTACAAGGAAGAAGAATCTGAAGATGAGGAGGAAGAAAATGTGGAGAGGCCCCAATTTACTCCAATGGACAACAAGATTCCTATTGATGGCTCTTCCTCTCACTCTTTGCATCCCCTGGTGGATGAGCCTGGAGAGGTTCAGGGGACTATGGATGTTGGGATGGATTCATGTGATGTGGTAAAAAGAGTGGACACTCTTGACAAAAGGTTTCGGGGGTTAACCCACTTCACCATGAAGTTTAGTCACTTTGTCACGAGCACCCTGTCTAATGCTATAAAGGAGGAGTTGGAGGTGAACAACAGCCAAGAAAAAATAGAATGGGTGGGTGATGAGGCGATGGACCTTCTGATTAAAAAATGGGAAAATGCCAGTTAGCTGCTCCATGTGCTTGTCTATCGGCTATTGCTCTGCGGTTGCTATGCTACTGTTGGGTTGTTTCTGTGGTTTTTTTTTCCTTTATGTTTACTGTTTATTCTTGTTCCTTTTTGGCCCTAGTGGCTCATTGTGAAGGGTACAACACCCTATAAATGTTGCTTAACTTTTCAAAAACATATTACACTCAAACCCTTGTATGAGCAAGTTCAGACCTGTTTCAGAAATCTACTTCTAAGTTGCTTGACACTTAATAGAATTTCCACAAGAATGGATTCTAATCAAAGCTAAAGCCATTTTGGAATAGATTTAGATCATCTTAGAGAAAAATACTATTGTACGGATCCATACACAAGATGGAAATGAAGAAAATGCACATAAATTAACAAAGAAACAAAGATATTTGATTGATATTCTCCTTCACACTCTTCAACAACCACTAACTTTGAGTTTCCAATGATAATACACTTTTTTTGTGGAAAACTTAGACTTCTCAACCATCGTGTGTATGTTTCTCTTTTCGATTGTTTTCCATGCCATCATAAGGGATCAAGTCGATTGAATGTAGCTCAAAGCAATTCTGTTTGTTTGGGTGTGAAAGAGGACCATGCCTAGTGTTAAAAAACCTATCGATATGTGTTGGAGAAATTTATTTGGTCACATGAATTGAAAAATGAAAGTTGCACCACTTTGCAACTTTATACTGCTTGCATTTGACACTTTTTCCATCAAGTGAAAACTGGACACCACAGGAAAATGACTTTGAGATAATGAAAACTGAGAGAGTTTATTTTAGAGGGGCCCAACTTGATCCCATAGGCTTAGATAGAGAGTTCATAAATATCATTATTTCCATGTAATATCCCTTCAAATATTGCTTCCCTTTTGCACTTTGGACGATTTGGGGATCGATCTGGTTGAATGTAGCTCAGAGTGATTTTGTGTGTTTTGGTGTGAAAGAAGACATTGTATAGCATAAAAATACATATTCATATGTGTTGGAATATTTTTTTTGGTTATATGAGTTACAAAAAGAAATTTGCAGCACTTTGCAACTTTCAACAACTTGCATTTGACAATTTTTCCCCATGTGAAAATTTCCCACCACAGGAAAATTCCTCTGAGATAACAAAAACTGAGAGAGGTTATTATAGAGGGGCCTAAAATTATTCCACAAGATTAGACAAGAAGTTTCTTAGTATCACGGGATCCAAGCAATAACATTCTAAAGTTTACAACCATTTTGCACTTTGGACCCTTAAGGGATCGATCTGATTGAGTATCTCAAAGTGATTCCATGTGTTTGGGTGTGAAAGAGGACCATTCCTACTATAAACATACCTATTCAAATTCATTGGAACAGTCTATTTGGTCACACAAGATACAAAATGAAAGTTTCACCACTTTATACTTTTCAACTACTTGTATTTGACAACTTTTTCCCCAAGTGAAAATTCGCACCATGGGAAAATGCCTCCGAGATAGAAAAATTTGAGAAAGGTTATTTTAGAGGGGCCCAACATGATCCCATATGATTAGATGAATATTTTCTAAGAATTAGGATATCTGAGTAATGACATGTTGATGTTTACAACCATTTTGTACTTTGGACCCTTAAGGGATCAATCAGATTGAACATAGCTCAAAGAGAGGGGAAGAGTGGGAGAAGGAGAGAGTGAGAGTGTGTGAGAGAGTAGGAGAGAGGGAGAGTGGGAGAGTGTGAGAGAGTGGGAGAGAGGGAGTGTGGGATGGAGAGGGAGAGTGGGAGAAAGAAAGATGGAGAGAGGGGGAGAAAGAGGGAGAGGGGGTAGGAGGGAGAGATTTGAGAGAGAGGGAGTGGGAGAGAGATAGAGGGTAGAGGGTTAAGAGTTAAGGGTTTAAGGGTTTAAAGGGTTAAGGATTTAAAGGGTTAAGGATTAAGGATAGAGGGGAGAGAGATAGGAGTGAGTGATTGAGAAAGAGAGAGTAATCTGAGAGAGAGAGGTGGTAGAAGGGAGATTCTCAACCCTTGAAACCTCTACCCTCTACCCTATAAACACTTAAACACTCAACCCTAAACCCTAAAAACTTAACCCTAAACCCTCAACCCTAAACCATTAAACCCTAATCCCTTGACCCCTATACCCTCTTAATACCTCAACCCTCAACCCTTTAACCTTAAACACTAATCCCTCAACCCTTATACCCTCTTAATCCCTCAACCATCAACTGTCAACCATCAACCCTTAAACCCTAATCCATCAACCCCTATACCCTCTTAATCCCTCAACCCTCAACCATCAACCCTCAACCCTTAAACCCTAATCGCTCAACCCATATACCCTGTTAATCGCTCAACCCTTAAACCCTAATCCCTCAGTCCTTATAACCTCTTAATCCCTCAACCCTCAACCCTTAAACCCTAATCCCTCCACCCTTATACCCTTTTAATACCTCAAACCTCAACCCCCAACCCTAAAACCTTGATCCCTCAACCCCTACACCCTCTTAATCACTCAAACCTCAACCCTCAACCCTTAAAGTCTAATCCATCAACCCCTATACCCTCTTAATCCCTCAACACTCAACCCTTAAACCCTAATACCTTAGCCCCTATACCCTCCTAATCCCTCAACCCTCAACCATCAACCCATAATCCCTAATCCTTCAACCCCTATACCCTCTTAATCCCTCAACCCTCCACCGTAAACCCTAAAACCCTAATTCCTCAACCCTTATACCCTCTTAATCCCTCAACTTTTAACCCTTATACCCTCTTAATCCCTCCACCCTCAACCTTTAAACCATAGTTCGTCAACCCTTATACCCTCTTAATCCCTCAACCCTTAAACCCTAATCTATCAACCCCTATACCCTCTTAATCCCTCAACCCTCAACCCTCAAACCTTAAACCCTAAGCCCTCAACTCCTATACCCTCTTAATCCCTCAACCCTCCACCCTACACCATTAAGCCCTAATCTATCAACCCTTATACCCTTTTAATCCCCCAACCCTCAACCATTAAACCCTAATCCCTGAACCCCTATACCCTCTTAATCCCTCAACCCTCAACCCTCAACCCTCAACCCTTAAACCCTAATCACTCAATCCCTATACCCTCTTAATCCCTCAACCCTCAACCCTTAAACCCTAATCCCTCAACCCTTATACCCTCTTAATCCCTCAACCCTCAACCCTCAACCCTTAAACCCTAATACCTCAACCACTATACCCTATTAATCCCTCAACCCTTAAACTCTAATCCCTCAACCCCTATACCCTCTTAATCACTCAACCCTCAACCATTAAACCCTAATACCTCAACCCCTACACTCTCTTAATACCTCAAACCTCAACTCTAAACCATTAAACCCTTAAACCCTAATCCCTCAACATTTATACCCTCTTAATCCCTCAATCTTCAACCCTTAAACCCTAGTCTCTCAACCCTTATACCCTCTTAATACCTCAACCCTTAACCGTCAACCCTTAAACCCTAATCCATCAACCCCTATACCCTCTTAATCCCTCAACCATAAACCCTTAAACCATAATACCTCAACCTTTATACCCTATTAATCATTCAACCTTCAACCCTTAAACCTTACTCTCTCAACCCCTATACCCTCTTAATCCCTCAACCCTAAACCCTCAACCCTTAAACCCTAATCCCTCAACCCCTATACCCTTTTAATCCCTCAACCCCTATACCCTCTTAATCCCTTAGTCATCAATTATAAACCCTCAAACCCTAATCCATCAACCCCTATACCCTCTTAATCTTTCAACCCTCAATCTTCAACCCTTAAACCCTAATCCATCAACCCTTATACCCTCTTAATCCCTCAAACCTCAACCCTCAACCTATAAACCCTAATCCCTCAACCCTTAAACCCTCTTAATCCCTCAAGACTCAACCATCAACCCTTAAACACTATTCCATCAACTCCTATATCCTTTTAATCCCTCAACCCTCAACCCTCAACCCTTAAACCCTAATCCCTCAACCCCTATACCCTCTTACTCCTTCAACTCTCAAACCTCAACCCTTAAACCCTAATCCATCAACCCCTATATCCTCTTAATAGCTCAACCCTTAAAACCTTGTTCCCTGAACTCCTATACCCTCTATTGTATACATTGGACCCTCAATCCCAATCCCCTAACCCTATACCCTCAATCCTCTACCCTCAACCTTAAATCCTCAACCCTCAACACTATAAACCCTTAAATAGTCAACCCTAAACCCTAAACCCTCAACCCTTAAACCCTAAACCCTTAAACCCTCTACCATCAGCCCTAATCTCGCAATGCTTAACCCTTAAAGCTAGTTAGTAAACTCTCTACCCTAATCCCTCAACCCTTAAATCCTATTCCCTCAATCCATGTACCCTCTACCGTATACATTGGACCCTCATCCCTAATCCCCTAACCCTGTACCCTCAATCCTCTACCCTCAATGTTAAACCCTCTACCCTCTTCCCTCTATTGTATAAACCCTTAAACACTCAACCCTAAACCCTCAATCCTTAAAACCTAAACCCTTAAACCATCTACCCTTTACCCTCTATCTTCTACCCTCTACCCTCTACCCTTTACCCTCTACCCTCTACCCTAATATCCCAAACCTTAAACCCTTAAATCCACTTCGTAAACTCTCTACCCTAATCCCTCAACTCTCTTGACTCTTAATCCCTCAACCCCTATATCCTCTACCCTATACATTGGGTCTTCAACCCTAATCCCCAAACCCTATACCCTCAATCCTCTACCCTTAGCTCTAAAACATCAAAATTTAAACCCTCAACCCTCTACCATCTACCCTATAAACCCTTAAAAACTCAACCCTAAACCTAAACCGTAAACCCTAAACCCTTAAACCCTCTACCATCTACCCTCAATTGTCTACCCTTAAACCCACTTAGTAAACTCTCTACCTTAATCCCTCAAGCCCTATACCTTCTACCATATAAATTGGACCCTCAACCTGAATACCCCCAAACCTATACCCTCAATCATCCACCCTCAACCTTAAACCCTCTACCCTATATATTAAACACCCAACCCTCAATTCTCAACCCTCAACCCTTAATCCTTCAATACTCAACCCTCAAACCCTAAACCTCCATCCCCGATACCCTCTAACCTATACATTAGAATCTTAACCCCAATCCTTCAACCATATATAACCTCAACCCTATACCCTCAACCTAATACCCTAATCCCTCAACCCTACAAGGCGTCAACCCTATACCCTCTATTCTCAACCATCTACCGTATAAATTGGATCCTCAACCATAACATATCTATGTCCCTCCCTCCTTTTCTCTCATCTCTATCCATCCATCCCTCCCTCTCTACCCTAATCCATCAACTCTAAACCCTAAACCCTTAAAAACTCAACCCTAAATCCTCAACCCTCAACCCTTAAACCCTAAACACTTAAACCCTCTACCCTCTAACCTAAACCCTCAACCTAATACCCTCTACCCTAAAACCTAATACCTCAACCCTAATCCATCAACCCTTACACCCTTAAATCAAATAAAAATCTCTACTCTAATCCTTAAATCCTCAACCCTTAAACCCTTAACTCTCTACCCTCAACCCTCAACCCTCAACCCTCAACCCTTAAACCCAAATTCCTCAACCCCTATATCCTCTACCCTATACATTAGACCCTCAACCCTAATCCCTCTACCCTATACCCTATACCCTCAGTCTTCTACCCTCAACCTTAAACCCTCAACCCTCAACCCTCAACCCTTAAACCCTCTACCCTCTACCCTCTACCCTATACATTAAACCCCCAACCCTCAATTCTCAATCCTCAACCCTTAATCCTTCAACCATATACCCTCAAACCTATACCCTAAACCCTCTACCATATACCCCCAACCAAATATCCTTTGTAGACACCGAAAATTGGTCTAGGCCTACAAGCACCACTTTCGACATAATTTTCTAATATCCATGGTCATGATTAAATAATGTTAATTATTTAATTACCCTTTCTAACACATATTTCCTCTATTAATTAAATACCCCTTTTTAATTAATTCATTAATTAATTTATTCAACTTTAATTAATTAAATAAGTCATGTTTATTTAATTATGTTGCTAGTTAATTAATTCTTTTTCTTAATTAAAAATTTATTATTTAATTATTCAATTCCACCTTTTCAACAGTGAAATTAAATAAATTATCTTTATTTACTTAATTAAATTCATTTCAATTTTGAATGTTGAATTAAATTAACATTTAATTAATTATTAATTATTTATGTCACATTCTTCTATCGTTCCATTATCTAAATAATTCACTCACCTTCTGACTCCAGATCTATTTTAAATCCGCTAGTTATCTTTGGGTTCGATATCTAATCATCTCTACAAGAGGACTCTTTGTCACAACTAGTAAGTTAACTAGTTCTAACTCATATGCATGAAAGCTTTTATTAATTAAATATCTTTATTTAATTAATTAATTCATGTGTACATTCGAATTATTTATTCTTCGAGTTCTAAATTTTTTTTTCATATTCAAAGTTTATTTCTTCTATTTTCGAAGACTCTTAACTAAAGATTAAATTTTTTATTTAATCTGAAACTCTTGTTCTTTCTATTTTCGAATAGTCTTGATAGAAGATTAAGTTATTGTTCTAATTTAATCTTTATCTTGTAGACTTTTTCTAACTCACGTTCTATCTGACACATAACTCGCATCACATGACATTCATCAATCTCGTTCCTCGATCGCTCTTTGAATTTGAGCCGATCGTTTGAAAACCCAAAATTTATAAAATGGCCTGTCATTATCATTATTCCTCCTCCCGAAATCAATACATTTGAGAAGAAACTTAATCTTTGATATTTTTCTTAGACATTCAACAAGGTTATTCTTGCATCAATACTAAAAAATCTGAGGGCAAGAATACTGATACAACAAAATGGAGAAGGACAATCGAGATAATTCGAAGAAGTGGACGCATATTCGATGATATATTTTTAGTTATTTGTTTTGATTGTTTTATGTTCATTTACTCATTCTTTATTGTTTTTATTTAGATTATTTGTTAGAATTGATCATCTTAATCTATTTGCAGAATATCTCCAGAAAATCTATGTTACATTTGGTGAACCCGACGTGAATCACGCTTCAAATTCATGTAATAATTTTCATCTTTCCATTTTTATTTTGTAGATTATCATACAACACACTGCATTCGCTCAAATAAATGATGCATTTGTATTTGCGAGCCGCATGTGATCCATTCCACAATGCATTTTCCATTCTGCACCACATCCATGACACTGTGCACCACGTCTAACCTTCAACACGAACCACATCCGCCTGTCAACATCGAACCGCATCTGTGGCTCGAAAAGCCGCATCTTCCTAGTATTAGATTTTTCTTTTTTTTTTATTCACTTCAGTACATTCGCATTTTCATTTTCATTTTTTGTGTTATTTCATTTTTTTGCTAATGTTTGTTTGTAGCTATGTTTAGAGGAGTAACTTAGTTTTTGCAGGACGAAGCATAGAAGAGCAAATGAAACCAGAAACTTATTTTCTATAGGACAGAAGCCGAAGACACAAAATGAACTACTGATCAGTTTGCATGTAGGACCTAATGGATTTTTTAATTTTATCTAGAAAGCTTTCTATTTGGTAGATAAATAATTGTCATTTGGATTAAAAAGAATCAGTATTTTCTTTTTCTAGTGCAAAAGCTCATATTTTCACCCTTCATGATTCAGTATATCGAAGTATCCTCTCACCTTGCATAGTCATGCGATCATGGGTGTAAGAGAAATGGTTACTAACTCTAGAACTTGGGCCTGTCTTGGTGGGAAAAAGTACTCACCCCAAGATGACTCAGACTAGTAACACGCTTTAGCCAATGACTTCCACCCGGTATATAAAAATGAACTTTTGGGGGAAACCCAAGAAATCAAGCTCATTGTTCCGATGAGAAGGGCATAAATGGTCTCTTGCCAGACTGGATGGCGCCCCATGAACAAAATGACCTTACTAAAAACCATGTTGTAGTTTTTCCAAAATCCTATCTATTTGCTGGTGCAGCAGGTCCAGACCTATGAAGCCGCCTTACATTCTTATGGTTCATGTGTGGAGATGAGATGTATTCCATGGGTACAATAGCTTTTTTTCCCTATATAAGTGAGTGTCGTGGAGGGGAGCCAGGGGGGTCAATCTACTAGTCATCCTCCTTGAATATGCATAGCTAGATTTATCCAAGTAAGAACTCAACAAGTATTGTACAAAAAAGCCTAGATTGTAAATGTTTTCTGATTTTAATAGAACTATCACTAAAAATTGAAAACACTTGTATTTTGTGCTTGTTTTTTTTGTATTCGTCAATAAAATTTGATCAATCAAATAGAGATAGTCGAAACAAAATCAATAGAAAAACCGCAACTGTCAATAAAAGTTGCAACTATCATTTTTAGAACTACATCTATTCTAGAGAGTCGCAACTATCATTTTAGTCACCGCATGTGTCTATCAACAAAGTCTAGTTTTATAGAGTTTAGATACTGCACCACAACTGTCAAATTCTGAGTCGCATGTGTATATGCAAGCCGCATCTATCAAAGAGAAAACTGCAATTGTCTATCAACAACTTTAGGTTTACAAAATCCATATTTCGAATCACAACCTTTACTATGAGCTGCATATGTCAAACATTAAACCGCATCTATTATTAAACCACAATTGTCTGTCAACATTCGAAACCGGTTTTAGTCAAATCATCGCATCGGAAAACTGAAATGCATGTATCAAAATTAGAACCGCATCTGATAGGTGAACCGCATTTGACTGTCAACAGAAAACTGAAAAAACTGCAAACCGAGTCCGAAAACATAACTGCCATTTTTTATTTTGTTTCTTAAGATCAACCTTGGACATAAACAATAATTTTTTTTCTCAAAAACCTTGCATCATTAGGTCTCATATACATACTAGTCATAGTCATCCTAAGTTGCATGCATTTAGACACTTCCTAGCAAATTGCATGTCATAGAATAGATAAATTTCCCCATCATTGGATACGTTCATGTTCCAATTTGTCACAATCATTGAACCTAATCACTTTGGTCCTATTTGTGAATTTTTCCAGCACAACAATCTAGATTAGGAAATTCACCTTGTCAACTATCTTTGTCCTACAATCAGGTTCCTTGGTCAACTCAAATAATTGCATGCATTTATTCCATAGGTGGTAGGTTATACCTGATGGCACTCTCAAATTTTGCAAATTTGAGATGCCCATTTCAAAATTTTGCTTCTCCACTTTAAGAAGTGCACCTGAAGAATCAGTCTCGAGTTACCCACTTTGGAGGCTTGTATTTTGAAGCCTGTTGATTTTCGTGCAAAACCAATTTCCAGATATACTCAGTAGACATATGTGAGCAGGCATGTCAAATTTTAGCTTCCCGTGATATGTTTTGATAGTGTTTCGAAAAGTGAAGCTGGAAGGTTTTTGCGCTGTTCTGTTGTTTGTAGACTGTTTGTTTTGCAAAGTTGCTTCTTTTTTGAGCTTAGTTTTCTCAGCCAGTTCACTGTCATGAAAAAATTCATGTTGTTCCATATTCCCCCTATCAAAATGATCTCGGGTGTTATTTTTTAGAACTCCATGATCTGATTTGCTATTTTTAGTAGATCGAAACCAAATGCAGTTTGTTCTGTTTTGCATTTGCATTCCTGACAGCTTTTCTGAATGGTCAATTTCGATCATTAATATCTTTTGATCAATGATTTTTCAAATAAATTCATTTTGCACACGTTCTTAGGGCATCTTAATGACCTTTCATGTCTAATGGCAGCTCACTAGGAGTTGATTCACTATCTTTACATATTGGCAATTGGGTCAGTTTGTGTTGGTTTAGAACAACTAGTGTTTCAGAAAAGCCTGACTAGGCAACTTTGCCGATTAATATCTAGTTCCTCATGGTTTTTTCCTCCGAGCCGTCTTTTGCACTATACTTTTGGTTCAAATAAATATATGCTTGCAAATTTTCATGTTTCCTGGAGGTCGTTTGACTAGTTTCCTAGATTGATTCCTGAGCCAACTTCACCTATTTTGACCATTTTCCAAAAGTGTCAGAAAACTGATTCTGGTGTAGACCCAGTTCGTTTTTCAACTTCAAAAATATTCAAAGGGCAGTATCAGACAGTTCAAGGGTAAAACTTGTTTGAAAATGGCTTTTTTTTTTAGCCGGACCCACATGGGGTTCGACATGCTTTGCATGGTCATGAACCTATAATGGTTCCAATGTTGCAATCCCATCGAATGATCTAGTTGATATGTGGGTAACTATTTTCAAGTTGTTTACGTGGGAAGGGATGGTTATGCCCATTTGAGTTACTGTGAAGAAAGTCATAACACTTCTAATCTTGCTTGATGGTGTGAGACAACTCCATGTTTCTAAAAGGTTGAGATTTGTGGAGCAAAAATATGGAAAAGAGGATTGAGTAATATTTAAGGACAATGGAAAAAATTTAAGGTTGCATGAGTTATATCTAGGGCTTCAATTGTTCATACATACATTCTTTCCAATAAGTGGTATTTCATTTGAGTTACCAAAGGATGGAGCCACAACATTGTTTGATCTTGCTTGGCTATTTGAATATCTGCATGATACTAAATAAGCCAACTCAGTTACACATGCTAATATGGTCAAGTTTCCTGATTATATTTTCTTGGTGAAATGACATTCTAGATAGATGATTATTCTAAGATCAATTGGGAGATTGAGGAGGCACTGTTTATCAATTCCTTAACAAATGCCATCAGCAAGAGGGCATGGCCAGTGAATAGGGAATACAGCTATTGAAAAAAAATTTAAAAATGTCATAGCAAATGGATATGGTCTCATGGCTCGCTATGATTGTTTAATGTTTCTCAAGTGAATACGTTGAGGGTTTTAAAACTCAAGAAAATGGAAACTATAGAGCTTCTTATTCAAAATGTTTTGTTCAAAATACTTTAAAAAAAACTAAGGCATACACAAATGAAGGAGGAGAAGAATGCGCACAAAATGGATATGTTGAGTATGCCTTAGAAACTTTAAAGGAAAATGCAAGGGAGGCCACCATGGTATGTTGTGCGCATCATAACAATGGAGGTTGCTTTGCGTAGCATGAGAAGATGACTAGGGGAAGGGTGCAACCAACATGAAGCTTGATGGAGCAATGTGGATGCTAGGCATGGAGGGAGCTCGATGGAAAAGCCAAGCTGGAACAAGGTATGGATATCCATTAAATCCAATGAAGGCCTGCACCATGTAAGCCAAAGGAAAACCGCACCAGATGGAAGGCCTGCGTGCACTGCAGGGGGGTTATGTGCATTGGGAGAAGCCCACGGCCAACATTTGGAGGTGGGGATCATAGATGAGGAGGCTTGTGTGTTGGAACTTTGAAACTTTGGCCATTTCATTCACCCTTCATGATTATTAGTCTCCCACGCAAACACAAATAGTAAAATCCTCACATAGCATCCTTTACAAAATCCGGCTTAAATTTTGTCATAAAACCCCATAAAATTCATTTGGCATTAAAACATGGACTTATGGAAATATCGGCATAAGTGGATACAAATCTCATCGATGATAATGTACATATCTTCAATGTATCGTTGAGACATCAGACAGGTCATATTGATAAAATTGTACACAAGGATAATTTGGATCTATAATATTTATCAGCAAAACAAAAGACATTGGTATAATGGTGAAAGATCATATTGAGCTAAGTGACCTTGGGCCGATTGATGAAAAGAGAAATCTATTGGGGAGACCTTGGTCCTTAGAGAGATATTTTGAAATACTGCCTGAAGCGCTATTGGTCTTGCTGATAAAGCGAAAGAGGGACCACTCAATGAGACAAATGATGCGGGGAGAGTTCTGAAGGTCTTACCAATCCCTCGGGTCACACTTATTACTCAGTGGGACAGGTATTGGGAATGGAGGTACCTAAGCATATGGGAGTTGTACCCATGGTAATGGTTGCAAGCATTTAGTATCATAATTCAAGATCATTTGACTATGCTGCACACATCTCTAAGGAGATGGATACAGGTTTGATGGCGATAAAAGTTGGCACGTTAGTTCTCCGTCTGAGAAATTATTCACTACTGCTACATTTAGTATTGCACTTCACACAAGAGTTGGGTTTATGGCCCTAGGAGCTGAGAATTTCTCAAATTGACAAAGAAGGTAGGCCATTTCCTGTTTAATTATGGACTGTTGTTTGGGACAGCAGGTTTGCCAATTCAAACTTCCTGCATTTTCAAGATTTTTTTGTGAAACCCTTGCATAGATTTTTTGACCATCCTTGTGATTTTTCTTTATCTGAAGAAGTGAAAATTTCTATTAGGCCTAAAGAGTACAATGGACCTATCAACCATAATTGGGGGGATTGGTACTATTTAGAGAATGCCACAATGATCAAGGTCTATGGCTTTGAGGATGCACCTTTTATCCTACCTAGAATTGTCTTGGATAGAATTGCCTACTTAGAAATTATTAGGCAAATGGATTACTCTAGTGTTATGAACTTGAGTTCATATGGGAAACAAGCCTTTATGCCCAGTACTTTGTGTTTTAGTGATTTCACTGTATTGGCCTAAGAAGGTTATGATTTGATTTTGGATAAATTGTTGCATTATAACATGAGAAGAGCGCCAGATAGAAAGAACTTTGATCCTAAGGGGTATATTCACTCTGCCAAACAAAAGATAAATTTCAAAGGGTACCATCATGTGCCATATAAATCTGATGATATAATCAAAAACCTGGAGGCAGAGGAGGCAAAAATTGTGATTGAAAAACACAATCAAGAGCTGATGGATGCAGAATTGCTATTCTCCATTAAAGGGATATTGGAAACATGCATGCCACAAAGTTCATCTGAGAAAGTTTCAAGAATGAGGACTTAGGACTGTACATATGCTTCCAGGGATAATGATGTTGATGAAACCATGGATATAGATATGAGACATGAAGACTATAGGTCTTTCATATCAGATGATGAATTTATAAAAACCTCAAAGTTTAAAAAATTTCTATATAAGCAAAAAGGAAAAGAGATAAGAGGGCATGTTGATAATGCTACACCAGGAAATGAGGATCAACTATTGAAAAGCCTAAAAGATGAAGTAGATAGGGAAATGATTAAAATGACCCCTTAAAAGGGAAGGGAATTGTTAGAAGGGGCTCATGTCATAATTTTTCTAGGTTTGGATATGAAATCTACTTTAGTTTTTGATAGTTTCTTGAAAGATAGCAATGCCACCCACAAGCTAAGTGTAGAAAAGGTGATGAAGGTATACACAGGATCAAAATACAACCCTGATGATGAGACATTGATGATTTGGGCCTTATATCCTCCTCACAAAAGGTCAATTATTATTGACACTGAAAAAGCATTTGGACATGTAATGACTCTGAAGGCTGGGGAAGTTGACCTTGTGACAACTATTGATATGGGGATACACATAGCCAAGTTAAAAAAGCTCAAATCCAAGCATTGATAAGGGAAAGAGAGATGTATAAAACTAGAAATGAAAGAATTTTGAGAGAAAATGAATGCTTAAAAGACTTGGTAGGCGCTGTAACAGAGCCAACAAGGATGCTCACCTAGGGTGAGAGTTCATAGAAAAGGGATCATTGGGAAGGATCAACTCCATATTCTCAAGGTAAAATAGATGCACTTGCTGCAATAATCAAAATAAGACTAGTTGTCCTAATTACTTGGTTGAATCGGCTCTAGGGAAAGCATTCACAATTTGTGGATGCCATAAAGGAACAGAGGAGAGTGGACAAAAGAATTCATGAGAAAATTGAGGAATTGGAGTAGAAGGACACTCCTAGCAATGAAGAGATTGAGATTACCAACTGTATCATAGATAGACACATGGATTTCTATGAAGAGTTGCAAGGAGATATGCAAGGATTGATAGAGGTTGCCGAAGATAGGCTGACCAAGTTATATGATGATGAAGCAAAAATGAAAGAAGCAACTAAATGGAAAAGTGAATGTGAAGCAATAATCCAAGAGATGTTGAAAGCAACCACTATGGAGGATGTAACATCAGATGAGGCATGTGAGAAGAATGAGAAAATTACAATGATGGAGATTGTGATCCACAATGCAATTGGGGATGTTGATACTCACGAGTGCTCGGACTATATAGAACATATGTCTACAATCCATTTATGGCTTATCAAGAATTAGTTAGATAGAGAATTCGTTAGAACTTTTATGCTTTAGAATTTTGAAAAGGCACGACCTTTCACAAAATGATGTATAAATATTCGTTATTGGATAATTAAAAAAATAAAAAGGATAGGTAGAAGATAGATTTTAAAAGGTAGGAAAATCATTGTAAGTGTGTACGTTAGAATGTGTAAATCAAAATGAATCTAATATAATATACCAATGAAACATTAGATTAAAGAAAGCAAAACGCAAAATCTAAACACATGCAACTTCTTCAAATTCATCCCATTGTCCTCTATCTCCAAGGATTCATTTGAAGATGCTGGCTCTCAGTTGTTTTAAACAACAACTTGTAGAATGGCAGCTTGAGAGAATGAGATTGATGAAAATGCATGTGCATTGCTAATATGCTTTAAGCTATGAAATTGAAATGTTAATTAGATGCCAAAAATGCTTGATAGAACTAAAATGCGACTATAATAACTATGTATGAAAATATAGAATTCAAGGTCCTTTTCAACTCATAAGAGGGTTGTATTTATAGATTTTTGAAGGCAAGAATCCCATTAGCTAGGATCAATGGTTGAGTTCAAACCTGTTAAAATGAACGGCGAGAGATCGAGAATTTGAAAAGAAGATAGAATTTTAAGAGACAGATGAAAAATGAAGAGACAAATGGAAGATGTGTCCATAATTAAAATAGATAATATTTAATTATGTGAGAGATAAATATGAAAGGGCCTTTAATTAAATATTGAAAATATTTAATTAAATGTGAAATGAAGAATATCCTTTAAATTTAGAATTTAAACTTGTGATAATTAATATAATTAAATTATGAAATCTATTTAATTAATTAAGAGGAAGATAGCATTAATTAAATAAACTTATTTATTTAATTAAACTAGAAGAATTGGAAAAATGAACAATATAAATAAATAATTAAATTTATTTATATGTAGATGACTTAAGAATATTAATTAAATAATTCATATTTAATTAATTAACAGGTTTGGTTAATCGTGACCATTTTTAGATGTGTACATTTTGCCCCTCTTTGAAGTGATGTGTTTTATGCATTGCTTCAAAGAATTTGCCCCTGATTTTAAAAATTTAACTCATGATGCTATATGCCCCCTCGAGAGATAAATCGTGTGATTAGAATGATGATGAGGAAGATTTGGAAGATTTTCAAATGATTTTGGAGAAAATTTGGCGATTTAGCTCTCGAAATAGCACTTTGCCTAGTAAAAATAAAAATAATTTGCCACTTTTACCCCTTTAAAAGGTGTAAAAGGTGAAAAGTCATTTTCATTTGAATAGTAACCTTTGAGAATTTTTGAGCTCTAAGAAAGATATTAGCGATGTCAATCCCTTATAAGCTCCACAAATTCAAGTGAGGCCACCATCATTAGAGACCTGCAGCCTATGAACCTCCGATAAGTCGATCAAAACCTCTCTGTCAAATTTTAAATGATTTTCGAATGTTTTTTTGAATTTTTTTTATTTTTTAAATTTTATTTTAGGGCATAGAATTTTATTTCGGCGCATACGAGCTTTAATTTAGCACATAGATGAGGTAAACCAGCACATAGGTGCAAAATAGTCATGCATAGGTGCAAAACAATTGCGCATAGGTGAATTAGCGCATAGGATAGATGAAATGGTGCATCCATGAAACTTGCCTGCATAGGATGGTAGATTAGTGCATAGGCTAGATTAGCACATAGGTGAACTGTTTTAGTGAATTTGTTTGATAAAATAGCACATTCATGAAATTGTGCATCCATAATCTGTTTTAGCGCATCCATGGAGTAAAGTTGCGCATCCATGTTTTGGCGCATCGATTGACTGTTTTGGCGTATCCATGGATTTTTACTGAATTTCAATTTTTGAAGAAAAATTGATGCATGCTTGACGATTGTTGCTAGATTAGACAACAGATTTTTATTCTTTTGAAAAACATCAAGATCAGATTTGTGTGATTTGATAAATTTTCCTTCGTGTTTGAAGAACAAAATAGTCAAAATGATTGATTTGCTTTCCTGATTGAAAGGCTGATAGATTTACTTTCCTGATTGAAAGGCTGATAGATGTTGATTGATTTGACTATTAAATTTGCTTCCATGTGATATGAGAAACAAATAGATAGATTAATTTTCTTTCATTCTTGAAAACAAATGATAGATGATAGATTTGATCTAATTGTTTGATTGAACTGATTTGATTACTTGATTGATTTGATAAAGGAGGAATTTAACCTCCTCCAGTTTAGAGAGAGATTCCCTTGTACCTGGGAGATAGTTTCACGATTATCTAAGGATGATTTAGGGATCATACATCAGTGTGGATTGGGTCCTTTTTTGGTGATGCCATAGTATCGGGTCAATAGGGCACTGTTGACTGCTTTAGCAGAGAGGTGACACAGCGAACACAACACCTTCCATTTGCTGATAGGAGAGATCACAGTGACTCAGGAGGATGTTTACAGGATTCTAGGTATTCCTATGGTTGGAGAGCTTGTGATCTATGATCACAAGGAGATTGGGGGGATAGATGCACTCAGATGGGTGTTCCAAGATCCTCATGTCTGCGGC
Organism: Sequoiadendron giganteum; assembly: GCA_007115665.2. NCBI lineage: Eukaryota > Viridiplantae > Streptophyta > Pinopsida > Cupressales > Cupressaceae > Sequoiadendron > Sequoiadendron giganteum. Next base: position 154,548,104 of record CM021109.1, on the reverse strand, counting down.
TATGAGATTCCCTAGAAGGAGATGATGGAAAGCTATGCCCCACTGCCTTCAGTTTTAGTAGGATTCATCAGTAGTTTCCTTTGTCTTGATCGTAGGGAAAAGGGACTATCAGTTGGGTGGGGTAGGATTCTGGAGGACATGCTTCTCCATCGCACCAGATATGCATGGGGGTCATGCATGCTTTCCCATTTGTACCATGATCTTCATCAGGTCGTGTACACAAATGGGAAGAGTCTCTCCTACGGAGTGACTCTATTATAGATATTCACATGGGAGCACTTTGCGATTACATGCCCCATCATCTAGAGAGATCGCCCCCTTGGATTTCCATATGTTTATGCATATACAGGGCCGCTTGTCCAGCCAAGGCTAGGAAAATTAGAGTACTAGCAGCATGTACTCGATGATTTAGATACTATCATCTGGCGATCATGTGTGGACTGTGACCCATGGGAGGCTGATGATATAGAGCTACCATATATGACTAGATCGAGATACCTGATTGGGCAGACACCTTTTATCATTGAGCGGTTTTTTGTTATGAGGGTGTTGAGACAACTACGATTGGTACAGATGATACCATAGGGTGTGGCACACTACACTAGGCAACGAGAGGATGTATTAGAGTGGGGTCCATTTGTGACCATTGACTCAACCAGGGTAGAGTACTTTGAGTTAAAACTAGCTCAGTGGGCCATTCATCTGGAGGTTACCGATGCAGGGATGACAAATGATTATGCAGCCTATTTTTACACACATCCTTTCTTGAGGTTTACCAGTCTAGAGGAGTCTGCCCCATTGATGGGAGGACTAGTGATTCAGCAAGGGTGAGGGCAGCTGGCAGGAGAGGCTCTAGCAAGGGCAGAGGATGTTGCGGCCATGGACATTGAGGAGGGAGGAGATGAGGGGGATGATTCTGGTAGAGAGAAGGATAGTAGTGATGATAGCGGAGGTGACTGAGGTGGTGGGGGTGGAGGACAAAGATATTTCATGGATGTGCCCTTCAGGATGAGGCTACAGACCTCAAGAGCAGTGGACCAGCCGAGTACTTTGGCTCCACAGATTACCATCAAGGCTCCATCACAGGGATAGGTGGATGCTTTGCAGGCAGAGGTTCAAACTCTTCGGAGTCAGTTAGCACAAGCACATATGACCATTAGTCAGCTGTAGACATAGATCGCACAACCACCACCTCCTGATCCATAGGTAGCATAGCTTATGGCTGAGAGGGACAACTTCAGAGAGAGATGTGTATAGGCCGAGGGGGTGGTAGAGAGACTTCTCAGGTCAGTGGAGAGCACCTCGATTGGAGAGGTTGTAGCAGAGGGGCTAGAGACTGCTCAGGAGGCCGAGTACTATAGGATGAGGTATTTTGAGGTAGTGCCACCTAAGTAGAGGATAGCGTTTACATAATCAAGTACTCAGAGCTGGACCCATTCATGCAGTCACTCTAGGAGTGCGACTAGGAGTGTGGAATAGTCAGCCAGACGAGAGATCAGAGCTTATGGTAGCAGAGATCCGTCGAGACCTACTACCTCTGGAGGTAGCAGTAGTCATGTTCCATGGCTAGATGCCCGCCAATGATGGACATGTTGTACACATTCATGCCACTGTATTTGATATATCTTTTTGAAACATTTGATATCCTTGTATTTCTAGACATTTGTTTTGATGAGATTTATGAGACGTTGTGGTGATTTGATTATGTATGTGTTATGAATGATTTATGCACATGTTATGGATGCATGTTTTTATTTTTATATGCTATGTTGTGTATGATGATATGATGTAATCTGAATTGTTTTTCCTTCATGATGTATGTAATGAATGTATGATGTAAATGATTTTGATGAAATGAGAGGATATGATTTATGATGTAATATGAATGATAATAATGATGTAATGGAAATACACTTATGTAATGAACTTATGATATATGATGTAAATGAACATGATAACCTAAGTGATGATGTGAAAATAATGAAATGGATTCAATTTTATTTATGAATGTGTTTGAAATATGCAAATGTATATGTTAATGAATGATTAATGAATGATTAAAATAACAACCATGCATATGATATGTAATGATGGATAATGATCATGATGAAATGAGAGGACAATGAATATGATAATGAAATGAAATGATGATGTAAGTATGCAAGTGGAAATATTAATGTGATGAAGTGATAATATGAGATGAATTATGAATGAATTATGCAATTAATATGAATATGATGAACTAATAACAATGATGTAAGATGTGAATGCATGATTAATGATAATGAATGATGGTGAAATGATGTGAATGATAATGAAAATGAGATGTAACAAATTTTTAGTCATACTTAGCCGTTGTCTGAAAAAGATATTCAAGAATGTGGCCAACCCTCAAAAATCTATTTAAAAAGCCCTCGAAATGAAAATGAACTATGTAGTCCTAAAAAGTAATAATGAATTATGCAATCCTAAATACAATAATGAATCATTCTCTCTTTTGTCATTCTATGTTGTGCTTGATTTTCATCATTGAGTCTTTTGATATGTTGAAAGTTAACACAAGCACCAAAGGGTATGTTAGCACCAATGATGACCTGAGTACTGCTTTCACGATGTTTGATATAGAAAATTAATACAAGCATCGAGGTATAATTGAACCAAGGTGACCTGAGTATCATTTGCATAAAGAGACAAGAGTTAACCATTTTCCTATGTAAATTCTGAAATGTCATCAATGATACTTTGTAGAGCATGTCCCATGACCAATTTGCACCAAACTAATGATTAGCTTTCAGACAACAAGCAAAGAAAAATCATACTTCTTCAATACATCATTGAACCACTCCAAAGATATGATGTCATCAAATATCAAAACAACAATTTTCAACTTATGCTTTTAATTTTGTCATTCATTTTATTCAGATTTAGATCATCCACTTTGTTTCTGTCAAAATAGTCATGTAAGCTCACTTTAATTGGACAAGATTGTTGTTTCTGATATTCTTATCTTAGACACATGCTGTCATTTTTGCCTACTAGAAAAGCTCCAAGAAGCAAACTACCCCCTAGTGACCTTGTACTCTGACTCCTACTAGACACAACTACTACTAAGGATAACCCTCAAATCATCAAGCTATGATGAGATGCGTGTCGTTCTAAGGAGATGATGTGATGCGAATGCGATGGATATGCATAATGAATCTTAATAGATGAGAGAGCCAAATAAAATCACAAAAAATGCTTGTTTGCTAGGTTTTCACTATTTTTTTAATTGCACTTTTTCCTAGTTTTATATTTTTTTTTCTATTACCAAGATGCCTGTTTGCTAGGTTTTCATCAAGGCAATGTTTTTTTTTTTTTTTCTAGGACTTTTTGTATTTTTTTTTATTTTTTTAGGCATAGAATTTCTTCAGATGAATGTTGTTGGTTGGATCTTCAAACAGGTCCCCTTTTGTTGTTGATAACTGATATTTCCTCGATCCATATGCTATGATGATTACAAATGGGCCCAACCAATTTGGTTCAAATTTTCCTTTCTTCTCTTGATCCTACTAGTTTCAAGGGTTTTCTTTGAGAACCAGGTCACCCACTTGAAAATTTTGTGGTTTGACTCTATGATTGTAGTTGTGATACATAATCTATTGATACCCCTTCAAATTATTAACTGCAATTTGACACCATTCATCAAGCAGTTCTAGCTCTTGCAACCTTGATACTCTATAGTCTTCATCATTGATTATCCCCTTAAGTGATACTCATAGTGAAGGAATCTCAACTTCCAATGGTAGAGTAGCTTTTGCTCCATAAACCAAAGCATAAGGAGTAGCACCTGTTGGTTTGCGAATACTTTTTTTGTACGCCCATAATGCTAGATTCAATTGGACATGCTAATCACGACCTACCTCATTGATTGTTTTCTTCAAAATCTTGAGAATTGTTTTGTTTGAAGCTTTGGCTTGACCATTACCTTGTGGATAATAAGGTGTAGAGAACCTATTGGATGTGAAATCTTTCACATAGTTCGTCAACATCCTGATTTTTAAAGGATCTACCATTATCTGTGATAATGGAGTTGAGAATGCCATATCTACAAATGATATAGTTTAAAATGAATGAAGAAATTTGTTTGCCTATAACAGTTGTCAAAGGAACAACTTCAATGCACTTAGTGAAATACTTAGTGGTTGTAATGATAAATTTATGTCCATTTGAAGATGATGGGTGTATATTGCCAACCAAGTCCAATCCCCATTGAGAAAAAATCCATGTTGTGGTGAAGGGTTGTAATTCCTGAGTAGGAGCCTGAATGAGATTCCCATGAATCTGACATTTTGCACATTTTTTCATAAAGATGAATGATTCCTTCTCCATGGTTGGCCAGTAGTATCCTAATCTTATAAGTTTCTTTGCTAAGTTTAGTCCACTTGAATGTGTCCCACAAATTCCACCATGGACCTCTTGTAAGGCCTTTTCTGATTCATTGTGTTCAAGACATCTAAGGAGGGTACCATCTAGACCACATTGGTATAAGACATCAGCAATTAAAGTGTAACGAGATGATTGACGAATCAAATTTATTTTTTGATTCCTAGACAATTCTAAGGGTAAAGTAGTATCTTTTAGGTAAGTGTAAATTTGGCCATATAAGGGAGAGTCAAAACTCGTCAGATGGAAAATGATTTGAGTTTCAAGATTGTCATGGGCGGGAGAAAACAATTGTTCCACCAGGAAATCGTACCATTTTTTATTCTTTGTCAACTAGAGTAGAGAGGTAATTGTAGCCATAGCGTCTGCTGCTTTATTATCAATGCGTGGAATCTGTATGAACTTGATATTAAAAAATTATTTCTTGAGATCTTCCACCATTCTTTTGTAAGGTATCAACTTGTCATCTTTAGTGTGATATTCGTCATTGATTTGATTTATAACAAGTTATGAATAACCAAAAACTTGAAGTTCTGTGATTTTCCACTCTACTGCAATTCTTATGTCGATTATCAATGCCTCATACTTAGCTATGTTGTTTGTGCAAGGAAACATTAGCCGATAAGATTTTGGGATTGTATGTCCTCGAGGTGTAATAAAAAGAATTCCTGCTCCTGAACCATGTTGAGTGTAAGAACCACCAAAGTAGAGTGACCATGACTACTGGATATTTGCTATGAACACATCAGCATCAGGAAAATCAACATGTATTGGGTGTTCTACTGGTATTGGTGCTTCTGCTAATTGATCTGAAATTACTTGTCCCTTTATATCTTTTCGATCCACATAATGAATATCAAATTCGCTTAGGATCATAACCCATTTAGCCAACCTGCTAGTTAAGGTTGCCTTAGAATATATTTGAGTGGGTCAATCTTAGCCACCAACTTTACTGTATGAGCGAGCATGTAGTGTCATAACTTTTGAGAAGTGAACACCATTGCTAAACAAGCTTTTTCAATGAAGGTATAATTTAGATCATGATTTGTTAGGGTTTGGTTGATGTAATAAATAGCTCATTCCTTTCCTGAGTTGTCTTCTTGTGCCAATAATTCTCGTAAAGATACTTTTGTGGCAGCAATATATAATATGAGAGGTGCACCTTGTACTAGTGGGATCAATATTGGTGGATTCATGAGATACTTCTTTATCTAATCAAATGTTGCTTCACATTTGTACTCCCACTTGAATGGAACATTCTTGTGTAAGAGATGTGTAAATGGTAAAATTTTATCTGCCAGTTGAGCAATGAATCTTCGAATGGATTGTAACTGTCCCTGTAGAGAGCATAGTTGACTAATATTCCTTGGTGGTGGCATATCAAGAATTTCTTGTACCTTAGCCAAATCCACTTCAATTCCCTTTTTTGATACAATGTAACCTAATAGCTTCCCAAATTTTACTCCAAAAATGCATTTCTTAGGGTTAAGTCTTACTTTGAATTTATCCATTCTTTTGAAGATTTTTTATAAGATATCTATGTGTCCTTCTCTGGTGTTAGATTTGGCGAGGAGGTCATCAACATAATCTTCCATGAATGTATGCATCATATCATGAAAAATCATTGTCATTGCACATTGGTATGTAGCTCCTACATTTTTCAATCCAAAAGGCATTACATTCCAACAATAGGTACCCCAAGGACATGTGAATGTTGTTTTATCTTGATCTTCTGGTGCAATCTTGATCTGGTTGTATCCTGAAAATCCATCCATTAATGAGTACATTACATGTCTAGCGGTTAAATCAACAATCATATCTATGTTTGGTAAGGGAAAGTCATCTTTAGGACATGCTTTATTCAAATCCCTAAAATTTGTACAAATTCTAATCCTTTCATCTAGCTTCGAAACAGGCACAATATTGGAGATCCATTCTGTATAATCCATGGACCGGATGAATCCAACATCTAAAAGCTATTTTAATTCCTCTTTAACCAATAATGCAACATGTGGATGCATTTTTCTGAGTTTCTATTTTATAGGTTTTTCCCCCTGTGTAATAGATAGATGATGCATGATGAGATCTGGATCCAATCTAGGCATATCTGCATAGGACCATGCAAAACTGATTTGATTATCTTTGAGAAATTATGTGAATCTAGGTACTTCTTTGTCTATTAGAGATGCAACCAATTGCAAAACTTTGGGATTTTCTGTAGTACCTATATTGAGTGCCTCTATTGGTTTGATTAGAATGGAAGACCTTTCCTAATAATGGTCTAGAAGAGTGTCAAGTTTCCCATCCTCTGGCACCTTTGGAAGGTTTTCACCATTGGATACACTTTTTATTTTTCTCTTTTCTTGATCTAATACTACCTTTGTTAGGTTTTCACCATTAGATCTTTCTCTTTTCTTGATCTAATACTGCCTTTGTTAGGTTTTCACCATTAGATCTTTCTTTTTCCTTGATCTAATATTGCCTTTGTTAGGTTTTCACCATTATATATTTCTTTTATATTATTTATTTCATAGCTAAGAAACTTGGCACTTTCCTATCGAAAACTTTGATCTTGTGATTCCTTGGTGGAACTTGTTTTGGGACGGGATGAACAAAGAAAGTTTATTATGGTTTTGACATTTGGAAAATTTGGAACATCAATGGGTGCTATTTGTTCCCAATCAATGAGTTCGGGATGTATCAAAGGAAATGGATCATTAGGATGAGTAAGGTCATTGGCTGTAAGGGTCAAGATGTGATCGTTAACATCATTATAGCGGAGATCTAAGATGGTATCCTCCTGTGGATAATCTGTTTCGCTTTGAATCAAATCAGTTTCACTTGAGTCATGATTGCTTTGTAGGACATAATCAAACGGAGGCCTTGAGCTTTCCCCTTGTAAGAATGTGGGTGAGAACTTGTGTATGACATCCACCTTCTTCTCTGAGATGAAAGTATCATAGAGGAAATCATCCCATTCATATTCATTGGAGTCAGTGTCAGAATTGTTTGCTTGAATTCTCATAATTGTTTCAACTAACTTCTCATTTGATGGCCTTTGTGCTACTTCTTCCTTAGTATCTTCACCATATCCTAACCCAATATTATCTTTTGGATGCATTGTTTTTAATTGGACAGGTTCAACAATACCCTCTTTCCTTTTATGTATAGGGCTATTTCCTTCATAACCCATTTGTTGCATGGTAGCATAACCTTTTCCATATTGTCTAGTGGGTAACTTGATATGCTGTAAAAATTCTTTTTCATCTTTATAGAGCCAATCAAGGATAGCTCTATCTTCTATTTCACTTTCTTTGATAAATGTTCCATTAAACTTGGTGATGGGAGTTGAAGTTGAGGCTAAAGCTGCCATCGCTTGTTGTATGGAAGTTGAGGGTTGACCATGGGATCTTGGAGATATGGGTAAACTAGAAAGAGATAAAGAATAATCTCCTACTCCATTATCTTTCAATCTTAGCTTGGTTCCAAAATTACTTATCATTTCACTTGCTTGTTCATGGTACTTGGAGGTAGAGATGGCCAAAGCCTCTCTATTGTGTGGGACGAGCGTGTCTTGAGTTGCTCTAAGGTTAGAGCAAGTTTGAATGCTAATGTGATCAGAGGGTATTGTTACTTCTTGTCCATCATATGGAAACTTTAAGCATTGATGATAAGTAGATGGAATAGCTTGCATGTCATGGATCCAAGGGCAACCCAATAGTATGTTATAGGTTAGATCCCGATCAAGAACCTGACAAAAGGTATTCTTCACAACAAGTCCCACTCTGATTGGTAGCATGATGAGGCCTTTGGAAGTCCTCTCTTTATCATCATATGCCTTGATTGTAATTTTCCTCTGTGGATCTATAGAGTCTGCTGAATATCCCAAAAGTAAGACCAATTTTAAAGTACAAATGTTTAATCCGGCTCCCCCATCTATGAGGGCACGTCTAATGTGGGCTTTGTGAGCCATGACTTCTAAATAGAGTGATGAATTATGTGGATGGGTTATGGATGAATCATCTTTTCCAGAAAATGATAAACATGTGTAGGAGGACAAGTGTCCCACCATGGCTTGAAATTTATTGATATCCAGATTAGGGGATACAGTTGTATCAACAAGTGCCTTTCCCAGAATGTCCTTATGTGCAGGTGATAACTTTAAAAGCTCCAAGATAGAAATTTGGGCTGATTTTTTTTGCAGTTGATCAACCAAATTATATTGACTTGGAGGGGGAAATGTTGCTTTAGATGAACTGCCTTTGACAATGATTTTGGCTTGTCCCCTTGTCATAGCATTGACCTCTTGATATTCTTGCTTACCTTTGATTCAAATAACGTTGATTTGAGGATCATCAGTATAAATATTATTGATAATGACATCATGGATGTTATTAACATTCTTGCCCTTGTCACCCGATGATTCCCCTTTTTGATAATTAGGGAGCGGATTCTTGAATGCTTGATGGTCATTATTGACATTATGTCCCTCAATCATGATGGTATAATTATCAATCAAATCTTGAACAATATTCTTCAACCCTTGGCAATTGTTTATCTTATGACCTTTGCACCTATGATAATCACAGAAATGTGATTCATTCCACGATGGTGGTTTAACTCGAGGCTCATAATCTCTTTGTGGTGGCAATGTAATAGCATTTTGATTCAATAATTCTTTGAGAATGGATTCCAAAGATTGGCCCAAGGGAGTGAAACTCCGTCAACTCGAAAAATATTACGATCTGGGCATATTTTAATTTTCATTATTGCCAAAATTATTTCCATGATTATTAGTCGCATTTTTTGATTGGAAACATTGCCTTGGTTATTAGAATTTCCAGCATTGTTGCTAGGTTGAACAACTGACACATTAAGGATGGCAGGCTTTGTATTTACGTTGTTAGCACCTACTACCCCATCATTCACAACATTTTTATTTCGGGTCCAAAATCATGACTTGTCATTGTTGTAATTATGGTTGTGGTTGTTGTTGTACGAATTTGAACCCTCTTTATCGATTTTTAGAACTCCACACTTGATCAATGCACCTTCAATAGTAATTGCATTTTCAATCAATTTTTCAAATGATTGAGGACAGTGAAGGTTTAGTCTATAACTCATTTCTTGATTAAGATTATTGATGAAGATCTCCATCTTTTCTTTTTCAGGAATAGGATGAGAGCATTTAGCAAACACCCTTCTCCACCTTTGCAAAAATGAAGTGAAACATTCCCCTAATTTTTGTTTTACCTTACAAAGATCAAGCATGGTTATCTGGTGTTGGATGTTGTAGGAGTATTGTGATATAATTTTTTTTATTAACTCCTCAAAATTTTTGATGGGGGGAGTGATCTTTGAAAGCCACTCCATGGATTGTCCACCCAGACTTCATGCAAACAACCGCATTAAGTAGGTATCATTATGAGGAAATTATATGCTCATATTTCAAAAATCCCTTACATGCTCAATGAGGTCAGTTTTCCCATTATACCTATCAAACTTAGGGATTTCGCAATGTTTTGGAAAAGGAATCATTCGAAGACTCCTATCAAATGGATAAGGACATATGTCATCCAAAACATACTTCTTCATTGTACCCCCTTGCATTTATTTGATTTGTCCTTGTAATTCCTTTATCTGTTGAGTAAGGGCACCAAAATCATTGAGAGGAATTTCAGGATCCTCTTTAATCCCTTTTGTGTCAAAATCAGCAAGTAACTTAGCTCCTTGATTAGCTAATGAAAGGAAATATCTTTCCTCGTTTCATTCTAAAATCCTTTCCATAAGAGTATGGAATTGAGGATCCTGCTCCGCTTCTTGAAGTTTTTTTTCCGTTAACTCTTCAGCATTTGAAATGTTAAAGAGTTTTTCTTCCCTCTCACTATTATCACCCATGTTGCTCACTGTACTTTCATCTTTTTCTAGGTGCTTTCGAGATCTCATGATAACAGGCATAATCTCTACTCAATTTCTACTAACTTTGATCAAATAAATGAAATAGTGCAATGGTGATGGATATGAAAGTTAGGATAGAATGAAGATTCTATGACTTAAAAGATTTTTAATCTTTAGCTCATGATTCCCTAATTGAAAGGATGAAAATCCTGTTTGTGGGAATTTAAACCAAAGATCGAAAATAAAGATGATTTTGCACTTTGTGAATTTTGATCTTAGCTTTGTAGAAAGATGAATTTAATGAATGCCTAATGTGTTTGAGTTCTCTATTGCAGAATTTGATTTGGACGAGTAGCGTATGTGATTATAGGTTGGGGAATATAAGAAGAACGAATACGGTGATTGTGGTTGTGCCTTTGAGAAAGGGCTCTTCTTTGAAAGAAAGCTCGTGAGTATAAAGGTTCTACAACATAATCATCAGTGAAACCTCTAATATAGTTGTGATATCAATGAATAAAGGTTCTTTGTACAAGCAGGACCTTTCGACTTTGATATAGAAATTTCCTCTTCTTCAATATCTTCTTATAACAGAGAGATTTCTTGGGCTTTCTAATCTTTCTTTCTAGGGAATTCTTAACAAAGGTTGCAGACTTCCAAACTTTGAGCATTGGGAAGACTAGACCGATAAGACTTGATTTATGAATGTCAGAAAATTACCTAGGCTCAAAAAATAGATGCGCCAAAAAAAAGACTAAATGCACTAAAATAGAATTCCTATGCACCGAAACAAAGCACATATGCGCGAAATAGAGCACAGATGCACCAAAATAGAGTGTAGATGCATTGAAACATAGCACGGATGCGCCTAAACATAGCACAAATGCACTAAAACAAAGCACCAATGCACCAAAGCATAGCAACAATGTGCCAAAACAAAGCAGCAATGCACCGAAACAAACCCAAGATGTGCTAAATTATCTGCTAAACCTCTGAGATAGACATGTTTGGATAGTTTTGATATTTTTGGATGATCTTAATCTGATTTAAATGTGAGAAACACAACATAGAGAAGCAGATAGTTGTTTTGTTAATCCTAAAATCGAAACAAAGAGTGTATATTCTTGAGATTTTCACAGGTTTTGAACAAAATAAGCAATTCAGTTAGACTCACTCTTAATTTGTCATATAGGTCATCATCGTAACCATAGTCCATAGCTTCAAATCGTGTTGACTCACATAGCCATGTCACCCCCTAGAGTGCACCCGTGTTTTTGTCTTTTCCAGGTGCATACTCAAGGTGACGAAAGTGGATATCGAATCCCCTAAGCAAATAATCCGTGGCGATTATATGGTGAGTTTCTTGGGGGCAGATTCTTCCCTCCCCTTGCACCATGATTAAGATGATGTTTGGATACTGACACGTCTAGCTTTCTACACTATGGTTTTTAGGAAGGATATCCATTCATTGTGGCAAATAGATAGACTCCCTCGAGAGACCTCCCAACCTTTAGAATAAAGGTTTTGGGGATGGTTATCCTACACACTACTGTCAAGTTGGATTTTCATCAACAACTTGCTTTTGATTAAAGTGGGTTGGAAACCTTGGTTTTAGGTGTTCCCACTTAGGTCGTTCCTCTTGGGTGAGTACTTTTTCCCACAAGAGTAGGCCCTCTAAAGGATGTAATAAAGCATTAAATTGTAGAAAATAAAAGGTAAGTCTGGTGTTCTGATCACCCAGTTAAGGGGAGAGCATAAACCTATTACCCACAATCACAAAAAATAATAATGGTTCAATTTTAAATCCCAAATTGACAATTCTCTACACTAAGTGAAGATGTTGCTTCACCAAAAACATGAGATTCATTTTAACCAAAATAAATTTATGTTTGGTAACTATCCTAGGATTGGTTAATTCAAATTTAAATGTCTACCCTAGGATTGCTTCATTCCATTAAAATAAAATTTGAAAAATCCTATCCGTAGATGGCGTCAGAATCAAAATTTTGAAATTTTTACAACCATATGCACCGGAACAGGTCATCTATGTGCCCAAACAGGCGATGGATGCGTCGAAAGATCTCATAGGAATGCACCGAAACAGAGTGTCTATGCACCAAAACAGTTAATGTATGCGCCGAAATATCTCATCAATGCACCGAAATAGTCTTCATATGCACCGAACCGGGACTCGTATGCACCAAAATGCGATTTTAGTCTATCACCTGCCAGAAAAATCTGCAAAAAAAAATATTAAATGCGGGGCTTGGCCCCATGGTGGGCGCCAGAAATGTGTACGTTAGAATGTGTAAATCAAAATGAATATAATCTAATACACCAATGAAACATTAGATTAAAGAAACCAAATTAAAGAAACCAAAACGCAAACTCTAAACATAGGCAGCTTCTACAAATTTGTCCCATTGTCCTCTATCTCCAAGGATTCGTTTGAAGATGTTGGCTCTCAGTTGTTTTAAACATTAGCTTGTAGAATGGTAGCTTGAGAGAATGAGATTAATAAAAATGCATGTGCATTGCTAATATGCTTTAAGCTATGAAATTGAAATGCTAATCAAATGCCAGAAATGTTTGATAAAACTAAAATGTGACTATAATAACTATGTATGAAAATCTAGAATTCAAGGTCCTTTTCAATTCACAAGAGGGCTATATTTATAGATTTTTGAAGGCAACAATCCCATTACCCAGGATCAATGGTTGAGTTCAAACCTGTTAAAATGAACGGTGAGAGATCGAGAATTTAAAAAGAAGATAGAATTTTAAGAGACAGATGAAAAATGAAGAGACAAATGGAAGATGTGTCCATAATTAAAATAGATAATATTTAATTATGTGAGAGATAAATATGAAAAGGCCTTTAATTAGATATTGAAAATATTTAATTATGTGAAGAAAGTGAAGAATTTAGAAAGTGTTTTAATTAAATATTGAAAATATCTAATTAAATGTGAAATGAAGAATATCATTTAAATTTAGAATTTAAACTTGTGATAATTAATATAAATAAATTGTGAAATCTATTTAATTAATTAAGAGGAAGATAGCATTAATTAAATAAACTTATTTATTTAATTAAACTAGAAGAATTGGAAAAATGAACAATATAAATAAATAATTAAATTTATTTATATGTAGATGACTTAAGAATATTAATTAAATAATTCATATTTAATTAATTAATAGGTTTGGTTAACCGTGACCATTTTTAGATGTGTACAGTAAGTATTTTCTGAATGATATTCAAGGAGACTATGATGCGTGTATAAATTTTGAAGGATCAAATGAATGGAATTTAATGTTGTGGCGCTATTTTGGTATCAATTATTTGTTTAAGTTAATTTAAATATTATCAAGTTGTCTCCAAGGTTGATGTTTCTTTGTTATTTAAATTGACATATCAAGTATATTCTCAGTTTATCAAAACACATTTGTTGTATTTGTGTGATGTGATTGGTTGGTTCTTTCAAGCAAAGATTATTTCCTTCAAGTCATTCACAGTAATCTAGAAATTATCATTTGGATAATTAAGAAGAGTTTGATAATTACATCCCTCTATGTTTATACAAGTTATAAACTAAATATCATATGCCAAATAATTAGAATCCCTGCCAGATAGAAACCATTCAGTTAAAGCTTTCATTTGACTCCGTTTTACCCAATAAGGCATTGGTCTCCCCTATTTAGATTACATTAGTTCTATTCATTTCATTTGACATCTCTTTATTTAAACATATTAATTCACACCTTGATATTGCATATACAAGTTATACCAAATTAGGATCATATTTTTCCATTATTAATTTTCCATTTGTGGATAGTTTGATGAAGTAGGAAGCATAAGTTCAAAGTCTATTACTCATATAGGTGTACCCACCTAGGTCTAGTAGAGCCTTAAGAGTAAAGGGCCTAGCCATACTGGTTGGCCTTGTTAGTTGACCAACAACGTACTGAGAATTTGGCAGCCTCTCATGGTTCATTGAAAACAGTGTTTTTGAGACCCAACAAATCATCAACTCTTCTAGGGAAGAAACTAGAGAGTTGTTTGGTAGTAGACAAACTTTTCATATAAAGTCACTAGAGAAAACAATAATTAGAATTTGAAAGAAATTGATTCTGCTGGGTAAGATAACCACAAAATATTTTCTCACTTTTAGAAAAAGTGGGTGGTGACTCTGAATGAATAAAAACATTGAAAATGATACAATAAGATACAAGTCAGAAAGAAATCAACATAGATTTTAGACCATCACAGTCTCTCACAACATGCAAGGAAGGAGATCTTTGTACAAGGAGGGGGATGGTCCTGATAATAAAGGAAAGTCAAATCACAAAAATAATCAGAGCAAGAAAATGTTTGATGAATTGGACACAACAACAAAAAACAAAGCATCAATATTATTACTGGAAACACACAATTCATATGATACACTTGCAAACCAAGAGAGCCCATCTAAAGAAATCCATACTCCTAAAGGAAGGAGAAATCCCTCCCATCCAAAGGACATTGGGAAAGTTGATGAGCACATGACCAAATTTGAAGCTAGAAAAAGGAGAAAATATGAAGATGAACAAAGGGCAATACTCTATGAGGGAGGACATAAGTATGAGACATTCGAAGAAAACCATGAATTTATGGCACAAGATGAAGAAGATACATAGTGGGAAAAAATGAAGCAAAATGCAGAAAGACTAAAGATACAGTATGAACAAAATCTTCAAGCAATGGAGGAATTGAGAAATATGAAGCTACATAAGGCTCAAAATAAAACATCAGTAAATGAATCACCCAAATACACACCCCCCCATAAGAGAAATAATATGAGGCCACCAAGTTCCCCTCAGGCCCACCGAAGTCAGCCTAGAAACCAATATAGAAACATTAATGCTCCACCACAACACCAAAATACTTAACCACCCCCTCATCAATAGTATATACCCCCATAAGGCCCACAAGGCCCACAATATATGGCAAACAACAACCCACTCTACCAACCCCATCATTTTCAAAATCCCCCCCCACAATGCAGAACTATGATTAGACAATTTGATCTAGTTGGGTTTCAAATTTATCCCTACCCACTAGAAAATAATTGGAGGAACTTAGTCCCTAAATTTACAAGAAGTAATGTAGTTACTACAGAAGAACATTTGAGAAATTTTAAAGCAGTCATTCAGGACTTAGACATGCAGTATGAGGATGTACAAATGAGACTATTCATGATGTCATTAATTAAGGATGCCAGAGACTGTTTTAATAGTTTACCAACAACATCCATTTATTCCATTCAAGTATTTCATGACTAATTTCTCCAACAATATGGAAATTAGCGTGCATCAGACTTTGCATTACATGAGTTAGTGACAATTCCAAAACATCAAAATGATTCAACCTTTAATTTAAACCAAAGGTTTGTTAAATTACACAACAAAATACCTCAAGCATCCAAGTTGGCTGACCTTCCTGCCTTAAGTATCTATTTGAAGGCCTTTGACCCCAAGATAGGATACGAATTGAGAAATAGGGGTCCTAGAAATCTGGCTAAGGCCCAAAAGATAGCCTTAACTATTGAGAATAACAGAAAAGCTACGGGGATGTTTTCTAAAAGGGAGAACCCTAAGGTTCCCCAATATGCTCCCCCAAATAGATAGGAGAACACATATAGAAATGAAAGACCCAGGTTGCATCACATGCCTTATAGTACCAAGTGGAAAGATGGGAAACCAGTGAATGAGAGACCTATAAATAAAGAGACACTCGATCCATTGAAAATAAAAGGGGCATACATGGTAGACAAAAGTCTCTGGTGTTCAGTTTGTTATGCACCACATTCCCTTGAAGATTATGTAATAGCTTAGTCAATACCAGAGGAAGATACACATGAAAATGATGGTGGTGAAGACCAAAATGTATATTTAACATCCCACACTCTTGACCCTTTGGAGCAAGAATATGCATCTTTAGAAGAGGAAGGATATGAATACAATGTGGACCACCAAAAATAAAATGTCCACATGGCATAGCAACATGTTTTCTCTGACCATGAGAAAAATGAAAGTGATCAAGACCCCCTTGTTGTATCAAGCTAGACTAATAGATGTAATATAAGAAGACCTAGTGAAGAGGAGATTAAAAGATTGCCAATCGCAGTAGTGGAGGATGCCAGAAACAAATATCATTTGAGAAACAAAATAGTAAATAAAGATGAAGGTGTCCCAAGGGGGATATTCATAAAAAATAAAAAGGTATTAGATGAGACATCAAAAGGGACTGATAATAAATAATCAAACAATAGAGAACAAAAGGGATCCCCTAAGGAGGAAAGCAATAAACCTCCCATTGAAAAACAAAAGCCAGATCAAACCTCAAAACTGGAGAAAGAGGAAAAAAAAGGAGAATGCACTGAACCTAAAAGGGCTATCAAAGCTGAAGGTACATCTTTTGATTTTATACAAGCTCTATCTCAATTGAAAATGTCTATGCCCTTAATTGAAATGATGAAAATCAAAGAATATAGGGAAAGTACCATACAACTAATTTCTAATGGAAACCAAAGCCCGGGGAACAAGGAGGTCTTAGAGATAAATAATAAAAAGAAGGAGGCAAAAATCCCAGAGGCTTGCATGATGAACACACCTAAAATTGACCCATTTTTTACCACTCTCCTCATAAGCAAAAAACTAGTAAGAAATTGCATGATAGACTAAGGTGCTTCTATGAATATCATGCCAGGAGGGGTAATGAAGCAGATTGGTTTATGGATAGATGTGGATGGAGGTAAATGTTATGCTATGGATAGTAGGCCTGTCTCGATTGTGATTGACATAATTGTGATTGAAACACCACCCCAGTTTGGGATGCTTCTATCAAGACAATGGACTACTATAGTAGGAGGTAATGTACTGTTTGACTTGTCATATGCCACCATACTAGTAAATGGGGAAGAGGTAAAATTGTATAGAGAGCCTAGAGTGAACCAAATTGTTGAATATGCTCCTCAAGAACCACTTAATTGTTTTTGTGATGTTGATCTGGGAAGCTTTAGAGTGGAACTATCTCAACCCGAGTTGGAAAGAAAAGATCCAATTGATCAAAATATCTCTGAAAATCAACAAGGAATATGGAAAATATATTTCAATGGAGCTTGCAGCCAGGAGGGTAATGGAGCTGGTATAGTTTTTATATCTCCTGATGGTTCAACTTATAAATATTCATGTCTGTTAGCATTTGAATGTACAAAAAATGTAGTAGAATATGAAGCTTTGCTGACTGGTCTAAATTTAGCTGTCAAACACAAGATCAAAATCTTAATAGTTTTAGGAGATTCAGAACTAGTTGTATCTCAGATCAGATCAAAATATGTTGTAAGAAATAAAAGATTGAAACAATACAAAAATGTAGTATGGGATACAATTGAACTATTTGATGCTTTTTCCATTGATTGGGTAGACAAATCAAAGAATATAATGGCAGATTTTTTGGCAAATGTAGCATTAAAACAAGATGATATTACATTAGCAGGAGTTTCTCGAGTAGAATTCAAAACAAGACCTACAATACTTGACATCATATATATTTGGGAGGTTTTCAATGATGAAACTGACCTTTTGAAGTTCCTTCAGCGTATAGACCAGTACGAGGCTCAAGAAATTGATTTCAACACCTTTGTAGAAGAAATAAATGGAGAAGAGACAGTGTTTGGAAAGAAGGTCCTGCAACTCAAAACTAATAAACTTCCCAAGGGGTTGGTAGCTTTGGAAAGATTATATGATGGAAGTGATCGATCCCTTATGAAACAAACCCTAGTCAGAGGGGAAGATATTGAATAAATAAACTTGGGGACCGAACTATCACCAAGGAAGGTATACATTGGAAAAAAGATAAGCCCTACTATCCGAAGAATGCTTATTTCATTGTTAAGGAAATATAAACATGTGTTCACATGGTCTTATGAAGACCTCAAGGCATATATGGAGGATTTATTTAAACATGAAATTCCATTAAAAGCAGATGAAAAACTTTTTAGACACTAATAAAGGCCCATTGACCTCACTCTGGAACCAAAAATGCAGGAAGAATTGACCAAGCTCAAAGATGGAGGTATTATCAAACCTGAGGCACTAGACATGGGTATCAAACCTTGTTCCTGTTAGAAACAAAAATGGAGATATAAGACTGTGTGTAGATTTCAGGAATTTAAATGTAGCATCTCTTAAAGATAACTACCCACTACCCAACATGGAAGCCATTTTGCATAAGGTAACTAGATGTGAATTGTTGTCTATGATGGATGGTTTTTCTAGTTATAACTAAGTTAAGGCCAAGGAATGTGAGCAGTATAAGACAACTTTCACAACCCCATGGGGAACATATGTATATGTGAGAATTCCTTTCGGTCTCACCAATGTAGGAGCAACATTCCAAAGGGCTATGGACTTAGTATTTGCTGATTTGATCAATGCTATAATGGTGGTGTATTAGGATGACCTCACAGCTTACTCAAAAAGGGCTGAAGATCATATAGGGAACCTTGAAAAAATATTCACTAAAGCTTTAGAATATGGTGTTAGTTTGAACCCTAAGAAGTTTCATTTTTCTGTTACAAAGGGGAAGCTCCTAGGTTACATTGTATCGAAAGAAGGAGTTAGGATAGATCCTGAGAGAGTTAAGGCTATAGATAAAGTTCCTATCCCTAAAAATGTGAAAGCCATCCAATCCTTCTTTGGGCAGATTAACTTTGTTAGGAGGTTTGTATCTAACTTTGTTGAGATTGTCAAACCTATATCAAAAATGTTAAAAAAGGGACAAAAGATTGAATAGACCTCAAAAGCATTAGAAGCCTTTGTATCCATTAAAAAGGCCATTAAAGAACCCCCTATCCTCAAGTCTCCTGATTTCATGAAACCTTTTCAGATATTTTCATTTACTTCCCTACGTACAATAACTGTTGTCATGTTACAGAAAAATGAGGATGGTCATGAGAAACTTGTACCTTTCTTTAGCAAATCTCTACAAGGGTCAGAATTGAAGTATGACATAATGGAAAAACAAGCCTTCGCATTAGTAAAAGCTATGGAAGGTTTTAGGTCGTATCTTGTTGGAGCCAAAGTAATTGCATATGTCCCTCATGTGACAATCAAAGACATCTTGACACAATCAGAAGTAATAGGGAAAAGGTGCAAGTGGATCAACAAAATTCAGGAATTTGAAATGGAAATACAGATTACTAAATTGGTGAGAGGCCAAGGATTGGCCAAATTGATGGTAGAAACAAACATTGAGGCAAACAAAGTCTGCAATATATAGAAGGAGAAGAAAATGAAATTACAAGTATTGAGCATGCACCCTGGTATACAAACATCATGTATTACCTTAGAAGCACCAGATGCTCAGAAGGACTTAGTGATAACCAGAAAAGAACTTTAAAACTTCAGGCTTCAAAATATGTATTTATAGAAGGAGATCTATTCTGGAAAAACAGAGATGGAATGCTGTTGTTATGTTTGGATGAATCACAGGATGATCATGTTCTGAAAGAAATGCACGAAGGGGTATGTGGAGGACATTATTCAGCAAATACAACTGCACATTAAATCCTCAAGGCAGGTTACTACTAGCCAAAAGTCTTCAATGATTCATTTTCATATGTCAGGAAGTGTAAGGCATGCCAAAAATTCTCAAGGAAAATGAAGTATGCGGGAGCTTTACCACTTAGACCTATGCAGATTGAAGCCCCTTTTCACCAATGGGGGATTGATTTCATTGGAGAAATACAAGAGATGTCAAGTGGAGGACATAGGTGGATACTAGTAGCCACTGATTATTTCACCAAATGGGTAGAGGCAATCCCAACCAAGCACGCAACAAGAAAAGTTGTGATCAATTTTATGATGGATAACATTATTACTAGGTTCAGTACACCATTGAGAGTAATTAAAGATAATGGCATGTGCTTCAGGTCTGATGAGTTCAAAGAGTTTTTCAAGACATATGGTATCATTGTTTCTTACTCTACCCCATATCATCCACAAGCTAATGGTCAGGAAAAATCTAGCAACAAAAGTCTTCTAAAAATTATAAAAAGGATGTTAGGTAACAACAAAAAAGCTTGGGATTCAAAGTTAAGATTGGTTGTATGGGCAGATAGAATTACCATCAAAAGGGAAATTGGGAAATCCCCATATGAAATAGTCTATGGAATACAAGCTAGGATGCCTCTACAAAATTTATTGCCAGTGTACAAATTTATCCTTCAAGAGGATATAGATATTCCTGAACCGATGGAGGAGAGAATGGAACAACTTGCAGAACTTGATGAAATAAGGAGAATAGCTCAAAACCAGAACATGAAACTGCAAGCACAAATGAAATATTTTTTTGACAAAAAGACAAAAAATAGAAAATTTGTGAAAGATGATCTGGTGTTGATGTGGAATGCCAAATGCCAAGAGAAGGGGAAACACTGAAAATTTGAAGCACTATGGCTAGGGCCTTTTGTCATTATTGGCAAGCAAGGAGAGGATTCATACTATTTAAAAAATATGAATGGTGAGGAACAGGAGTTGCCTATACGTGGGAAATTTCTAAAAAACAAATTCTCATGAAAGTCACGGAGGATCAGAGGTTGCCAGTGCATGGACAACTTTTGAAAATTTTCTCATAAAAACTTTCCATGCACAGTAGTATAGGAAGTAAAGGATACAGGAAATTGCTAGTACATGGACAATCCTATAAATCCTTGTTTGATTTTTCCATGTGCAGTAGTTTAGGATCATCTTTCCTCTCCACTAGCTCTTATCCATAACATTTGGTCTACTCACCCATAAATTTGGATCCTTGTAATGATCTCACAATCATTCATCCCCAGATGGAGCCACTATTGGAACTTTGAAACTTTGGCCATTTCATTCACCCTTCATGATTATTACCCTCCCACAAGAACACAAACAGTAAAATCCTCACATAGCATCCTTTACAAAATTCGGCTTAAATTTTGTCATAAAACCCCATAAAATTCATTTGGCATTAAAACATGGACATATGGAAATATCGGCATAAGTGGATACAGGTCTCATTGATGGTAATGTACATATCTTCAATATATCGGTGAGACATCAGATAGTTCATATCGATAAAATTGTACACAAGGAGAATTTGGGTCTATAATATTTATCGGCAAAAAAAAAGACATCGTTATAATGGTGAAAGATCATATCAAGCTAAGTTACCTTGGGTCGATTGACGTAAAGCGAAATCTATTGGGGAGAATTTGGTCCTCGGAGAGAGATTTCAAAATACTGCCCGAAGCACTATTGGTCTTGCCGATAAAGAGAAAGAGGGGCCACTCAGTGAGACAAATGATGCGGGGAGAGTTCTAAAGGTCTTACCAATCCCTCGGGTCACTCCAACGAAGACCGAAGCTTACCAAAATAAGAAATATCTGGGAGATGATGTGCATTGTCTCACCGAAGAGAAGGCGTATCGGAGAGACAAATCATCATGGGGAGATCTAAGAGACATCACAGCGAATGTTATTTGGTCAGCAGAACAAGTTGTTTAGTCTCGGTGACATAAGTAAAATAAAGCAAACATCTCGGTGAGACCAAGTATTTTTGGGGTGAGATAAGGAATTGTTGGCCTGATTCATTGAGCCTGAGCAATAATTGTTTTAGTGAAGGTAGTGGCGATATAAAGAGCGAAAAAGGAGAAAATGTCGGGGAGACTTTTAAAATCGGAGAACTGCACAACATCTTGTTGGATGGATGAACATTGAACAGATGGATTGGCCAAAGGTTTGAAATATCTCACCGATATAGACCCTGATGTGACAAAGAGAATTTCAAAAAAACTTGTAGCATTCATATCTTAGTAAAGATAATTAATGGTGCCACGAAGCATAGGAGATTTTTCATATAAGGGTATGATCATTTGAAATCATAGACTCATAGTATTCAAAGTGAAATAAAGCAAAGGAACCAGCAAAGCAATTAAGGCATTTAGCTAGCTTAAGTTTGTAGAAAGTTACAGTAAGTTTTCTTTAGAACTCATAAAATTTTGAACTATGGAAGGCGCTGTTTCTAGAAAACCAAAGGGAAAAAGACCCAGGGAGGGTAGCCAACAAAAAGGAAAGAAGCAGAAGACTGAATTGCCAATGAAAGGTACTGAAAGGAAGCTTAATCAAGATCTCATAGATTAATTACCTGGTTTTGGACTTAGAGCTAGGCGTTCTGCACAGCTCAAAGCTGATATTAACAAGTTAGACAATAGATGCAAATTTATAGGAGATGTTTGGACTCCAATTAGGGGCTATGAGTTATTCATGTTCCACTATCACAAGAGAAATCACTTTGAGCTGATATGCAATCCATGGAGGCTTAATTTAGGGAAATTGATGTGCCCTAACGTTTTTGTTGATGTGGAACTGATAAAGATGTTGGTTGGACATTCTAACCCGAAAGGCAAAGCTATATGTGATTTGTTAGGGAGCCCGTTGATATATATATTTGAGAACACAATTGCTGAGGTTTTCAAGATGGAAGGAATATGCAATGAGAAAATAGTGAGCGAAGAGCTCGAAAGTGAGTTTAGGAGGATGGACACCATCTATAAAAGTGTGGAGGTTGCCTCTACATAGAATTAGGTGTCACGATAAGCCTATTCCAATGGAAGACAATGAGGGGCCACCCTATCATGTTGATCTTTTCGAACCTTACCTCAAATACACTTATTACTCGGTGGGACAGGTATTGGGAATGGAGGTACCTGAGCATATGATAGTTGTACCCATGGTAATTGCTGTAGACATTCAGTATCATAATTCATGATCATTTGACTATGCTACACACATCTCTAAGGAGTTGGATACAGGTTAAATGGTGATAAAAGTTGGTGCTTCAGTTCTCCATCTCAGAAATTATTCACTACTGCTGCATTTAGTACTGTACTTCATACAAGAGTTGGGTTTATGGCCCCAGGAGCTGAAAATTTGACAAATTGACAAAGAAGGTAGGCCATTGCATATTCAATTATGGACTGTTGTTTGGGAGAGCAGGTTTGCCAATTCAAACTTCCTCCATTTTGAAGAGTTTATGTGAAACCCTTGCATAGATTTTTCAACCATCCTTGTGATTTTTATTTATCTAAAGAAGTGAAAAGGTTTCTTAGGCCTAAAGAGTACAATGGATCAGTCAACCATAATTGGGGGGATTGGTATTGTTTAGAGAATGCCACAATGATCAGGGTCTATGGCTTTGAGGATGCACCTTTTATCTTGCCTGGAACTATCTTGGATAGAATTGCCAACTTAGAAATTGTTAGGAAAATAGATTATTCTAGTGTTATGAACTTGAGTTCATATGGGAAACAAGCCTTTATGCCTAGCAATTTGTGTTTTAGTGATTTCACTATATTGGCCAAAGAAGGTTATGATTTGATTTTGGATAAATTGTTGCATTATAACATGAGAAGAGCACCTGTTAGAAAGAAATTTGATCCTGAGGGGTATATTCACTCTGCTAAATTAAAGATAAATTTCAGAGGGTACCATCATGTGCCCTCTAAATCTGATGATATAACCAGAAACCTGGAGGCAAAGGAGGCAAAAATTATGATTGAAAAACATAATCAAGAGCTAATGAATGTTGAATTGCTATCTTCCATTAAAGGGATATCGGAAATAGGCATGCCACAAAGTTCATGTGTGAAAGTTTTGAGAATGAAGACTCATGACTATACATATGTTGCCAGGGATAATGACGTTGATGAAACCATGGATATAGATACAAGACATGAAGACTATAGGTATTTCATATCAGATGATGAATTTATAAAAACCTCAGATTT
The DNA here is from genome assembly GCA_007115665.2 of Sequoiadendron giganteum. Classification (NCBI taxonomy): domain Eukaryota; kingdom Viridiplantae; phylum Streptophyta; class Pinopsida; order Cupressales; family Cupressaceae; genus Sequoiadendron; species Sequoiadendron giganteum. Next base: position 154,523,923 of record CM021109.1, on the reverse strand, counting down.
TAAACATTTCTATATAAGCAAAAAGGAAAAGAGATAAGAGGGTAGGTTGATAATGTTACACCAGGAAACGAGGATCAACTGTTGAAAAGCCTAAAAGATGAAGTAGATAGGGAAATGATTAACATGAACCCTAAAAAGGGAAGGGAGCTATTAGAAGGGGCTAGTGTCATGATTTTTCTAGGTTTGGATATGAATTCTACTTTAGTTTTTGATAGTTTCTTGAAAGATAGCAATTCCGCCCACAAGCTAAGTGTAGAAAAGGTGACAGAGGTATACACAGGATCAAAATACAACCCTAGTGATGAGACATTGATGATTTGGGCCTTATATCCTCCTCACAAAAGGTCAATTATTATTGATACTGAAAAGGCATTTGGACATGTCATGACTCTAAAGGTTAGGGAAGTTGACCTTGTGGCAACTGCTGATATTGGGATAAACATAACCAAGTTAAACAAAACTCAAATCCAAGCATTGATAAGGGAAAGAGAGATGTATAAAAATGGAAATGAAAGAATTTTGAGAGAAAATGAACGCTTAAAAGACTTGGTAGGTGATGTAATAGAGCCAACAAGGATGCTCACCCAGGGTGAGAGTTGACAAAAAGGGGATCATTGGGAAGGATCAATTGCATATTCTCATGGTAAAATAGATGCACTTGCTGCAATAATCAAAAGAAGACAAGTTGTCCTAATTACTTGGCTAAATTGGCTCTAGGGAAAGCATTCACAATTTGTGGATGCCATAAAGGAACAAAGGAGAGTGGACAGCCGAATTCAAGATAAAATTAAGGAATTGGAGCAGAAGGACACTCTTAGCAATGAAGAGATTGAGAATGCCAACTGTATCATAGATAGACACATGGATTTCTATGAAGAGTTGCAAGGAGATATGCAAGGATTGATAGAGGCTGCCGAGGATAGGTTGATCAAGTTAGATGATGATGAAGGAAAAATGAAAGAAGCCACTAAATGGAAAATTTAATGTGAAGCAGTACTCCAAGAGATGTTGAAAGTAGCCACTATGGAGGATGTAACATTGGATGAGGCATGTGAGTAGAATGAGAAAATGATAGTGATGGAGATTGTGATCCATGATGCAATTGGGGATGTTGATACTCATGAGCGCTAGGACATACGGAACCTATGTCTATAGTCCATTTATGGCTTAACAAGAATTAGTGAGATAGAGAATTCGTTAGAACTTTTATGCTTTAGACTTTTGAAAAGGCACGACCTTTCACAAATTGATGTATCAATATTCGTTATTGGATAATTTTTTTAAAAAAAAAGGGTAGGTAGAAGATAGATTTTAAAAGGTAGGAAATTCGCTTTAAGTATTTTCAAAATGATATTCAAGGAGACTATGATGCGTGTATAATTTTTAAAGGATCAAATGAATGGAATTTAATGTTGTGGAGCTATTTTGGTATCAATTATTTGTTGAAGTTAATTGAAATATTATCAGGTTGTCTCCAAGGTTGATGTTTCTTTGTTATTTAAATTGATATATCAAATATATTCTCAGTTTATCAGATCACATTTGTTGTATTTGTCTGATGTGATTGGTTGGTTCTTTCAATCAAAGATTAATTCCTTCAAGTCATTCACAGTAATCTAGAAATTATCATTTGGATCATTAAGAAGAGTTTGATAATTACATCCCTCTATGTTTATACAAGTTATAAACTAAATATCATATGCCAAATTATTAGAATCCCTGCCAGATAGAAACCATTCAGTTAAAGCTTTCATTTGACTCCGTTTTACCCAATAAGGCACTGGTCTCCCCTATTTAGATTAGATTAGTTCTATTCATTTCATTTGAAATCTCTTTAATTAAACATATTAATTCACACCTTGATATTGCATATACAAGTTATACCAAATTAGGATCATATTTTTCCATTATTAATTTTCCATTTGTGGATAGTTTGATGAAGTAGGAAGCATAAGTTCAAAGGCTGTTACTCATATAGGTGTACCTACCTAGGTCTAGCAGACCCTTAAGTGTAGAGGGCCCAACCATACCGAAGGGCCTTGTCAGTTGACCAACAACATAGTGAGAGTTTGGCAACCTCTCATGGTTCCTTGAAACTAGCATTTTTGAGACCCAACACCATGTGTTTTTGAAGAGGCTCATGCCAGGTGAGCAGATGAGGCACAGGCCAATAGATGGAAGGCTCACTTCAAACAAAAGTAAGACACATCACACAAATAAAGGAATGAGGGAGTGGTTACAAATGAATGGGGTGCAACCAGAGGTTGTTGGAGAGGTCCCGCATCATGTCAACAACAGGAAGGGCACAAAGGAGCCCATGGAAGTGTGGCTGAAGGAGGGAAGACCATGCTAGTGATGAAGGGCGCAACTAGCTGAGGTGCTCACTACAAATGGAGAAGAGGCCCATGCATGCACTGCAGTGAGGATGGGCACAAACCAACAATGGAATGGAGGCTCATGTGGCTAGCAGTGGAGAGCATGCCAGGTAAAGGGAGGCATGGACATCCATCAATGCACGGGATAAGGGAGCCACCATGGTTGTTGGGTGCATGTAACAAGAGGCTCAAAGGAGGCCCGTGCCTAGTGATAAGAATGTTAGACAGTAAGTCCCGCACCAGATGGAGATTCAAGGTTACACGCAATGCATCCAATGGAGATTGCAGAATGGCCGCCATTTAGAGCTCGAGACTTGCAGAGAGCAAACACACGAGGACTAGGGTAAACCTCACAAGCCTTGTAAGAGGAATAATGATGTCATGGATATCTTTGCGAGGTGTGCAAGAATGCATGAGGGGAACCTTGGTTTTAATATTTTTTCAAAAGTTAGTAGTTTGGGATGTAAAATGAGGAGGGCCCACTGCTTCTTTTTTTTAAATGATTAGGCATTTAGAGGTAAAGTATTTTTCTCAAGGAGGTTAAATTTTAAATATTTGTCCAATAGTGCAATCGGGTGAATACAATATTCACGGGGAAATATTATAAAACGATTTTATTAAATAGACCATTTTATTTACATAATGTGAAATATTTTAAATGTTAAGTGTGGGGGAAAATATTTTATTTAGGTAAATGGAAAATACTTTGTGATTGCTAGGTTAAGTATTTAAAATAATTTAAGTGAAGCTGCAGTTAAGTGAAGATGTAATATTTTATTCATTGAAGATGAATAAAATAAAACACAATAGTGCAGCATTATAAAGTATGCAACATGTTTTTTGCAAATGGAAAATCAAAAACATAAATAAAATTTGCACAAGAAGAGATATTTTCTAGTTGGGTGAGAGTGAAGATTCTCCACATGGGCTGATTTTCTGTTACTAGGCAATGATGAGCTGAAGTAGTTGGAAGAAATATGTTTGTTGCTGCAAAGGAAGAAGAGAAGATATTCTTTTCAGATTAATCAATGGTAAATGGAGCTTCCAAATGTCAATTCCAGATTGAATTTAGGGTTTCTCCTGCTTGCCTCTCTTCTTCTTTATCTTCTATTATTCTCTCATGGTAAGAGGTTCTGGGTTTTTTGTATTGGGCTAGGTAGATAGAGATTTATATTTTCTGAGTGATTGTTTGAGTCCGTAAGCTATAATTTTATGAATTCATAAGTAAATACAACTAGATTATGCAATTAATATCATGAAGGTGCTTCCACATTCATGAATGTCATCAGATTGTCTCCATTTTTGTACACTTTTAGTTAAATAAATTCAATAATACAAAGTGTCTTTGAATTTATCATCTCAAGTTTCATGCGATTGTTTTGCTTGTTCACTATTCTATTTAAAAGAAACGGTTAAAATGCTTTGAGCAGGTGATTGTGATTTCAGGTGTGCAGATGGGATTTGATAAGAAGAATCTGATTGATATCAAGATAAGGATTGTTGGTGCAAGGCACTAACAGTTAATGCAAAGCATTGGCAAGTTAAATCCATTGGTTGAAGACTGTTTGCTGGAGAATTCATTTTATGTGTTTGACTCCATAGCCTAGAACTAGCACTAATCTATTATGCAGTTTTGTGCATCTCAGAAACAAAATTAATTGCAAAATCATTTTTAATCTTACTATGCTAATGTGTGTCCTCCTTTCCAATGGCTAAGAGAGGGTTGAGTTACTGAGAATTTAGCCAAGTTTGAGGTTGTCAATGCTCCACTTAGTGTGTTTTCATTAGGAATTATCTGCTTTGTAAAACAATGTTAGTGTATGAGTGAATTAAGTTTTGAGCATTGTTTAGGTTTACCCACCTTGGTCCTGTAGAGCTAGAAGTCTAGGAGATGTCAGTCTTTGACTGAATCTTGTCAGTTGGCCACTAGTATTTTCTGTTCTTTCATGTAGAGGCTGGCTACCTCTTAGAGAATAACAAATCCTAGTTGGGTTGTTAATTTAAACCCCAACAAAATGATGACTCTGTTGGGGAAGATTTTGAATCTCTAGTTGGAGATGGTTATAGAGTCATATTTGTAGGATTTGATAAATGCAAATCCACAGCTCACCAAGAACACCTGCATGTAAAATACCTAATGCTAAATGGAGACCAAAGAGATAGAAGCAAGGGTTCAAAAAATCTCAGCGGAGTGAGAGCAGAATTGTTATTTCCCAAAAATATTTTCCAAACCCTTGCTTCTGTCTCTTTGGTCTCCATTTAGCATTAGGTATTTTGCATGCAGGTGTTCTTGGTGAGCTGTGGATTTGCATTTATCAAATCTTACATGGTATCAGAGCGACCCTATCGCTGCCTAGTTTGAAGGTGTTTGAGGCCACGATTCAAACACGACAGCCACAGCTTCTCTAGGGTTTTTCTGTCACTTTGAAGGAGGCACTATTTTCTGGAGCCATTTGAGCAAAAACAGACTCCACCATCACGTTCAAAAGGTCCGAGAGAGTCAAAATTCATATAAACTTTGACTATTTTGGCCACAATGACCACAGGCAAATTTTTTTGGCATACCAAGGTCATACGGGCTCAAAAATCGAGAAAAAAACTCAAAAAAAAATTTAAAAAATCAATTTTTTAACAAACTTTGGGCATGTTAGCCGCATAGCTGCGCAGCTAGCATGCGTTATCCTCGACCACCGCCCTGGCCCGCCCAGCCACCGCACCGCCCATTTACCACTGCCGCCACTGGCCACCACCGACATCCAGTGACGGCCATATGACTGTCAAATTATTTGTAGTGACTGGTTTTTTCCAAGATGCTCTATTCATTTTTCTGGAATACATCTTGCACATTGTGAGAGCCAAACCCTTGTCTTGATCTCTCTCTTTCTCTGTGACAAGTCTTTTGCATGCAGGTATTGATCGAGTTTTGTAGATTTGCATTTCTCAAATCCTACAATATTATTATTTATCATTCTGACTTAGTTCAAATTTTGAAGGATTTCAACCTTGGAGAAGAATTTGTCGTAGTGAACCTAAATAGTTTTTATGATTTTTGGTGCTTTGTTGGTGGAAAGGGAACTCAAAGAAAAATCTATATGTAAAAGAACTTCATACTACTTGAAGTTCAGTCCTCTGTGAAAAGAGGTGGCAACTTTGTTGATAGATCCTATTAAAATTTTGAAGAAAGTTCCAGGTCTACAAATATTACTAGTCAAGAAGATAATTTGCAGCAGTTTATAAGTTTCCAGGTATTCATCACTTTTGGTTCTCAAGAACTTGTGTATGAAGACCATATTTGAACTTCTTAGAAGAAAATTTGTTTCCTATTGAGTGAGTTAGCACTGACAAAGGGAAAGAATAGTAAATTAAGTTTGCATACTTTTATTTGTTGGATCTGTTGAATGTAATTGCAGTTCCATTGAAATATTATGTTTAGTGCTCAAATATCTGCTAGTTTGGATGGTTAGAATTCATTTGTGTATCTTAGGGGTTTCCATCCATTTGAATTGTCATAATTTTAAAGCCAAGCTTGTCATTTTTTCAGTAATCATCCCTGTTGTCCATCATGTGGTCAGGCTTGTAATTATGCACAATTAGTGAGCCTTAATTTGTAATATCCATGGATCACTAATGTAAAGTAGCTATACCAGTGAATACTTTGATTCAACTTGTTAAGAAGTGTCAAGAGTATAATAATCTTCAAGCATCTAATACCCCAAAGTGTAAGAACCCAAGAGTTAATAAAGGGATGCATGTTTTTCCTTACTTGTTGTAGTCTAACATATGTGATAGCTCCTCAGATGCTTGTGTGGATCCTTGAATAAGGTGGGCCAATAATAGACTTCCCTCAAGATCTGATTGACAGTGGATGATGTCGAACCATGGCCTATGCCATATCTTTCATGGAATTCAATCATGAATCAGGTAGCTTCTTCCTTCCCCAAACATCTTAAATACACGACCTCATGATTTTTCTTATACAGGACACCCCCTTTCATCATAAAACTTCCACTCTTCAAGTGTAAGGCCTGTCTTTGAATTGTGTTAAAGTGATCAAGACACCATTGGTGATGGGACTTTCAATTTTCGGGGTGATACAAGCTAGGGTTTTTGGATTTCAATCTTGCCCGTGGTGATTTTGAGTGTCAAATTTTACAAACCCTCTTGTTATGTTTCAATAGTGACTCACTACCGGGGATAGCCAGTCACTTAAGTGAGGTTTTATCCCTCTCGGGTCATGACTTTATGGGCCCCTTTTCACCTGATTCACCAGTCTTTCTGCCAAGATGGCTTATGTTCTCTACCTCTGGGAGTTTTAGTGTGAGTCCCAGTTGGATGTTTTGTCTCAAGTTTGATGAACTATCTAATCGATGGTTAAAGATCTAGGCCGTTTCTCGCTGACCTTGCAAGTTTTTCTGCTAGCGTCACCAAAGTGGTGCAAGGTTTGCGAGCTGTCACCATCTAGCATGAACTGATGTGTGGGGTCTCTTCCCAAGGTGTTGGCAGTGATGTGTGGCCATCTCTTCATAGGTGATGGTCATTAATAACATGGTTAATTATGGCTTCTCACACACCTCGAATGATCGGAGTAAATATTCTCAAGAGTGTTGTGAGGTCTACGAGGGTGTGACACGTGGCTTTTCTTCTTCTACCAATAAGGCTATGTGGGTCCCATTGTGTGGTTCGGATCTACTATTTTTTAGGGTTTTGATTGGATATGTTTTCCCAGGAGTTGGGGTGGATTGTCAGTATCCATTGACTTGATCTCAACCCTCTATTTTTCCAAGTGTGTTCCGAATCGGTAGTTCAATTTCAATTAGGGGGTGTGTGATTTGTTTGAGTGGCATATGATGCCTTGCTGTTGCTATGTGTCATTAATGACATGGATTTCCTTCTCCAAAGGATCTCATCTTGATTTTTTCTCTGGCGTGCGAACAGTGCCATCCTTCCGAAAGTATTCATGGCTATCCTAGTCACTAATTGTTTGAGTGCTTGAATTGCTTTCAAGCAATTGTATCCTGCACTTTCGGCCACTCTATAAATGCTAACTAAGTTGTGTGCAATTAGCATTGCATCTTCTCGTGTTTGTGTACAGGAAGGTTTCTTCTCCAGTGTGTTGCAAAGCTCTATTTCCTTATGGATAAATAAATTAAACGTAGGAGTGTGAGGCTAGGGGCCCGAAGGTCACTAGCTATGGTGGAGCCTTCTATTCCCACGATGCCCCGAGGTATTAAAAATACTGGAAAGAAGCTAGTACACTATTCAAACTCGGTGATCATATAAGATTCTGATGAATCTAACACTGACTCAGATTACCAGTGTTACTTGGTCACCTTAATGGATCGCATGGGAGTAGATGAGGAGGTCTTGGCAATTGAACTTGTATTTGCTTTGGCACCAGGTCTGATTCTTTGAGGTTGTGCTAACAAGGTTGGGAAGGGAAAGGTTGTCTCGTCATTGTATCAAGCGAGGACTCGAAGCAGTCGCTTGTACTAGAGTTGTGTGTTCTCTTGATGGTGACTGGTGGTGGGTTGGTTGGACGTGTCTGCCCCTTATTTTTCCTATTGTTGATGTGGATGTGCACGTGCTTTGCATGAAATTTTGTTATCCGACTGGTTACTGTATAACCATTTTTTATTCCTTTGATCATACACGATATTATCAAATGATAAGGAATGTGAATTTTAATTTCACTTTAGGTTGAAATTCAGTTTTGTACTAACAATGTAGCATGTTGCTTGTTGCTCTCCTAATATATAAAGGAGATTTCATGGCACATGTCGGGGTCAAAAATTTTGGGTCCAAAATTTTGGAGTCTATACAGATAGTTTTAATGTTGAAGTGTTATGAACATTTTTTCAGGAAATCATCTCGAGTGGGGATTTGTATATAGTTAGTATGCGATGTTTTTTTAATTACTGATATAAAAAAAAATCTACAAAATTAAGATGGTTTACACTCCTATGTGTGTGCCATGGATTATGAATGGAATTATTAAGGGTTTCTCTTTTCAGTTTTAACAATTAATTGAAAGTGTAGCTAGTTTTCTTGCTTTAACTTAAGGAGTTAATCAAATGCTTGACAAGTCAGTTACATGTTCATTGTTGTATATGCTCAGGATTCACAAAGAAGTATTGTTTTAATGTATCGAAGTATCTCATGGTAGTAATGCTATATGAAGATAAGTTCACAGTATCAGAATTATACTCTATATGACTCTGTTGCCTAGTGGATGAGGCACTAAAAAATGTTTGCAGCCTTCACTTTGGTATAAAACTGTAAGCTCTAAGCATGGTAATCCAAATACTGAACATAAACACATGTTAAAACTTTGTCTTCCTATGGGAGGTATTTACTTATTGTTAGTGGATCAATTCTGTTGCTCTTTGGTGCCAGTACTCATTCTCTGGTCTACCAATACCAAGAATGGTGACTATCCCCTTGAGTGTGTAGGGATTGTGATCTCTATGCAGAAGGTGTTCTGATAAGTTATATGGAATTCTTATGAACACACATAGGTTTACCCACCTTGGTCCTAAAGAGCCAAAAGTGTAGGAGAGAATCAATTTCTAAATGACTCTCGTTAGTTGGCCACTAGTTGTTGCAGTCATCCTTGGTAGGTGTTGGCTACCTCTTAGAGAACTGCACTATCTATGTGGGAAAAAACGCCAATAGAATGGCAACTCTGATGTGGACATTCTCACTCTCCAGGTGTAGACGGTTATAGAGTCATATTAAATGATATGTTTTTCTAAATTTACACAGTGAATGTTTTCAATTCAAGGGGAGGGATATGGTTCAATATAACCCTAATACCCTTGTGATCTATGGTTTCCTGTGCAATGGATTAAGGAGTTATAGAGTTATTCATTTAAGGATGATTTTATTGGGGAGAACTTCTAAGAAATTTACAAAAAGAGAGAGGTCAGAGGTGCTTATCCAGAATCTATTGTCAAAGTAATGATACATGCTAGACTTCCACTATAATAGATTATGATTGTGAAGGATATTGTTGATGGTATGGTGCGACTTTGTAATGCGTATTGAAACCTAGAATCTGACAGAACCTAGAAGAATAGGCTGTCAAAGGCTTTGAAATACTGTCCTCTGAAAGGAGGTGGTGGCTCTATCTGAAGAACCAGTGAATGAATGAAATAATACTTTCTGAGCTATGCTATTTACAATATGGAAAGGAGGTTGATACATTCTACACACAAAAATCAGGTATTTCATGAAAACTAAAACACTTCACTACTAATGATAATGGGTGTTTTTGATTAAGGCTAAAAATGGTTCGAAACTATATGTCAAGCATAAAAGAAGGAATAATGATTGGCTTTTACCACATTTTGGTAGTGAAATAATTTATGAAACATGTTTGTATTGCATAAAGTCTTAGAAAGCAAGGAGTGCTATTGTCAATCATTAATAACTACTAGTTGAGATAACAAGTGATGTGCCTGATGATTATATGTTGTTGAGTAATCTCCCATGTGCAAGGTTAGATATGAATATGCAAACAAAACACGTTGTATTAAGCCCTTCAGGGAGTTTTTTAACTCAAAGGTATATGCCTTTTATGTTTAGTGGTATCAGTAATTACCCTAATTCAATTCCTAAGAAAATTAGGAAGTATTTACCTCAATATACAGGGCAAGTTGTAGAATCGGCCTCTAAGAGTTTACATAATTTTGTAGATGTAATGGGTGATTATGAAATTAGTCATGAGGATGTTTTCATGAAACTGTTTGTGCAATCCTTGAAAGGTGATGCTACAGACTAGTTTTCCTACTTGCTTGCCTTTTCTATTAACTCATGGAATCAGTTGGTGATGGCTTTTATGGAACAATTTGGTGAAGGAATCAATCCCAACACATTGAGAAAAGGATTTATGGGAATTCGCATAAAAGAGGAGGAATTAGTCCCGTATTTTAATCTCAAGTTTTCAAGAGCTTTAAGGGAAATCCCTAAAGAAATAAGACCAAATGAGGTTGAAAGCTTGGTTGTGTATCTGAGTGCTTTGAACAAGAGGATGAGTTTTTTATTAAGGGATAAAGAGCCTACTACTTTGCACCAAGCATACCAGCTGGATATGGAAATTGAAAATAATATGAAGTATTCAATGATGAAGAGGTATGCGGCTGCAAGTATTGATTATCCTAGCCTAACTAGTACTAATAGAATGTCAGAGCCAGCTATTCAAAAAACTAATGATAAAACTCTTGCTAGAATTTTTATAAGTCCAGGAATGCAATTTGATGATAATAAGACCCAAGTTGAAACCCAATCCAATTTGAGTGAAGAGGATCAGGCTTCTTGTGTATCAAAACTATATGATATGAGAAGGCAAGAGAAGGAATCACCATATGAGTTTTTCTTGAGATTTTTGGGAATCTTAATAAAAATTCCTATAGATCAAAGACCTAATGATTATGACTGCATTGATTTAATTTGTGAACTATATGAATCAGTTATGAGTTCCTTACCAAAAGAATTGAAACTTGCTAATCTGGCTCAAGTGATTCAATCGATAGAGATTGAAGAATCGGCCAGGAATGTATCTACACAAAATAAAGGTAGTGCTCATTCATCACAGAATGTTTACATGGGAAGTGATGAAATTGAGAGGAAAAATTATGTAGGATTGTATGAGACACCTATTTTGTTTCCTAATCCTAATTATGAGTCACACATCACTAAGATTCTTTTGCAGGCTAGTGATTATGATTTCAAGGGAAATGATTGTAATTTTGAGAATGCATCAGAGCTTTTATTTCTATGAAATTTGTATGAGAATGAAGAGCCACATGTTTGTTTCCAAGTGAAGGAACAATTTTCAGATGATGTATATCTGGAATGTACCTTAGATATATTAACATTGGAACAGGGAAGTTGTATAAATGGTGAACAATCTAAGGATAGTGACATCTGTGATTAGAAGAGTACAATTGGAGGTAGCCATTATTGTGATGAATACATTGGCACTATGGTCTTTCCTGACTATGTATATGAAGTGGAGATGGAGGTGTTACTGCCCTCTGGCCTTGATGTGGTCAGTAAGGGGTTTTTAGATTGTGCTGAATTATTCACTTATAAATCAACATATTCAACAGATAGTGTTGAGTATAATGAAGACTGTATGTACTGCTCTATCTTTTCTGATGAAAGTGAAGTTGATGCTTTTAAACCTATCTCTGAGGGTTTTTATATGGAGATGAATAAAGAGGTACAAGAAAGGATGTATATGGAGTGGCCTCATATGAATATGTTTGTGCATTCCCTGAAGAATGATGTGGCAAATACTGCTAACTTCTATAATGCCTTGATGTACTCCCAATTGCTTGATTTCATAGGGTGGCAACTAAACTTGAATAGGAAATTCCAGGGGAAAATTTCCTCAAGCTATGTATCATCTTGGTTAAGTGATGGAAATAAGGATATTTTGCATACTATTTTATATGACAATTTTTCAGTTCAATATGCAAACTAATGAATCTAGAATAAATGATGCTACAGACCAGGTAAGTTATGAAAGTTTCCATTTCATGGTACAGCTAAGCCAGTATTCTATGAAATATGACCAAAAACAAGATAAGGTAAAGTATTATCATGGTCATATGTTTCTTTTAGAATGGTGGGATAGAGCATTGGTTAGATCAGTACAGGGGTAGAGAGTAAGTAGCCACCAAGGTAGTCTCAAAGATATTGTCCATCTCCTGAGTTTCGAACCATCAGATAGAGAATGTTGCAAGCTATTTTTTCATCAGAAAATGAAGAATTTTGTTTTTGATAGAGGTAGACCTTAATTTCTCTTGTTTGGTGGCCTGGGGCTACCAAGTTGCATATAGAGGTCTAGTGGACAGAACAAGGTAATATTTCTGTTAGAGGGCTTGTGTAATTTAGTAATGTGGTCTGCCCAACCAACAATTCTAGATTCTTGCTATGCCCACAGGAGGCATACATCCCCAGTCGAAGCCACTGATGGGACTTTCAATTTTTAGGGTGATGCAAGCTAGGGTTTTGGGATTTGAAAGTTTCCCATGGTGATTTTAATTGTTTTATTTTAGTGACTCACTACCAGGGATAGCCGGTCACTTAAGTGAGGTTTTATCCCTCTCGGGTCATGACTTTACCAACCCCTTTTCACTTGATTTTCCGGTCTTTCTGCCAAGATGATATATTTTCTACACCGTCAAGAGTTTCAGTGTAGGTCCCACTTGGATGTTTTGTCTAAAGTCTGAAGAACTGTCTGATTGATGGTTAAAGATCTGGGCCATTTTCACCGACCTCGTAGGTTTTTCTATTGGCGTCACCAAAGTGGTGCGAGGTTTTTGAGATGTCATCATCTGGCATGAACAGATGTGTGGGGTCTCTTCCCGAGGTGTTCGTAGTGATGTGTGGCCATCTCTTCATAGGTGATGGTCATTAATAACATTGTTAATTATGGCTTCTCGCACACCTCGCACGATCAGAGTAAATATTCTGAAGAGTGTTGCGAGGTTTGCGAGGGTGTGACACATGGCTTTTCTTCTTCTACCAATAAGGCTATGTGGGTTCCACTGTGTGGTTCAGATCTACTATTTTTGAGGGTTTTGATTGGATATGTTTTCCCAAGCATTGAGGTGGATTGTCAGTATCCATTGACTTGATCTCAACCCTCTATTTTGCCAAGTGTGTTCTGAATCAGCAGTTCAATTTCAATGAGGGGGTGTGTGATTTTTTTGAGTGGCATATGATTCCTTGTTGTTGCTATGTGTCATTAATGGCACAAATTTCTTTCTCTAGAGGATCTCATTCTAATTTTTCTCTAGCATGCGAACAATTCCATCCTACCAAAATTATTCATGGCTATCCTGGTCACTAATTGTTTGAGTGCTTGAATTGCTTTCAAGCAATTGTATCCTACATGTTTAGCCATTCTATAAATGCTGACTAGGTTGTGTGCAATTATCATTGCATTTTCTTGTGTCTATGTGCATGAAGGTTTCTTCTCCAGTGTGTTGCAAATCTCTATTTCATTATGGATAAATCAATTGAACGCAGGAGTGCAAGGCTAGGGGCCCGAAGGTCACCAGCTATGGTGAAGCCTGCTATTCCCACGGTGCCTTGAGGTATTAAAAATACTGGAAAGAAGCTAGTAGACTATTCATCACTGGTGATCATATTGAATTCTGATGAATCTGACACCGACTCGGATTACCGATGTTACTTGTCCACCTTAATAGAGCTCATGGGAGTAGATGAGGGGTCCTGGCAGTTGAAATTGTATCTGCTTTAGCAGCAGGTCCAGTTGTTTGAGGTTGTGTTGACAAGGTTGGTAAGGGAAAGGTGGTCCTGTCATTGTCTCAGGCACGAACTCGAAGCGATCACTTGTACCAGGGCTGTGTGTTCTCTTGATGGTGACTGGTGGTGGGTTGGTTGGACATGTTTTCCCCTTCTTTTTCCTCTTGTGGACGTGGACGTGCACATGCTTTGCACGAAATTTTATTATCTGAATAGTTACTGTGTAACCATTTTTTATTCCTTTGATCATACACGATATTATCAAATGATAAGGAATGTGAATTTGAATTTCACTTTAGGTTGAAATTCAGTTTTGTACTGACAATGTAGCCTATTGCTTGTTGCTCTGCTGATATATAAAGGAGATTTCATGGCTCATGTCGGGGTCAAAAATTTTGGAGTCTGTACAGATAATTTTAATGTTGAAGTGTTATGAACATTTGTTCAGGAAATCATCTTGAGTGGGGATTTGTATACAGTTAGTATGCTATGCTTTTTTAATTATTGATATCAAAATAAATCTACAAAATTAAGATGGTTTAGTCTCCTTTGTGTGTGCCATGGATTATGAATGGAGTTATTAAGGGTTTCTCTTTTTAGTTTCAACAATTAATTGAAAGTGTAGTTAGTTTTCTTGCTCTAACTTAAGGAGTTAATCAAATTCTTGAAAATTCAATTACATGTTCATGGTTGTATATGCTCAAGATTCATGAAGAAGTATTGGTTTAATGTATTGAAGTATCTCATGGTAGTAATTATATATGAAGATAAGTTCACAGTATCAGAATTATACTCTATATGGCTTCGTTGCCCAATGGATGAGGCACTAAACAATGTTTGCAGCCTTCTCTTTGGTATAAAACTATAAGCTCTAAGCATGGTAATCCTAATTTTGAATATAAACACATGCTAAATTTTTTTTTTCCTACGGGAGGTATTTCCTTATTATTAGTGGGTCAATTCCGTTGTTCTTCGATGCCGGTACTCATTCTCTGGTCTGCCAATACCAAGAATGGTGACTATCTCCTTGAGTGTGTAGGGATTTTGATCTATATGCAGAAGGTTTTCTAATCATTTATATGGCATTCTTATGAACACATGTAGGTTTACCCACCTTGGTCCTAAAGAGCCAAAAGTGTAGGAGAGAATCAATTTCTAACTGACTCTCGTTAGCTGGCCACTAGTTGTTGTAGTCATCCTTGATAGGGGTTGGCTACCTCTTAGAGAACTGAACTGTCTATGTGGGAGAAAACACCAACAGTTGGTTCAATAAATAATAAATTATTTCATCTTACCAATCACCCAAAGATACTTCTTGGAGATGATAGTGCTGAGCTGTGAGATCGGGATCTGTCTTAGCCATTGTATTATTCAGTCCCTCCCCTCTCACTAATTTGATGGGTTGAATCTCAATTTCATATTCCCTACAACATAGTCACCCATTTGTCTCTTCATTCACCTAGCTCATTCTGCATTAGCAGCAGCTTCACCAGAGGATCACGCTCTATGGAAAAAACCTTATTCCTCAAAATATAGTATGTGAAATTTTTCACTGCTCTGACCAAAGCATAGTCCTATTTTTCTACATTGTGATATCTCAATTCTTCATCCTTTAAAGGGGTACTCATGAAGGCTATAGAGTTCTCATTGCCTTGATCAGACCTTTGATTTAACATTCTAGCACAAGAGTGATCAGAAGTGAATAAATATATGTAAAAATGCTTAGGATAATCTTGACTCACCAACACTAGAGCCTCACCAATAGCTTTCTTGATTTCTATGAATGCCTCCTTAGCTTCTACACTCCATTCAACTTTGGCCTCTTGTTTCAACATAGCGTTCAAGGGCTTTACTATCTCTTCCAATCCAGTGATGAACTTTTTGAAGAAGTTGATCTTTCCAAAGAATTAATTCATTTCCTTCTTGCTTGCAAGAGGCTGAATTTTTAGGATAGCCTATATTCATTTAGGATCAATGGTGATACCCTATTCTGAAATGACATGTCCTATCAATTTTACCTCTGTAACCCCAAAAATGCACTTCTTTGGGTTAAGTGAGATGCCAAACTCTCTACACCTTTGGAAGACCTTGCATAAATCTTCTATATGATTACCTCACTTCTTATAGAAAACTGTCAAGTCATCCATATAAATAATGATGCACTTACCGATGATATCCTTGAAAGCAATATCAATAGCTCACTATAAATTAGCCCCAACATTGATCAACCCGAAAGGAATTATTCTATAGGAAAAAGTTCCCCATTTTTTAGTGAAGGAAATTTTATGCCTATCTTCATATTATACCATAACTTGATTGTATCTAGAATACCCATCCAAAAAGGACATGATCTAAGATCCATTGATGATCTGAAGCACCTCATCCAATGAAGGAACTAGTAGTTACAATTTTCTGATGCTCTGTTCAAATTCCTAAAGTCTTCACACAGTCTAATTTCTCTATTCTTTTTCCTCACAGGATCCAGATTCACAACCCAGGTTAAATGCCTCACTGGAAATATAATCCATGCTAAAAGTAACTTCTACACTTCCTTCTGAATGATGGGTTCCAAAAATGCATTGATTGGTCTCTATCTTTGTCTGAATGGTTTGACATTTGACTTCAAGGGAATTGTGTGCATAATGATTGAAGTTTCATATGTTTTCAAATATTCATAAATCCAAGCTATCACATCTTGATATGTACATATAGCATCAATAATTCTAGTCCTTTCTTTAGGAGTACATACTTTACTAATAAATATATTATTTACGTCATTTTGTGTTCCCATGTTGTATGTTCACATTTGCTACTAAGAGATTCCCTTTTAACTTGTTGTTCCTGGTCTTTTATCTTATCCAGATCAAAAATTTGTTCCAGTTGCACCATACCTCTTGGGATAGTGTTGGTATTTAGGTTGATGACCCCTTCTAAGTCCATTTCTTCCTCTTGACACTCTATCTCATCAATTACTTGAGAAGCAAATACATCACAACATGTAATGAAATCTAGAATATGCTTATCATCTTCAAATACCTAGAAATTGGTAACGTTGTCAGGTACCGAAGGTACTAGAGTAAGTTCGATAGTTAACTTCTTCAATCTTAAAAGTTGCAAGGGTTGCAATGTACTAGCCGCTTGTGCCAAAGAATTTGTGACCTAGTTTTTATTGCAAGGAATCGGCTGGATGTTGAAAGAATCAAATCCCTCGATGAGATCCCACACTCTATGTCTATAATTAGTCATCCTCTTGTCATGACATGAATGTTTTTTCCTTACCTACCTGACTACCAACTTAGAATCCCTGAAAACTTGTAATATCTTAACTTTATGCCTTGAGCCTATTAACAACCCATGGATTAAAGCTTCATATTTGGCCACATTATTAGTGTATTGGAATTTTAATCTATGAGCACCGAAATAACTCTTACCTTTAGGACTGATCAATTCAAACCGTGCTCTAGCACCTTCCTTAGATTTGGATCCATCGAATCTTAAAGTCTAACATCCATCAGGCTCTAATTGCTTTGGGTCACCTTTCATTTTACTACAAATAGGAGGCTTCTTAAGAAGCATTGGGATTTTACCCTTGTCATTATGTGGTTCTCCTTGTATGTTCAGTCTAAAAATTGGGATTGGGTTAATGCATTTTTTTACCTATTCCACAATAGTCTAACATACATGACATTCCAACTCAGAGTGGGAGGCATCATGGACTCTGCACCAATTAGGGAGCAATAGTTCTTCAAAATTCATACTCCCCCCCAGTTGGATTTGATTCTCCATACACCTCTAGATGAATTCATAAAAGCTATCTAGAAAACTAAGTTTCTTGTCCTCTTGGTCATTAGTTTCCTCTGTTTGCTCACTCAGTGTTTTAGAACCACTAATGGACTTAGCCTCCTACATAATAATTTCCTTGAACCTTCCAGATTTTGATGTAGATTTATAATAGGGGCCCTGCAGTATAAATACCTCTTCATTATCTATCACTGATGCAGCTAACACATAATTCCCCATGTTGACCTCTAATATTAATATCTCATTTGAAGTATTCTGGTACTCAGTGATTACATAGTTCATTATGGGCTCTCTGTCAATCTTGATCCGATTTGGGACTCCTTTCCATGGTAGCCACATGTGAGAGTGGTTTGTAGATGTATACCCATTCAATACCTTAGTGAAATCCTGGCCCAAAATCAAACTGTAGGTGTCAAGAATGTTAGAAACCTAAATTTTGATCACCTGTTGCACCCTTGGATTTGATGCAACCTGTGTGGGAATCATGTTCAACTCTCCTACTACACTTACTTTCATTTTATCTAATTGAGTAACCTTCTTTTGAGAAGAAATAGGAGTAATACCTAAATCTTTATAGATAGCAAAAGGAATAACATTTTTGGATGCACCTGAATCCAATAGACAATTGTGTAGATTTTTTCCAAAGATACGAACATAAATTAGAAAGGGAGGGGTTTCCATCTTGCCCTGGAATAGGCTTATCTAGGTGTCAGCTTGGGCAACCAGACTCTTATCTTTATCTTTCCATTTGTCTACAGGTGGGACCTAGCCCTTAGGTGCCTATGAATTAAAGGATCTGACAACTACCTCACTAGAAGTTACTCCTTATGGTGTTGCATTTGAATTAAAAGACCCCAAGACAGCATTCCTAATAGTAGGGACTCTTAATAACTTAAAATAAGAAAGACTTACCTTTACTTTCTTGAATTATTCAGTCACATTCTCCCGATTGCTCCATGTTCATATCAACATGATCCTCCTTATAGCCACTAGCCTGTCTTACTTTTGAAACTTGAACACTATTTCCCTTTGACAAGTATTATGTTGGCACATGATGGTAGGATGGGTTATTACTAGCTTGCGGGTCTGGTGGAGTAGTGAAATTATTTGGAGGAATAGAAGTCATGAAGGGACCTCCAAATTGTGGAATACTATTAGGCATGTTCCTCAAATCATATTTCTTGATGGGTTGCTAAAACATCTAAACTTCTTCAACTCCAACTTCCTCTTCATCCAAAGGACCATTATAATTCTCGTTTTCTTCATTAAACAATAGAGAGATTTCATCCTCATTCAACACTTGCTCTACCTCATTATCTTGGTCACTGGACTCTTTTTTGGTTCATTCTCCTCACCTTCTGGGAATGGAGCATTGTTAAGTACCATTACTGGGGAATCATAAGAATTTGAGGGCACAATATCCTGACCATTGGAATTTTTCTCAACTTCATACTAAAAGATAGAAGCAATAGTTTGAAACTCAAAGCAATCTAACTCAGAATGTTGGCTTGTCTTATGGAGCTTGTACCATCTAGATAGTGTTTCTTTTTCCAGATACACACCACTTGGAGGCCTCTCCTAGGTATGAGATTGATCTAATGGAGTATGAATTCCCTCATTATTGAGCCCAATATTCCAAGGTTTGTTTTTCCTAGGTGGCTGCCTTCTTTCAGATCCTTATCCACCTTTTTGTCCCCTATCATAATTCTAGCCAGAGCCTTGTCCTCTTTCAGTTTTTTTATTTTTGTCATAATATTTACCTCTATCAATTTTTTTTCTTTAGCAACATCCCTGTTCTATGTGTTGTAGTTAGATTGCATGTTCTTTTGTCCATCATGAAATTGGTTGTTCTGATTTCTCAGGTAGGTCACCTCCATATTCAGTTTCTTCACTTTCTCGGATAACTCATCTAGCTGTTATTTATCTAGACCATTGTGTGGTGTTGAATTCACATTACTAGGAGGGTGTCTAGATGCTCCTATAGAGCCAACATTTTGATTCAAGACTTCTGAATTCTGCAAATATGTAGGAAAACCAGCCTACTGCTATGGATGAAGGGGGTGATTGGCTCCTTACTAAGGATAAGAGTTCATTGGTTGAGCTTGATTTATTGGAGGATGAGGGTGAAAGACCAAAGGTAGTGAGGGTAATCTATTCATAATGGGACCATGATTAGTCAAATCCTGGTTAAGATCTTGGAATTTTCTAGGGTGAGCACCTGGTCCTAAGGATGGAAAAGGTCCCAAAAAATGTTGCCTCAGATCTGTGTTGACCTTGACAGCTTTTGTGTATGCGGCGAGCAAAGTAGTTAGGGGATTAGACCCCCATTTCAGGAAGGTGGATGTAAGGCTATCAAGGGCCTGAAAGTAAACCTCCAGAGCAACATCCTCATTTCCAGCATAAGGTGCTTGAATTATAGTGTATTCTCAATGAAATCTATTGTTAAATGATCCTATAGGCTCATTGATTTCCCTCTTGACTCTAGTATATTGTATATAAAGCTCATTAGCACTAATGAAAATTTAAAACTTCTACAAAAATGCAGTCTCTAGATTTGTCCAATTATGGATAGAAGCAGTAGGTAAGTGATTGTACCATTAAAAGGCCTCTTCCCCCTACAAAAAAGGGAAAATATAGCATGCGACATCCTCATGGTTAATTCCTCTATCCCTTAGGCAAGTCTGGAATCTTGATATGCTCCTCTGCTATCCTATTGGGATCATTAGTATGGAACTTTGAGAAAAAGAGCTCAGGATTCTTGGGCATGACATTGTAATTATTGGAGATTAAAGGAGATGGGTTATTGGCCATGAAATCCATTGGTGGAGGTAGGGGGTGGTAATGGTTGATTTATGGCTGGTTGGGGTTGCTAAATAGGAATAGCTTTAGAATCGGATGAGGATGAGGATGATGGGGATGATGGAAGTGGTTGGGTAGATGATGATTCTTCCCTTGTTTGGGCCCTTCTTTCCCTAGTAGGAACTAGTAATTCTTGAAATTCTTCCTCTCCTAGAGTGGATCTGGTTCTCCTTCTGAGCCATTCAAGAGAGATGGCATTTAGAAAATGCTCTAGCTTTCTTATTCAACCCTTGTTCTAGCACCAATCTATTGACAGTGACTTTTGCAAAACAACAACTCATATGATATCCTATCTCTCTTGAAAGTTAAATCTCTATGAACAAAGAGATAACCCCAAGGTCTCTAATTTTAGGTCTTGAAAATGTAAATAAAAAAACTCAAAGATAACGTAAAAATGTTGGTAATCACAAAGGGACCTTACTACAAATAAATTGGACTCAAATTTATCAGATCTATCAATATATTGATACTTCAAGACCTAAAATTAACCCAGATAATAAAATAAATAAAAAAAGATAAGGTTTTTAGAGGTAATTCTAAGACTAATTCTAACCCTAAGATTAACAATGGAAAAGATAAGATGCTCCAAATGGACCAATCTCTTAGAAACTACTTCCTATTTAACCTAGATACATCTGCAATCTTATAGAAATAGAGCAATCTTCTAAGGTGTTAAATATTTTGAAATCATGCATATCAATTCAAGACAACCCTATTGCAATTGAAATGAACAAACATTCATAATTGAACTAAGCATAGTTTTAAGTCCAGGCTAACTTTGCAAAGCAGCTAACAATCAGCTAACTGCAAAAAGTATGGACTAGAGATTGCTGCAAACAATTCAATCATAAAACCCTAAACATTACCAAACCATCTATCAAATCACTTAAGAAATTTTAAAGATAGAACATAAAGAACCATTCTAGATAAAACTCAACACAAGAAAGACACCAAATCACAATGTCTTTTCTTGTATTAAATCACCCAAAGTAGCAACAATTCCAGTCTTTTGTTACAACAATTGCTTGAAGATAAACTAAGCTCTAAGTCTAATTCTTTCTCTTACAATTCTCTCTAATATAAAAATTCATCTAACTTCTCTCTCTTACAAATGAGGCATCATGCCAAACTTATAGAGAAATCCCAAGATATGTTGGCCCAATTAGAGTTTACAATAATAAACAACCACACAATAGGTCACCCAAAAGATACTCAAAAATAATATAAAATGTGTAATTTGCACCAATTTCATCCAAGTCACCTCGGGGTCTCCAAAACTTGATTCAATGCATGTGAAGGAAGAGGAGAAAATAATGTGGAATCACAAATTCTAATGTAGCCTTGCATTAACTACTCCCCCCCTTTGTATTTAGCATGCTCCACTTTATCATTCACCAACAATAACACCCTTCCTAGGTTGGCAACAAGTGGCATAGGAAAAACCCTAACTCTCCACTCAAGGCACTTGATGTTATCTCTTGACTACTTCACTACGTTATCCTTGGTTCCACTTGTCATTGCCTTACCTGAATCAGCCTGCATTTGACAAGAAACCAAAGTAAAGACACATGGAATACAAATTAATCAACCACAAAGATAATTTCATCCTTAAATACAAGTCCCATGATATAAGAAACAAGTTCAACACCTCATAAAAATTAATCATTCCAAAATTTGGGTTTTCAGGCCTTCCGTGGAATCTAGGCCAGAGAGGATTTTTAGGAAAATCCCAGCCAGGCAGATTCCAACAAAATAAGCACACAAGAATCCATTAATCATTTAATCAACTAATAATCACAAATAACTAGCATGAAGCATTTTAAAATAAGTCCAAGTCGACTATCAAATGTATGAACATTAAGCAAACTTCATGTAATTCCTCAATTCTCCATTTTCAAAAAAAATCTCGGGAAAATCCATTAGGGATGGAAATCCACGAGAATAACAATAATTCTCAAACTCCAGGAAAATGAAGGGACCCAGAACATTCAAGAAAATACCAAAGACATGGATTCCAATGAAGCAAATGCAATTTTCAATTTAACTCAACTTTCGGGAAACCAGCAAGGGGATGGACAAACTGGGGAAATCCAGAGGTAGCAGAAATCCCTGAGGTAGGCATCAATCTGGATCAATGCACACTTTGGGAAAACAAAGAGAAAATGGGAAGTTGGGGAATTATGGTAGATAAGGAATTTAATGAAGACTCTGAAAAACTAAATATCTATGTTTTCTCTCAACCCCACTCAAATTGATCAAACGATCACAAATATGAGGAACCAAAACCTGGAAACAACTTGATTTGAACATCCTACAGATCATCCTTAAATTTGAAAGTCATCCCAAAGTAATTCAAGAGAGATCAGTGATGCCCTAGGCAAAAAACCCTAAAATTGCACCACGAGAGCATAGGGTAAGCTTGGACCCAACTCGGATCGACATTCGAACAAAACAGGAAAAACCTAGCCTCGAAATACAATGCAAAAAAAGTAGGAACTCAAACCTCAAGCACAGACAAAATTCCAAAGAAGCATGTGAATTCAATCGATCAAAAGGAAGGCAATGTGAACCACATGAATGGGAAGCAAACAACAACTAGAAACCCCAACATCAAATGCAAAACTAGATCAAATGGACATTTTGACTCACAACATATATGCACAAATGATGAAGTAACTCATTTCAATCATCAAAATAAATAAAGCTCCATGTACATACCATGAACATAGGAAAAGATTGAAACAACAGAAGCTAGTAAGAAACTTCAAGGTACGAGTTGAATGTAAACAACTTCACACAAAATCCAACTGCAATAGTCAGCCACAATGCCAATCGCACAATCCAACAACAGCTAAAAAAAAGAGGATCAAGAACTCCAGATCAACATAAAAAAACTGATTAAACTTCAATGGCATAAAACTCGCAAACATCGATTAAATACCCGCTGAAAAAATCGTACAATTGAGCATTAATGCAGTCAAGATGGGTCAAACCAAAATATGGGAATTCAACATGGTGATGAACATTCGGAGAAATCCGGCCTCGATGAAATTCCGTGAAGGACCAGAATCTCTAGATTTTCAATGAAAACTAGTTGTCACCGAGTTTCGAAAGGAAATGAGGATTTTCCGCCAAGAGTGGATTTTCCTGAGAATAGTAATAAACATAGAATGAGTCCAAAACTTAAGGTTTTCAATATGTATCATAGATGGACTATTCCAATAGGCAAGATAAACATCAAAGGACATGCACAAGCAAGCAAAACCTCAAAATACAAAGGACCAAAAAGACCAAAAGCAAAAGAAAAATGAGAGAAAAAGAGGGTCCCTACTTTCAGTGGGGCCTATGTGCAAAAGGTGCACAACATCTAGTAGATCTATGTAGCTCATAAGTGATCTAGAATAACAAACTTTCTAGTCTTATGAGAGAAACATCATGTCTAAAATTATATTCTAGGGATGGTGTTTGGTATTTGAGATAATTTTCTAGACTAAGATCTCATTACCTTACTGACGATTTTTTAGTGTACTAACCTCATGTTTATATATTTTATTTTGTGTTTTGATTATTGTTTGTGTTGTGTTTGTTATGTTTCTACCTTTTTTATTTCGTGTCTTTACTTCATGTATTTTTTTTGCATCATGATCATGTATTTTCTATTGCATTACACATTATGTCTATGTGTTCCTTTGTCTTTACATTATTTTCCATAAGATCTTGAGCTTGTGAGCTTGAGAATCTCATAGATTTAGTGACATATTACTTCTCTAGTGCCTTGATGAAAGAACCCTTTCTTCCTTATCCTTACTTGAGTATGAGAATGAAACCAAGTTTAAAATCTCATGAATGTGGGGGCAAAATTTAGTATCGTAAATTGTCGACCCTAAAAATTTCACACTATTCTCGGCTCTCCCTTATGTTCTTAGAAATAATTATTCTTATTTTGTTTCCATTTTTTTAATTTTTTCAAATAATTAGGATAAAATTAAAATTTAAAATTAATTATTTGTTTAACAAAAATTAAGATCCCAAAATAGGTCTGGTCTAGGGTGCCCTCACCCTTGACCAACATATTTTGGACCAATTTATAATATTTATCGTCATTATTTTTTATGTTTACATAAATTCATTTGTCAGCCTTTCACAATATTTTTATGGGAAAATCAAGAAATACACATAAATATAAGTCTTTTTCATCATTTTAAAACCTAGGAAATTTGAATTCCAATTGACAATTTAAAGAGAAATCAATAGAAGAATAAGAAACATTATTACATCACTTTTCAACAGCCAAAATTCATTTTATTAATGCATAAAATTCATAAGTAATATTTCTCATGCTTTTTGTTCGCTTATTTTGTGTGTACTAACACTTGCAAGACTTCCTATCAATAATAAAAATATTTCTTCCATGAGATTGAAATCGGGCCTTTAGTCCATGAAGGAGATTGAATATAAGTTGTAATTTGTAGCACTTTTTATTTATCACTTTCTTTTATCCATTTTCCTTTTCTCAATTGAGGGTAAGCACTCTTTACATCATCATAGCCATTATGGAGGTAGAAACACCAAAATAGGTTTTGAGTTAGGAAAACCCCTATATGGCACAAAATTTTCTCCTCTCTTGTTTTCAAGTTTTAGATCTAAAGTAGATCTGGGACAATATTGATGATCTAATAGCAAGACAAAGCATCTAAGTATTTTACTTCAACAAATTTTGGTAGGAGAAATTATTCATCAATAGATAAAATTCTAAACTTGAATCTAGAAGGGAATAACTTTTAGAATGCAACTCATTGATACCTATTTTGGGACTCCAAGAAAAACAAAATTCCCAGTCCAGGGTCCTCACACCCTCAAACAAGAAATTTTAGGTCTAATTTATATGTTAGGTTCATCTATCTATGCCTTCTACTTTTTTGTTATTAATTTCAATATATGATTTCTCTACTTTTTTGAAATTACATAAGTTTTTTGTAGTTACATGGTACACTTCCAATCACATCAATTCAATTCTAATCCTAGTCAACCCTCAACCAAGAATCAATCATCCAAATAGGGCCAAAATTCTTATCAACCATTCTAGCTCTTCCTTGAGAAACATAGCCAAGTGTTCTTTTTGCATCATTTGTGTGCCTCATTCATGGGTTGTAAGAGGAAAGGAATGATTTATATCCTAGGTCCTATTTTCCTACATTGTACACCTTCTTTATGAATTTTGTAGAACATGAAAAGATAATTGGTGCATTTTGGATAGGGATTCATACCTTAAAAAAGGGTATGTGCAGGATCATCATGGGAGAAATAGGCCCTTAAGTGGTGATTAAAATTCAAAAAACTATAGTTGGGCAGCTTGACGTAAAAATTTGAACAAGTTATCTATATTATTTGAAAAATATGTAAAAATAGAATCTGTAGAAAATTAAATGTAGTTTCTAAACTACTAGGTTTTTTTTTTTTTAAATCTATTTGGTGAAAATTTGGAATTTGAATGCAGTGGTACTTAAATTTCAAGGGAAAAATAAGAAGTAGGTGTCTGTATAACCACCCTAAGCACAATAAAATGATAACATTTTTTTATAATATTTTAGATATAAGTAGAGTACTCATATCCCGATGTGATACTTAATTTTTTGTAATTTTTTTCAAAGTAAATAATTAATTATGAATTTTTTACTAAAACTTCTGGAAAATATAAAAACTTGCATGTCTGACCACCTTAACTTCGTCAAAATGTCATGAAATTCTTTTTTTGTTTAATCATATAGTATGCAAAGCATAGAATGTGACACATGTTTTGGATTCAAAAAATGTGATACCATTTGAAAGCTATAGATGTTTTTCAATCAGGCTATCAATCAAGACTTAAGTCATAATTCAAATAGAAAATGAATAATAATAATTTATTAAATTCAAAGTAAAGCATAATTTATATTGGTGGAAAGTTGAGAATATCTCTTAAAAACCCTTTTTTGTTTCATCAATTTTGGGTAAAAACAAATTCATTAGTCACATGGGCCATCATATCACTTACATATTGCCACTTTTTGGCCCATCATGATCCTGCACATACCCAATAATTTAAGACACAAAATATAATATGGAATCAACCTATTTAACATGGGTGCTAAAATGAGCTCAAGCCAAAATATGGCACAGAGGATTCAAAATAAGACTTGCAAGTTTTGGCCATTTTGGATGAGCGTAAAGAAATTTTATGCTTATTTTTTCTTTATGAAACATTTTTTATTTTTAGCCTTAGTTCAATCCATATTTTGTAGTGGGGTAATCCTACATTAATGAGTCCCACTTTTTGGGAAAATTAGGACATTGCTATCAACATTTTTAACTAGATCTTTACTTTTTGAGACATATAGCAGCTAAAGTGTTATGGATTGGAAGATGATGCAAACACGTAACATTTATGTTGTCACACAATGTTTTTTACAAAGGAAAAAATTATAATTTTTAAAATATAAATTTGTAGCATCAATATATATTCCATGGATAATTTTCCATAATTTTTTGTTACATATTTTTTTAATTAGGTTTTGAAGTCAAGGTAATCATAATTTGGACATAGGTGTATTTTTTCATGCACAACCTATTGTGTATATATATATAAATTATTTTTTTATGTTTTTGGTGAAATGAGGACATCAATTCCTAGTACACAAATATTTTTTGTATTTTTTTTGATATTTTACTATTTTTTCACCTATATAAAATGAAGAACTTTATGTTTTCTTAAAAACTAAGGTCAATAAAAAATAAAAAATTGAATACAAATAATATGAAAATATATTAAATTTATACTTGTTACAAAGCTCAATTTGAGGACTACGGTCTTGAAAATTATCTTCTCAAGTTAATTAAATTTGAAGGTACAACAAGAGATTTGAAACTAGAAATTTAAAAAAAAAAATTAATTAGACACTTAAAGTGTCCTGCAAAGGCCCTTCATTCAAAGTTCCTTCAATTGAAGGTACCTTGAAACAATTATATTACCTTTACTTGGAGATACCTTCGAACAAAGGTACCTTGGAATGAAGGTAATTTTGGCTAGAAAAATAAATATTATTTAAGGACCTATGAATGAAGGTCTATAAATAAAATAAGATGAAAAAAAATAGCAGTTAACCATCAAATGAAGGCTATTTTTAGTTGACCATTTTCAATTCATTTTTTATTCAAATTATATATATATACAAGGTCATTTTTTTGTTTTTCTTATCAAAAAATTTTTAAAAAATCATTTTTTGGTAGTTTTTGTAGGTTCTTTACATTTGGAAAATGGAATTTTGGCAAAGGAATTATGGAGATTATATTTTACAAAGAAGAAGATCGGAAATAAAAGGACATGGAAAATAATTCTACATGATCATATTTAGCAAAAAGGGTACAAAAATTGTGTCAAGAAAGGATGAAAAGATATTATGCTCAAAGACAACGAAAATATTTATATATAAATTATAATTTTTTTCATTTAAATCATCTTCTAGATAAGATTAGGACCAATAAGATCAAATTATTTTCAATTGAAGTAATTTTTCAACTCAATTATGTTTTAAATATATTTATTTATTTTGTTGTGGATCCCCTTACAATTCATAAGTCCTTTACTAAAACCATTATGGTCTCTACTACTTATCTAATACTGTAAACTCTAAATCCAATTTAGCATATAAACCTTAAATCCTAAAGGTCCAAAACCCTAAATATTATCGAGTTAAATTGATGATTAGATGTCCTCCATCAAAATTCTCTCCCAATAAGTTAACTATGATAGAAAATTTAAATTTGTCGCAAATTTTGCCTGGTTCTATGTCATGTTTGGTCTTCCCTCATCCTTAGGGGTCAAATGTTAGGGTTGAGGGTTTTACTGCCCTTATTTAAAATTTTCTCACCAAATTAACCCTTGCATTGTATTTTTGTGTTGACCTATTGTTCTAGGTTGTCGTTCGCTTAAGTCATCAATGGAGCCTCTTATGTCATGCTTTTACTGACCCCTCTACCTGGCATCTACCTAGCCCATCAGTGCTAAGACTAAATATATTTTGCCTAATGTAGGGTTGGGACATTTCCAAATTTTAAATATAGGTCTAAAATTTATACCTTAAGGGTCGCCCCCCCAAATGCATAGTCGGTCCCTTTGATATAAATAATATTGTTCCATGTGTAGGTTTGTGGACCGTCAGATCGATGGTCTTAATCTCGACCATTTTCCACTGGCCTCGTAAGATTTTCTATTGACGTCACTAAATTTGTGTGAGGTATGTGAGATGATGCCACTTGTCATGAATGATGATGGGGTCCAGTCTGAGTTCGCTAGCGGTGTGCATAAAGTCTATCAAATCGATGACTATTGTATGATGGTGGGGGTTGATGAGGATTAATTGTAGTCATCCCTCACTAGCCTCACACGATTGAAATAATTTTTCTAAAAATGTTGCGAGGTGAGCAAACTGATGATACGTGGCCTCACTCAATGGTGTAGGGTGGTTGGTTGGGGCCCACTAATGGAATGCACGTCTATTGATTGGGAGGTCTGTTATTGGTCAAGCAGCCTAATATGTGGTGACATGGGATTTTCAATGATGCTTGACACAATCTAAGTCATCCATAACACCAACTCGCCTGTGCATCAACAACCCTAATTCAAAATAATGAATCAACCATGTGAAGGCTATTTATGCTCTGGAAGTGACACACATTAATGGTGCGGGTTTTATAGTGGATATCATCCTAATTTCCATGCATGTGAATGGTATTTTCCTAGAAATCATGATAGCTTTCATGCCGTTTTATATACAAATGAATTTTAATAGTGGTGAAATTAAATTCAACCATTGGAAAATTAATGGTTGTTGCACCAGTTTTCTCTATAAATGCTTGTTGATTTTTCACTTGCATGATTGCAATTTCGAGTCTAGATTCATCTTTTCTCTTGTATTGAGTATTTATTTTTCTTGTGAGGTTTTGGGTCTGAGGGTAAGATGAGTGAATCAATTTCTCTTGGTTCACCATTACGTAGGAGTGTGAGGATGAGTGCAAGGAATTCTCACTAGGAAGTGAAGCCTGGTGAACAAAGTGTCATTCCTAGTGCTCCTAGAACTACTAAAGAGCATGCAAAGCCTCTCTTGAGTCTGGTTAGGAGAAGTCCTTGACTCAAAGGTCGGGTTGCATGAGAAAAGGTCATGGGTTGTAGAGAAGAGAATCAATTTTTTGGGCGTGGTACTAAATCAATAGTCGAACGAAAGTGTGGGAAGCATGAGTCACCCATTAAAATTACTAGTGGCTCTGGTAGTGATGGCTCTGAGACTAACTCAAACTATCGTAGTTACCTCATGGACATGATTGAATTGGGTGGTGTGGATGAGGAGGTCCTTGAGGTGACTCAGATTGCCTTAATGGTGTTGTGTGTCGGCGGTGGTGTGGATAAAGGTAAAGTTGTGTTTTTGCCTCTCCTTAAGGTGAAAAATTGAAGTAGTTGTCTATACCATGGTCATGTTGTTGGTTTGAGGTCTATGTTTTGATGTGTTGCCGGTTCTTCCTTTTTATGCTAATGTGATGAATTTTTGGTTTTGATGTGGATGATGGTGATAAGGCCTTGTTGGTTTTTTTCTATTGTTCGATGGTACCAACTGGATACAGGGTTGCAACCATTTTGATTCCCCTATTTTTGTTTTTAATGATTACATCAAATGGCGGTGAATGGCGAAATGCAGATGAAATTTCATTTTTGAAATGAAATTTGGTTGAAATGTATCAAGAGTGAGCCTAATGCTTGTTGCTCTCCTAGTCTATAAAGGAGATTTCAAGGCTCATTGTTGGGGGTCAAATTTTTAAATCTTGAAGTTTAGGTGGTGTACATTAAATGCATACAATGCAGAATTCAGGATGACTTAGCTAGTAAATTGTTTTGGGTAGGATATGTACATGAAATAGTCATTAATTATTTTATGTAATGACTGATATCGAAAAAAATATAATTTTTTTAAGGGAATTACTCTCCTTAGTGTGTTATGATAGATTATGAATGAATTTATTAGGGGTTCTTTCATTTGTCTTCAATGGTATATTTGAATGTATGATTCACTTTCTTTCTTTAACTTAATGAGTTAATCAAATTCTTGAAAATGGATCATAGGTCTATGATAATGTGCTAAGGATTTGATAAGGAGTGTTGCTTTGAATATTGATAATTATTATGATGTAAGGCATCATAAGAATCGTTCATTGGAATTAGGGTTAAGTTTTATGTTACTCCTGCCCAATTTAATAAGGCTCTAGTTAATTCATTTAGGGTTCATTAAATAACTCAAATTAGTAACCCCTTGCATGTGGATTCAAAGTCAAAACATTATAATATAAAAATTCACTCTATTCTGAGATGAAAATCTCACACAATACATGTATTCCTAGCATTAGATGATTATTTTCTCAAGCATATGCAAAGACTTTGGTGAATTGTATCTTTTACATTATGTAGGAATTTATCTATATGAAGTGTTCTTGAAGCAAAAAATATCACATGAACACAAATAGGAATGCCCTCCTTTGTTTTAGACAACCTAAAGTGCAGGGGTAAGGAATTAAGAAGCTTTAATTATCAGTTGGCCACTAATGTTTGACAATTCTTGAACATAGAGGTTGGCTACCTCTTGGAGAGTGTCAAGGCTTAGGGGGAAGGAAATAAAAACACCAACAAAATGGCGACTCTACTAGGGATGAACCCAAAATATTTGGTTGCAGACGATGTTGTTTTAGAGTCATTAAAATCTTGAAATATTATTTGTAACTAGAGGTTGAAATTTATTGAATCATTTTTCCCATACAAGTCACCAATAGAATGGAAAATCTGTTGGGGAGAACTTCTGAGAAATTTAAATAAAAAAGGAATCTGAGGTGCATATGGTAGTATCGTAGAGTCAAGTATTTGAAGAATCTAACCTTTAAGTTTAGATGTTGGAAGGTTTTGGACCTAGAAAGGATCGGTAGAAGAATGGTCTCAAAAAATTTGAATGTGCCTCTATTGTGGAGGAAGACCGAAAATGAGATCTACTCTTGAAAGAATTTCATACTCTCTTGAAATTCAGTCCTCTATTAAGGAGGTGGCAACTCTGTCTAAACAACTAGTTGACTTGCAAGGAATATTTCCAAATATGTAAGATTTATAGTCAAGAAGAAAAGGTTAACAAGTGTTGCTAAATTTATAGGTATTCTCATAAAGCTAAGGAGATCATTATTTGTTTATAAGAAATTTACATGACTTGAGATGATAAATGGTTTCCTATTAGATTAATTTTCATTAAGAAAGGGAACAATGGTATTTATTTTCATACTTCTGATATGTAACGTGGAATATTTGTAATGATTTTAGAAGTATGCTTGTCTGAATTATGCCTCTAAGAAAGTTTTAAGGCATAAATATTCAATCTATGTTGAATTCATTATATGAAGTTGGTATTGATTGAATGTGAATACTAGAGGGTTTCCATGTGAAACATCAAGTAAAAATATGCAATGAAAACAAGTTTTTCCAAGCCCTCAAAGGGATTTTGTGATTGAAAGGTATATACCATTGGTTTTTAGTGGTATTAAAGGTTTCCCAAACTTGATTCCTAAGAATGTTAGGAATTATTTGCCCAAATTTATAGGGAAAAGTTCTGAATCAGCCTCTAAACATCTGCAAAGATTCATGGATGTGATAGGGGATTATGAAGTAAATCATGAGGACGTTATCATGAAGCTCTTTGTTCAATCCTTGAAGGATGATGCCATGGATTAGTTCTCATATTTACCAGAATTTTATATTGCTTCACAGAATTAGTTTATGACAACTTTTGTTGAGCAATTTGGTGAAAGGGTAAACCCAAGTATGGTAAGGAAAAGATTTATGGAAATCCACATAAGAGAGGATGAATTGGTCCCTATTTTTAATCTTCGATTTACAAAGGGAATAAGGGAAATTCCAGAATGTATGAGATCAAATGATGTTGAATGTTTGGTTGTGTTTGACAAAAATATGAGCTACATACTGAGGGATAAAGAGCCTGCAACATTATATCAGGCATATCAAAATGCCATGGATATTGAGAATAATTTCAAACACTCAATGATGAAGGGGTATATGGCTGCAAGTGTTGATTATCCTAACAATCCTCATGAAAATAGAATTCAAAGATCAGATAATGGAATTTGTTTTCAAGATGAGAATGATTTTTCTGTTATGATTTCTCCATCATCATAGTATGAAGATCTTAATGAGTCCCAAGTTAAGCATCAACAAAATTTTAGTAATGTTGATCAAGGGTCTTGTGTGCACAATTTGTGTGAAATGAAGAGATGAGAGGGAGAATCACCATATAAGTTGTTTTTGAGATTTTTGGATGCTTTGATAGAAGTACCCAGAGATTTATGACTTGAGGATTCTATGTGCATTGATTTATTTTTTGAAATTTATGAACTTGGGTTGAGTACTTTGCCTAAAGAATTGAAGCCCCATGGATTTGAACAAGTTCCTAATTGGATAAATATTGTAGAACCAACCAATTGTGGTTATGCACAAACTTTGGATTCTTGAAATGAAGAAAATTGTTGTCCTCTTGAAGAAAATCATAACATGATACACAATAATGAAAAGAGTGTACTAGAAAATTAATATCCATATTCTATGAATGGGGACATTTCTTGTAATTAGCCCACAATTAGCATATGTGTAGATCCTTGCAGAACTAAGAAAGATGAAGACACATGAGATAATGACAAATCAATTATGAAAGAATGCTCTCCTTATGATATCTCAAATGATGATGAAATGCAAGATGTTGTTCCATGTGGTATAACTAATTTTTTAACTGGTGATTGTGATCCTGAAAATGCAACTTTAAGCATTCATTCTAAAAATCTTGAACATGGTTTGTCTAGTGATGTTTCCTCTTATGACATAAAACACAATAACGTTGATATTTCTAACAGCTTTTCTGGGGATTATATGGAAACCTTTTTTTCACTTGAAGAATGCAATGATATAGAAGCTCATAATGTCACTTTTCCACAAATAAAGGAACCAATTTTATATGGTGATAACCTAAAACATACTCCAAGTTTGCAATCAATGGAACATGTTCCTCATGTAAGTAAGGTAGAGTTTTAAGATAAATATGTGTATGATCAACATGTTAATTCAAAATATAATTTTTAATATGAGGGATATATTGATGAGTGTGCTTATGCCACTACTCTTCATGATTGTTTGTATGAAGCAAAGATGGAAATTTTTGTGATACATGAAGAGCATGGTGATGAAATAATGGATTTATTTCGGAGAAATCAAGTAGAACATTGGGACATATGTATGGATTGGGGCTTAACATCAATACCCATTGATAACATTGAAGAACTTGTTAATTCACATAATAAAAATGTTGCAGATTGTATTGATATTGCAGAAATTTCTTATTCATGTATAGATTAGCCAAGGAATGAAGATAATGACAAACCTCATGATGAGAAGGGAAATTTCAATTTTATTGCTGGTGAAAAGTTTTCAGCTTGCACTAAATGTTTCACTTTTGGGTTAACACATATATCAGTTGATGTTAAACATGTAGTTGCTAGTGCACTGGATTATATTTTTTCTATTCTTGTTGATGTTGAATTGCTCGAACCTATTCTTGAGGTATTTTGCATTGAGTTGAATGATGATGTAAAAAATGCATCTGGTTATGTTCTCAAACCAGAGATGAATGCATTTAATCATTTGTTGGAAGAAGATGTGGCATAAGACTCCAATCCCCATGATATCAAATACTTTTTAGATATATTCGAATGCAAATGTCAACAACTATGCCTGTGTTGTAACAATCAATATGAAGATGTTCCAGAATATATATTTTTATTTTTGACATTTTTGAGGGTGATTTTCATGACACATAATAGGTTGTTTATGAGAAATTTTAGATTGATGTACAAACTGATTTCAATGTTAAAATTTGTGATGTTAAAGATCAATGGATTGTGAAGGTTTCTATCCCTCAGCTCAAGTGAGGGAGCATCTTACCAAGGAAAAGTGTCACAGTGATTATGAACTTCAGTTAGTATCTAAGTGCATATTGTAGGGTGATAGGATTGAAGGTACCATTGGCAAAAATAGTGATATTGTGGGGCATATTGGTGACCTGATTGGCTTATGGGTAGTTAAGGGTAGTATTTACATACTTCACTTACTTTAGATAATAGAGAACTTTGTTTTTGATAGAGGTAAATTTTGGTTTTCTTTGTTTGGGGGCTTGAGGCCGCCAAGTGGCGTTTGATGTGAGTTCTAGTGTAGTAGAATGGAGTAGTTTTTAGGGTATTCATTTGATTCAGTGTTTGGTCTACTCCCCAGAGATCTAAGTTCTTGCTATGACCAAAGGGGTCATACATCCCTAGTCAGAGCCACTGATAGAACATTTAAATTTTTTACAATTTTTTCCTGGTTCTATGTCATGTCTGGTCTTCCCTCATCCTTAGGGGTCAAATGTTAGGGTTTAGGGTTTTTCTGCCCTTATTTAAAATGTTCTCACCAAATTAGCCCTTGTGTTGTATTTTTGCATTGACCTGTTATTTTGGGTTGTCAGTCGCTTAAGCCATAAATGGAGCCTATTATCTCATTCTTTTACCGGCCCCTCTACCTAGCCCATCGGTCTTTTTTCGGTGCTAAGACTAAATATATTTTGCCTAATGTCGAGTTGGGACATTTTAAAAATTTAGATTTAGGTCTTAAATTTATACCTTAAGGGTGACCCCCTGATATGCCTAGTTGGTCCCCTTTTTATAAATAATATTATTGCATGTGTAGGTTTGTGGACTATTGGATCAATGGTATTAATCTCAGTTGCTCCCCATTGGCCTCATAGGGTTTTCTATTGACATCACTAAAGTTATGCGAGGTGTGTGAGATGTTATAATCTATCATGAATGATGATGGGGCCCAATCTGAGTTCACCAGTGGTGTGCATAAAGGCTATCAAATAAATGACTACCATATGATGGTGGGGGTTGATGAGGATTAATTGTGGTCATCCCTTGCCAACCTCACATGATTGAAATATTTTTTCTAAAATTTTTGTGAGGTGAATGGGCTGATGATGCATGGCCTCTCTTGGTGGTATAGGGTGGCTAGTTGGGGGCCACTAATGGCATGCACATCTACTGATTGGGAGGTGTGTTATTGGTCAAGGGGCCTATTATGTGGTGGCATGGGATTTTCAATGATGCTTGACACAATCTAATTCATCCACAACACCAACTCGCCTGTGCATCAACAACCCTAATTCAAAATAATGAATCAACCATGTGAAGGCTATTTATGTTCTACAAGTGACACACATTAATGGTGCAGGTTTTATAATGGATATCATCATAATTTCCATGCGTACGAGTGGTATTTTCCATGAAATCATGATAGCTTTCACTCCATTTTCCATACACATGAATTTTAAAAGTGGTGAAATTAAAGTTAGCCACTAGTCACTTGCTTGTACTACAATTGGAATATTAGTGGTTGTTGCACTAGTTTTCTCTATAAATGCTTGCTGATTGTTCACTTGCATCATTACAATTTTGAGTCTGGATTCATCTTTTCTCTTGCATTGAGTAGTTGTTGTTCTTGTGAGGCTTTGGGTTTGAGGGTAAAATGAGTGAATCAAGTTTTCCTAGTTCACTATTATGTAGGAGTGTGAGGATGAGTGCAAATAATTCTTAGCAAGAAGTGAAGCCTCATGAAAAGAGCATCATTCTTGGTGCTCCTAGAACTACTGAAGAGCATGGAAAGCCTCTCCCAAGTCTGGTTAGGAGCAGTCCTCGACTCAAAGGTCAGGTTGCATGGGTGAAGGTCATGGGATGTGGAGAAGAGAATCAATTTTTTGGGCACAGTACTAAATCAATAACTGAACTAAAGTGTGGGTTGCATGAGTCGACCATTGAAATTACTAGTGCCTCTGATAGTGATGGCTCTGAGACTGACTCAGATTATCGTAGTTACCTCATAGCCATGACTAAATTGGTTAGTTTGGATGAGGAGGTCCTTGAGGTGACCCCAATTGTCTCAATGGTGTCGTCTATTGGGGGTGGTGTGGACAAAGGTAACACTGTGTTTTCACCTCTCCCTAAGGAAAAAAAATGAAGCGGTTGTCTATACCATGGTCGTGTTGCTGGTTTGGGGTCCATGTGTTGATGTGTTGATTTTCTTCCTTTTTTGTTGATGTGATAAATTTTTGGTTGTGACGTGGACAATGGTGACAAGGCCTTGTTGGTTTTTTTTTGTTGTTCAATGGTACCAACTGGATATAGGGTTGTAACCATTTTGATTCCCCTCTTCTTTTTTAATGATTACATCAAATGGTGGCAGATGGTGAAATGTAGATGAAATTTCATTTTTTGAAATGAAATTTGGTTGAAATGTATTGAGAGTGATCCCAATGCTTGTTGCTCTCTTGATCTATAAAGGAGATTTCAACACTCATTGTTGGAGGTTGTATTATTGAATCTTGAAGTCTAGGTGGTGTACATTGAATGCATACAATGTAGAATTCAGGATGACTTAGCTAGTAAATTGTTTTGGGTAGGATATGTACATGAAATAGTCGTAAATTATTTTATGTAATGACTGATATTGAAAAAAATCTAAAAAAAATTAAGGCAATTTCTCTCCTTTGTGTGTTATGACAGATTATAAATGAAGTTGTCAAGGGTTCTTTCATTTGTCTTCAATGGTATATTTGAATGTATGATTCACTTTATTTCTTTAACTTAATGATTTTATCAAATGATTGAGAATGGATTGTAGGTCTGTGATAATGTGCTAAGGATCTGATAAGGAGTTTTTCTTTGAATATTAAGAATTCTTATGATGTAAGGCATTGTAAGAATTGTTCATTGGTACCAGGGTTAAATTTTATGTTACTCCTGCCAATTTAATAAGGCACTAGTTAATTCATTTAGGTTTTATTAAATAACTCAAATCAGTAACCTCTTGCATGTGGATTCAAAGTCAAAACATTATAAAATAAAAATTCACTCTATTCTGAGATGCAAATCTCACACAATGCCTATATTCCTAGCATTAGATGATTATTTTCTCAAGCGTCTGTCAAGCCTTTGGTGAATTGTATCTTTTGCATTATGTAGGAATTTATCTATATGAAGTGTTCTTTAAGCAAGAAATATCACATGAACACAAA
The DNA here is from genome assembly GCA_007115665.2 of Sequoiadendron giganteum. NCBI lineage: Eukaryota > Viridiplantae > Streptophyta > Pinopsida > Cupressales > Cupressaceae > Sequoiadendron > Sequoiadendron giganteum. The sequence goes on along the minus strand of CM021109.1, from coordinate 154,486,380 downwards.
TATGAACACCGTCCTTGGTTTCACAGAGCCTAAAGAGCAGAGGTAAGGACTTAAGAAGCTTTAGATGTTAGTTGGCCACTAATTATTGACAATTCTTGAACACAGAGGTTGGCTACCTCTTAAAGAGTGTCAAAGCTTAAGGGGAAGGAAATAAAAACACCAACAAACTAATCATTCCTTTTTACTAGAGCTTTTTACCTTACCTACCTTGCATCTATGATAAGCCCTTTGTCATATCTAGGACCCTCCCCCAATAGAGATCCCCCTTTTGAGATCTTTATATACCAAGTTTAAACACTAGATAATCAAGTCCAAAAAAATATGATAAAAGGCCTTAGATATATATCTCATTGGTATCATCCTCAAAAAAATCTTAGAGACATGTAATTTGACTATCCTTGAAAGATCCCTAGTCCTAAACACTAAATCCTAAACCCTAAACCCTAAACTCTAAACCTTAAATATTATTGAGTTAAATCTACTTTTATGACTATTTCTTGGTTGAATTCTCTTTGAATAAATTAACTAATATAAATACATAAATTAGGAATTTAGACATATTGTATTATAATTAAGTATTAAAGTTGTATTTAAAAATAAATTATCTAGCTTAAATTAGTCTTTTAAGAGTTTCCTATACAAATCCTTTTCATTTCACTAATTTTAATTAATGATTTCATTAGATTTATGGAAAATTCTAGGATAGTTCACTAAGGATATGATTATTTTATATATTTTTGGAATGATTTTGAACTAGAACTAGCCTAAATTAAAGATAATCCCAAGTAATTTATGAAGAGAATTCAAATTTCCATCCAAATATTGGCACATTTCATCTAGTAGTTTTTCCAAATTTAAATTGTTTGACCTATTGAATGATCTTTCAAATACCCATGTTTTCCCTTAGATTAAGGGTGAGTGTAGGATCATGGTGGTCCAAAAAGTGGCAATATGACATAAAAGTGGCTAATTAATTTTTTTAATCTAAATTTGATGAAACGAAAAGGGTTTAGTACCAAAAAAATCATCTTTCCACCAATATAAGTTATGCTTTATTTTTAATTTAATAGATAATTACTATTTATTTTCTATATGCATTATGACTAAAGTTCTGATTGATAGGTTGATTGAAAAATATCTATAATTCTCAAAAGATTTCATATTTTTCAAATCCTAAAGACGTGGCACATTTTATATTTCCCATAGTATAGGATAAAATTAAATTAAACTAAATTTCTTGAGTTATTGGCCAAGTTATGGTGATCAGACAAATGATTTCTAAGATTTTCAAAAAGTTCTAATAATTTTTTTATAAATAATTATTTGCTTGCAAAAAAATTACAAAAAAATCTGGCATGTTTAGGCATGTGTCCTCTACTTATATTGAAAATTAAAAAATTAAAAAATAATTTGTACTTAGGTTGGTCAGACATGCACCTGCTTTTTTTTTTCTTGAAAAATTTAGTACTACTACACTGAAATTTCAAATTTTCACCAAATAGGTTTACTTTTTTCCAAAAAAGGACCAATATCATAGAAATTGCATTCAATTTTCTAAAAAAATTATTTTTACATATTTTTCAAATTATGTTTCTAACCTATTCATTTTTTTATGTAAAGTCGTCTAACTCTATTTTTTTGAACTTTCATTGCCACTTAAGGGCCTAGTTTTGACCCCCATGATCCTACACTAATACTTAAAATTAATATTATAATTCCTTATGCATATGCATTAAAAAAATTTAATGTATTTTACTCAAATTATTTAAATCAAAGATTAAAATACGATCATATAATAGTGAATTTTGGTATTTCCTATTTTGGGTGATAGATAATTACAATTTCATTTTCAAATTTAAATAAATAACTAAATCCCAAAATAAATACAAGCATCAAGCAGTGAGTAAAACCATATACAAAAATGACTATAGTTAAGATTGTAAAGAATAATTTGGAAACTAATTGATCCTCATCAAAATAAGTAAATAATGTCTAGTAGTAAAATTATTTCTAGGAAGTAATGGATGAATTTTACTATCTTACTTTAGAAAATAAGGTGTCACCAATCCACTCATTCAAAGATATTTCAAAATTTCAAATGTTATTCAGGATTATGGAAAAAATTTATCCTATCAAATTGGGTGATCCCACAATATTGGTTTACACTTTTTGGCCAAACTTGACATTGAAATGTGTTAGAAATGAGATTTTTGGAAGTTGGATTGCATCAATTGGTTGTCATTAATGTCAACATAGTACCAAATGTATGAGAGATTTACCAGAAGTTATTCCCTATCAAAGATGTTCTTTATCAATGATCTATTGCACTAGTTTTTTGGTCCAGATTCTACCAAAAGATAAGCTATGAATCTAATATATTAACTATCATTATGATTCACTCAAACAACTATATTCAGGATCTTGAGAAGATTTTTGTTGGGAGAACTAAGTTATCAATCAAAGAGTTTAACTTTGTACACTATAGTTGTTTGATGGTTTGAAGCTTTTATGTTTGGTCTCAATATTGGTTGACCTAACACATATTATGTATTAAGATTGAATCTACCTTGGGGATTTTTTATATAGATCTTAGCCAACTTCATATAATTATGCCAAAAAGAGTCCTCTTTGATTGTTTTTCTTTCATCTAATTAAATTAACCTAATTGATGAATTAAATATACCTATATATGTATATATATATATATGGGACTCTCTAGAGAATATAGAGATGTACGTGAGTGATACAAATGTATGAGAATGGTACAAGCCTAAATGATTTATCAATTGACTACAAAAATAGAGTTATTGAGTGACTATTGGGAGAACCAATACTACTTCTATTGATCTTCATTTGGAACTAAGTTCTACAAAAGGAAGGTGTATTCTATTAGTTCACACTTTTGGTAGTGAGCCATAACTTTTTTATTTTGGTAGTAAGTCATATTTTGTATCTCCAAGTTGTATCCCTATGGATAGCGAGTCTAAATAGTGATTCCCTCTATTGGTAGTGAGCCTGAGGAAGTGAGTATTTTTGTAACTAGTTTTATATTCTCTATATTGTGAGTTAATCCTCATTGTGGATTTTCCCTCATTAGGTTTTCCATGTAAATATTGTGCTACTATGTTTATGTGATGGTTTTTAGTATTTTCACTTACACTTAATGTTTAATCATTTAAGAAGTCTCAAGGTTTCATTTTAGTAAATAACTTAAGGGTTTAAAATTTGGTGATAATTAATTCACCCCCATCTCAATTTCCTAGTTCAACAATTGGTATCAGAGCTTGGTCCTTTGGAATGATTTTAATATATCAAAGGAGATATTGGTAGGTTGAACAAAATGGTGAAGGGATCTGACTCAGATGAAGAATTAGTAATAGAGACAAAAGAGTTTGAAAATGAAGATCTAAAATAAAATGTTAAGCAAGTAGATGAATGCATTCAAAAACTAAGGAATTAGATCCAAAAGTTAAAGTTGAAACATAAAGAAGTTAACCAGGAACTAAAGGAAGCAAAGGAGACTATTGAGAGTCTAAGAATGAAACTTGAAGAAAGAGAAAAGGTGGAAGAGAATCTAAAATTGGTAATTCAACAAGGAGAGATAGAGGAAGGATGTTTTGAAAGAGATTATCAATCAGAAGATAAAAAAATGTGATAATCTTGAACAAGTAGTAACCTGAAGAACTGATCTGCAAAAAAAGTGAAATCTTGTGAAGAGAGGTTCGGGACAAGTTCTACAGTTCTCGATGATTTTATTTCATCTCTAAAACTTGTAAAGAATAAAGGTGGTCTAGGACTTGAAGAAGGAAAAATCCCAAAGACTAAACAACTTTCAACAAAGTTGACAATCAAATGAAATATCGAGGCATTCCTATCAAAACAAGAACCAGAGGAACAATTTTGGAAGGATTCCTATTTGACAATCTAATACTCAAAGGAACCTATATTTTAATGGTTTTTGTTTGTTATGCATTAAATTTGGACATACAACAGCAAAATGTAGAAGTAGGATGAAGTAGAATAAAATGAGTCAAAATTTTGGATTCTTTGTTGAACAATGTTATGTTCACAAAACGTTTGGACATAGATCTACAAAATGGAGAAACGAGATGATGATGAACATGTTTAATACTAGTATAAGGATTCAATATTTTTAAGGCTACTGTTACACATGTAATATCTTTGGAAACAAGACTAATCAGTGCAAGTGAAGGATAAATGAAAAAAAATTGATCAAGAAAATTTTATGTGCTACACTTGCAACAAACCATAAAATTCCTCAAAGTTGTGTAGAAGAAAAGTTAGGAAGAAAACTAATCCGGAACAAAATATTAAGCCTGTGAACATGATAGATCCAAAAGAAGTAAGGAAAGAGATGGAAAAAATTTGGAGGAAGAAGGAAGAACCTAAGAACAATGATGAATCAAATAGCTCTATATCTACATCCAATTTAGATACCTCTTCCAAGAGCTGAACCTGGTAGTGGTTTCAGGGAGAGTAGTCACAAAAAAATCTAGCAAGCCCCCGATATATGAGTTGTCATGCAATGTCAAAAGGATATGTGATGTAAGTCTCTATTTTGAAGGTATTGAAGAAAATTTTGGTAGAAAATAAGTGAATCAAAAAAATTATGGAGCTCTTCTTGGTTTACAGTGTATATTAATAGTTGAAGAGCAATAAATGCAAAATTAGGGAAAAATTAGATGAATCCAAGGAAGGCGCCATGACTTGGAGGAAAATATTGTGGAAATGAATCTGTTGTACCAAGTTTCAATATAGAGACTTTGTCATATAAAATTTGGTTCAGAAGCTTTGGCTAAGGGGAATGTGTTGACAAGAGTAAAGTACTAATGATGATGTCATAAGTGATAAATTACCTCTTGTGATGAAACCCTAAAAGTGACAAGTTAAATAAGGAAGCTGAATGGTAATTATTTCTTACATTGTGAATTGAATGAGCTAAGGAGTAAAGTGCAACTGAGAGATAAGTAGTTAGGTTTGTTGGTGAGCAATTGTATGAAGAAGAAAGTTGAAACAATGGATTCAAAGGAAATGGTAGTATTTGATCCCTACAACAATGGATTGCAAAAATTAAGTTACAAATCGATGAATTTAACCATGAAAATATTTGAAATTTCAAAGGTTCTCTTTTAGTTAAGCAAGTAAAAAAGGTCATCAGTCTAGGGTACAAGGGTTTAGACATTTGGAGCGAATTCCCATGCATTTTGGATGTAGACACTATTTGGTTTGTCCTAAGAAAAATTCAAGGTGATCAAATGATCTTTGAAAAACCCTATGGGATTACAAAGGAAGCAATTGTAGGAATTATAGGGATATGTAATGATGGACCTGTTCCAATGAAGAAAAAAGAGGTTGAAGCCCTAATTGGAGTGATAGGAGACCAAAGGGAACTTCAAATTCATATTATAGTTGACCTTGTGATAAGGTATGTGGCATATATAATTTCATATATTATTTATTTCAGAAATAGGGAAGGCTCTACTTCAGCGATTATTGTTTACATTGCACATCAAATGGTTGAAAAGAATGAGGATTTTGACTTGTGTGAGTTATTGAGGAATTAATTTATGTAGAGAATTACTCTGAAAAATAATGGAAATTACACTTTTCATTTTGGATCTCTGGGTATACTTTTGATGATTTATTTTTTGAAGTTGTTATTGAAAGAGAATCTTGTGTGGAAGCCAGTTGTACCGGTTGGGAAGTAGGTCTACTGGTACCTCAAATTTCTTGTAGAGAAGGAAAATATTTTTAAAGGATACTTTGTAAATAAATAAATGCATGGAGCTCTAGTATGGTTTCCAGTCTAGTTGGGACATATGAGGCAGGATCTTCCTACAAGAAGAGGAAATGCAAGAAAAGTCATTTCAAGTTCTCCTCTGAAAATAAAGAAGTTGAAGAAAAAGGAAAAGAAAGAAGAAAAGTAAGTAAACACTATAGAGGAATTTGATCTCATATTAATGGTTGATGATTAAGAATATTTTACTAAAGAGAAGGTGTTGAAGATTCTTGAGCAATCTGATGGACTAAAGAGGATTGGAGATGTTTGGTTGTCCTGACCAACATATGAACATGAGGAGATCATAGATGCCTTGGATATTTATATAATTTAGAATTATATTTATATGAGAAAAATGACAAATGTTTTAATAGAATTATTGATTGAGAAGATTGAAGATAGACTAAAGGTATTGTCACCTAGGGAAATAGAAGAAAAAAAAGAGATTCAATTGGCTATGGAAGAAAGATGTGGAAATGACCAAAATATATTGAGTGAGAGCATAAATGAATTGAATACATGCACCAAAACAGTAAAAAGTGTGTATAGGTATTGTCTTTGTTGGCCTACTACTATCATGAACTACAAAGAAAAAATTGGTGCTATTGTGCTTAAGCTGGATTCTATTGGAAAAAATATAATATCCTTAATGACAAGGATGGAGCATAGAAGAAAAGGATCGATTCCTTAAATTCTAAAATTTTAGAAATTCTAGTATAGAGGATATTGTGAAGTCATTCTAGAAATTGAAAGAGATAATTGAATTGAGATTGGAACAACTTTTTGGTCTTTTGGTGCAAGATGAGAAAAGTGAACAAAATATCACTATCCCAAAAATTGTTCTAAAAAAAATTGATTTAATAGTGATGAAAAACATTTGTGTGAACATCAGACTGGAATTGGATTCCTAGAAGATATTTCTTTCGAAATAAAAATAAAAATACAAAGAGATATTTTAGGAGAAGAAGGATTGAGGTAAAGAACCACTTTTGATTTTCTAATGAAGATTATTTTTTTTGTAGATTTTTTTTGTGTAAGGGGGATATAAATATTGTTTCTTTTCCTTTGATATCAAAGGGGGATGAGAACATATGAAGAATGGAAATAATTATAGCTCATCAAAAGGGGAAGAACTAAAAAGGATGTTGTTGGCTTTTCACATCTTGTGTTGGTATAAATGACAAAGGGGGAGATTATTGGAAGCTGGATTGCATCAACTGGTTTTCATTGATGTCAACATAGTACCAAATGTATGAGACATTTAGTGGAATCTATTCTCTATCAAATATGTTTTTTATCAATGATCTAATGTGCTATTTTTTGGGTCTAGATTCTATTGCAAGATAAGATAACTCTGATATCTTAACTATGCCATTATGATTCACTCAAATAGCTATATTTGGGATCTTGAGAAGTTTTTTGTTGGGTGCAGTAGGTTATAAATGAAATATTTTAACTTTGTACATTACAATTTTTTGATAGTTTGAAGCTTTTATGTTTGGGTCTCAGTCTTGGCCAACCTAACACATATTATGTATTAAGAAGAATGAATCTACCTTGGATATTTTTTGTATAGATCATAGCTTACTTAATATAATTATTTTGACAAGAGTCCTCTTTGATTTTTTTTCTTTCATCTAACTAGGTTGATCTAATTGATGAATGAAATATACCTATATATTTATGAGACTCTCTAGATAAGATAGATATGTATGTGAGCAATGTGAATTTATTGGCATGGTTTGAGCCTAAATGATTTATCAGTTGAAGACCAGAACAAAATTTTTGATAAATTGTTGGGAGAAGCAATACTACATATATTGAGCTTCATTTGGAACTAAATTCTATAAAATGAAGGTGTATTCTATCAATTCACACTTTTGGTAGTGAGCCATAACTTTTATATTTTGACAGTAAGTCATCTTTTGTGTCTCTAGCTTGTAGTCCTATGTTGGAAAAAAAAGGATAGACAACTCAGAGGGGGGTGAATCAGTTGTCACAAAATTCAAAACTTATTTAAACTTTTCAACCTTTAATCTTAGATTTGATAATTAACAGTGAAATCATGAATCAACAACACATCAACAACACACATAAAACCAAGATTTTTGTGTGGAAACCCTATAAGGGGAAAAACCATAGTGGAGGTTAATCCACAAGTTATACTCTATGAAATTATAAGGAAAAATGAATAAGGAATGCACATACATTCATGCACACTATCTTACATAAAGATTTTAGATTAAATCTATTTGAAGATGTTGAACTGAGAAATTATCTTCTTCAAAAGCCTAATGATAGTTTTGGTTAGGCACATAAACACTTCTTCACACTTCGCTCAAACTTCTTCACACTCTTCTCTACAATTGAATGATATGATATTTATTCGCACATTTCATATACACACTTCATGCATATACATACCAAATGAAGAAAAAAATCACTCTTATATATCTACTTAATGGAATTACATCACAGCCAAAAATAAAGAATAAATGAATTACAAACTGTTGGCCCTATTCATGAATAAATCTTAATGTGCACAAACCAAAGTTAGTCACAACATAATGACAACTGAAAAAAAATCCTCAGATGACCCAAGAATTCAAAAATTAATCCATGAGGATCCACAACATGCTACAACCACCATGTCATCCAAGAACATGAAAAATCAAACACAAAAAGGAAAAATATTCGATCATGATCACACTGATCAATGCAGATATTCAAAAAGGATAGAGAAAATCTAGAAACATCAACGAGCATCATAGGATCATACACCATGACACAAATTACTATAATTTCATTCTCTTCTTTGAGAAACATTAGCTACAGTAACAAAATAACTATATGAACACATAAAATCACAATTTTCTCCAATCTTGATGTGCACCTTTGAAACTTTTGGAGTATAAACTAGATAGGCTCAGAAACAAACCCTTTAAAGCACAACTTCTAAATACCAACATACTGAACTTTCCACCACACTAAACTCCACAGGAAACCTTCAACATATTTATTATAATTTTCTCAATATCCTTGACATATATAGCCTTCAAGACACCAATTATAATAGCATTGACATCAATGACAACCACATCATCCAAAAATATCCCCCTTTGGCATTTATAGAAACACATGATGTGAAAAATAAAATCAACACAACTAACTCTTTACACACTACTCTTCTCATACTATTCTTCTCCCCCTTGCTTTAGGATATTCCATATTCTCCCCCTTATTTCTTATTATTTTTCTTCTCCTTTCTTCTAAAAATGTTTTTCACATTACTCTTATCCCCCTTTGACATCAATGGAAAAGGTACACAAGCTCTAAACCACATATTTGAATCATCTGACTACTCCCTTTAAGTAGCAGCCACGACAACATCAACCTGGATCAAGATATAACTATAAATACACAAACCGATTCAAAGACTTGCATCTTAGTTCTGATTAGGAGGGGAAATCACCCCTAACTTCCCTTTGAGATACTCAAAAGTATCCTTAGGTAATGGATTAGTAAATATATCTTCAATCTATTCCTTAGTAGGCACATACTCCAGCCTGACTTCTTTATCACTCACTTTGTCTCTCAAAAACTGATATTTGATAGATATATGTTTTTTTTTAATGTAGCACCAGATTTTTAGAAATGTTTCTAGCATTTGATTTATCACAAAATATAGAATTAGTCTCATCATACTCAATTCTAATATCTCTAAGCATCTTCTTCATCCATATTACTTGAGTACAATTTTTTGTAGCAGCAATATATTTTTCCTCAGCAATAGATAAGGAAATGGAATTTTTATTTTTACTTAAGTAAGACACCAACTTATTCCCCGAGAAGAAGGCACCACCACTAGTAATTTTCCTATCATCCACATCTCTTACCCAATCTACATCAATAAAGTCACTCAAGGTAAGATCATTATCTTTAGGATACCAAAGACAATAGTTAATTGTCCCTTTCAAGTATCTAAAAATTCTCTTCACAATAGTCACATGAGATTCCTATGGATCAACTTGATATCTAGTATCCATACATACAAAATTCATGATGTTTGGTTTCGTCTAAGTCAAATAAACTAATCCTCTAATCATTGACCTATATCTTGTTTGAATTTCCTTAGGAGAATCATCATTTTGTGTTAACTTCATCCAATTACCATGGGTGTACCAACTAGCTTTCAGTCTTCCATTCCAAAAAAAATTAGTAACTCTCTTACATATTTGGACTAAGATATAAAGATTCCATTATCTAACTAAGTAATTTACAATCCTAAAAATGATTTCAGCTCTCCAATCATTGACATCTCAAACTCAATTTTTATTTCATTAACAAACTCCATACATAAGTCATCATCACCTTCAAAAATGATGTCATCAATAAAGACTTCAATAATCAACTCTTTATCCTGATCCATCCAAAAATACAAATTCTTGTTAGGAGTACCTTTGTTGAATCCAAGCTTCAACAAGTATTTATCTAATCTAGCATGCCAGGGTCTAGAGGCTTTCTTGAGTCCATACAATGATTTCTTTAATTGGAAAACCATATCTCCTTTATCAGCCAATTGAAATCCATCTGGTTGTTCAACATATACTTCTTCTTCTAGCTCACCATTTATAAATGTTGACTTTACATCCATTTGATAGAATTTGTAGTTCTTAAAGTAGCATAAGCAAGAAACAATCTTACAACTTCAATTCTAGCAACAAGGGACAAGTTTTTTTCAAAATCAATACCTTCCATCTGTGAGTACCCTTTACATACCAGTCTTTCTTTATTCCTGACCACTTCACCTTGTTCATTCATCTTATTTTGAAAGGCCCATTTGGTTCCAATCATATTTCTATCCTAAGGTCTAGGAACAAGAATCCATATATCATTTTTCTCTATATGCATCAATTCTTCCATCATTGCTTCCATCCAATATTCATCTTTACATGCTTCAATGACATTGTTGGGCCCAGTCTTGGAAATCGGACAATACTCTTCTGTAATTCTTCTTCTATTCTTCACACCTTTGTTCTTATCTCCTATAATATGATCTTCAAAATTATCTAGCTTTACATACCTTAGAACTTTGGGATTCTCTCAAACTTTTGGTTCTTTTTTTCTTTCTTTTGCACTTCCACTAGCTTCTCCTTCTTGATTCTCTTGATTCACCGAAACAATTTGAACTTGATTATGTGTCTAAGCATTCTTTCCATTATTAGTACTATCATGTTGGTCATCTAAATCATATCCATAGTATTTGGATGATCTAGTAGTGTCTCCATCAACTTTGACATTTGCACTTTCAACCATTTTGCTCAATCTTCTATTATAGAACCAGTAGGCCTTGCTCTTATTAGAGTAACCCAAAAATATTCCTTCATCACTCCTAGCATTGAACTTTCCTATATCTTCATCTCTTTTGATATAACATCTACTTCCAAAGATTTTGAAATATTTAACAGAAGGCTTATAATGAAATCACAACTCAAAAGGAGTCTTACCAGAATTACCATTGACATTTACCCGGTTAATAGTATATAGAGCAATGCTTACAGCTTCTTTCCAATAGATATGAGGAAAATTTCCTTCCAACATAATATTTCTAGCAGCATCTAGTATTGTTCTGTTATTTCTCTCAACAAATTTGTTATGTTGAGGAGTCTGGGGAGAAATTAATTGTCACTTGATTCCATTCTCTTCAAAGAAATAATTAAACTCTTGAGAAGTGAACTCACCACCTTTGCCTGACATTAAGCATTTAATCTTTAAACCTATCTTATTCTTAGCCATAGCTTTGAAAGTTTTGAACTTTTCTAATGCTTCATGTTTTTCTCTTAAAAAATCAACCCATATTATCCTAAAGTAATCATCAATAAGCAACTTAAAGTACCTTTCTCTTTTTAGACTTCTAATTCTGGAGGGATCACGTAGATCAGTATGAATCATCTCTAGTACTCCACTAGAATGATGTTGATTTCTCTGAAAATAAACTCTAGTCTACTTTCCCATCTGACATTCCTTGTATATGGTGTTAGTAGGCTTCACTAGATTAGGAATATCTCTAATTTCTTGAGTGGAGCTTACTTTGAAAATGTTATCAAAATTCACATGGCACAACCTCCTATGCTATAACCTTCTTTCATCAACTTGATCAATTAAGCAACTTTCACTAGCAACACTCGAGTGAAAAATGTTATCTTTTGTCTTTCTACCTAAAGCAATTATATTTCTAGAACTTCCTAGTATCTTGTATTTTCCATCCTTTAATTGAATATTGCATCCCTTATCAACCATCTCTCCAACACTCAACAAGTTATGCTTCAATCCTTCTACATAAAGGACATCATCAGTATTATATTTACCACCAAGAGAATGTAAGGCCCTGCCTTGTAAGGAAACCTTCCTACTCACATAAAATTCCTATCCATAATAATCTTGGTCATCCCTTATACGTAGGTGGATCAATAAATTGCATGTTATGATAATACTTGGTTTGTTTGGTTATCATCTTAGTTGTTGTTATAACCTATTGTAATATAATTATATATTGCCAATTATCAGCTCAAGGAATGAAAAACTAATTTCTATTTCAAAACCATGTGTTTTATTTACATTAATTAGATTATTATAGTAAATGAGGATATATGCAGGATCATGATGGGCCAAAAAGTGGTGATATGTAAGTGATATGATGACCCATGTGGCTGATGACTTTTTTTTAACCCAAAATTGATGAACTGAAAAGGGTTTTTAAAGGATATTCTCATATTTCCACCAATATAAATTATGCTTTACTTTAAATTTAATAAATAATTATTATTCATTTTCTATTTGAATTATGACTAAAGTCCTGATTTATAGGTTGATTGAAAAAAATCTATAGCTTTCAAATAGTATCACATTATATGCTTCACATGCTATAGGATTAAAAAAAATAAAACTAAATTTCATGAAGTTTTGACCAAGTTAAGGTGGTTAGACATACAAGTTTTTATATTTTTTTAAAGTTGTAATAAAAAATTCATAATTAATTATTTATTTGGAAAAAAATAAAAAATAATATGCACCACATCAGGACATGAGTCCTCTACTTATATATAAAATATTATAAGTTTTTTTTATCATTTTATTGTTGTTAGGGTGGTCAGACAGACACCTACTTCATATTTTTCCCCTGAAATTTAAGTACTACTACATTGAAATTTCAAATTTTCACCAAATAGATTTTTTATTTTTTTAAATAAACCTAGTATTCTAGAAACTACATTCAATTTTCTATAGATTCTATTCTTACATATTTTTGAAATAATATAGATAACTTATTCAAATTTTTACGTCAAGTTTCCTAACTCTGATTTTTCTGACTTTTATCACTAGTTAAGGGCCTATTTTTTCCATTATGATCTTGCACATACCCATGATAAAGAACACCCTACCTATCTATCCATCTATATATATATATATATATTTATAGATTATGTTGAAGTGTATATAATTATATCAAAAGTAGGGGATTAATCTGCGATCGAATAATAGTAATATAGAATCATCATCAAAGTTAGATTTAATTGGAATAGTATTCTTATTGAGTCAAATAGATCATTGATAAGGTTCATTAGGGAACTGGATATTAATGTTCCCACTACAATTAATTTGTAAAATTATTGTTGTTGATATTCAAATGTTGATTATATATTACCGTTATTATTATGGTTGAGAAATCAAGCGATAATATTTTTATGATTTTAAAATAAATATCTACCCTTGAATGTACCTCATTTTTATTAAGATGATTAAAATGCATAAAGATGTTATACTTAAAATAACAGTTTTCCTAAAGAGAGTGGAGTTACACTTATATTATCTACACCAAGCCATAATTCTCCTAAATAAAAAAATAGAGTATCTATTATTAGCATGGGGTTAAATTGAAAATGGTTAGCCATAGAAAATATATTGTTAAAGAATTGAAACTAAATTAGTTTTCCATTAGACCAACAAGGAGATTCAAACAAAATCATGTTGAGGGGATCTTAATGATAATATATAGAATTAAATAAATGTTTTCCATTAAAATCCTTCAACACTCAAGCTACTAAAATCAAGACCACCCTATGCTATAGGTATATATATAGGATAAGATTTTGAGTAGAGTCGATGATATTTATTGTCATAAGAAAATAATTATCTTGTGAGATGATGTTCACTTCATTGTGGCATGGATTTACAATGATTTTCACTCCAATACATTAAATAAGGGTGTCATTTGGATTACTCCATGAATGCAATCTATGGAAGCAATATTCACCCCTATCATCGATGGGACAAAAGGGGTAAAAGAAACTCACACACCTGATCTTTTTCTTAAAAAAAAATTGTTGGCAAAACAAGGATAGACAATTGAGAGGAGGGGTGAATCAGTTGTTACCAAAAACAAACTTCTAGAACATTAATCAGCCTTATATCATAGATCTGAAAATTAAAAATGCAAGCATTAAATCAACAACACACCAAAGAAACATGAACACCAAGATTTTATATGTGGAAACCTTGTTAGGGGAAAAACCACGGTGGATGTTACTCCACAAGATTATACCCTGTTAGAAGTATAATGAAGACTAAAAAGGGAATGCACTTGCATTCAGGTGCACTACCTAGAGAACACTGCTCAAAGGGAAGACTCACTACCTTACATACAGTAATCAGATTAAATCCATCTGATGAAGTTGAACAAAGAAATTAGCTTCTACAAAACCCTAATTACAGTTCGAGTTAGGCACATAAAAAATTCTTCAAACTCTTCCACTCTCTACTCAAACTCTTCCACACTTTTCTCAGAATGATTTAACCTTTATTCGCACTTTTAAATCACTTGTACACTTAAGAACTTCTCTCTAAATGAGGAAAACAATCTCATATATATATCCACTACATGGATTTACAATCACTATTCACTTGGCCACAAATAAAGAATTAATTACAACTATCATCCTTGATACATGAATAAATTACAATACACACCAACACAAGTTGGTCACATCATAGTGAGGACCCAAAATAACACCTCCAAATACACCAAACAATAAAATATTAATCCCCATGGATCCACAACATGCTAACATCATCATGTCAACCAAGAACATGAAAATCGAGGCACACATCGGATGAATCTCTAATTATGAACACTTAAATCAATAAAAATGTACAAAAAGGATAGATAACAATATAGTATAATACATTCATGTCACAGGTACATGCACAACACATGAAATTACCAGAATTTCATCGAATTCAACCAAGAACACCATCTATAGAAACTGAGTAACTGTAGGCACACAAATCTTCATAGCTTCCACAAATCTTTATGCAAACCTCTGAAACTTTCATACAACATACTAGAAAGCTTCAAAAACAAACCCTTTGAATTGCACCTTTATATCTTCAACACATAGAGCTTTACAACATTTTGAACTTCTCAACTCCACTAGCTTCATGTACTATATTTTTTACAATTTTCTCAATATCCTTGACATATAGAAACTTAAGAAGATTCAATGCTAATAGTGTTAACATCAATGAAAACCACATATTAGCATTACAACCACAACATCAAACAATCTCCCCCTTTGGAATTTATGGAAACACATGATGTGAAAAATAATACCATCAACCCAACTAACTCTTCTTCAACAATCTCCCCTTGAGATTGTGCACTCTTTCTTGCTTCCTTCATTTCTTTTCTTTCCCACATTTTTCACATTGTTTCTCTCCCCCTTTGAAATCAATGGTAAAGGTACACATGCTCTAATAAAAAATTTGAATCTTCTTACTACCCCCCCTGAGTAGCAGCCACCACAACATCAATCGAGAATGAGAGATGGCCATGAATTCATAAAATGATGCAAATTCATGCATCTTAGTTTTGATCAAGAGGGGAAATCACCCCTAAATTTCCTTTTAGGTACTCACAATTATCCTTAGGGAACGAATTGGTAAATATGTCTACAATTTCTTCTTTGGTAGGTATGTACTCCAATCTAACTTCTTTGTCACTTACTTTATTTCTCAAGAAGTGATACTTGACGAATATATGCTTTGTATTTGAATGCAACAATAGATTCTTATAAATGTTAATGGCACTTGAATTGTCACAAAATATGGCAACATGTTCTTCATACTCAATTCTAGCATCTCTCAACATTTTCTTCATCCACAATACTTGGGTACAACTATTTGCAGCAACAATGTACTCTACCTCAGCAGTAGATAATGAAACTGAGTTCTACTTTTTGCTTAACCAAGATACCAGATTCTTACTAAACAAGAATGCACCACCACTAGTACTCTTCCGATCATCTAAATCTCCTTCCCAATCAACATTAGTAAAAGAACTTAGAGTAAGATCATCATCCTTAGGATACCATAGACCAAGATTAGTTGTCCCTTTTAGATATCTAAATATTCTTTTTACAATAGTCACATGGGACTATTTAGGATCAACTTGAAATCTAGCAACCATGCACACAACATCCATTATATCTAGTGTAGTCTGAGTCAAATAGAGTAATCCACCAATATTGACTTGTATCTTGTCTGATTTTCTTTAGGATAATCATCTTTATGTATAATTTTTCATCTGGTCACCATAGGTGTACCAACTATTTTTGAATCTTCCTTGCCAAACTTGTTCAATTACTCTTTCACATACTTAGACTAAGATACAAATATTCCATCATCTAATTGAGTGATTTACAGTCCTAACAATAATTTCAGAACTCCTATCATTGAAATTTCAAATTCACTTTTCATTTCATCGAACAACTTCATACACAAATCATCATCACCTTCAAAAATATTATCATCAAAAAAGAATTCAATGTTCAGTTCTTTTCTCTAACCCAACTTGAAATATAGATTGTTGTTAGTAGTACCTTTATTGAATCCAAGTTTCAACAATTATTTATCTAATCTAGCATACCAAGCTCTAGGAGCTTGCTTTAGTCCATAAAGAGCTTTCTTCAATTGACATACCATGTCCTTTTCATAATTCAATTGAAATCCATCTAGTTGTTCAACATAAAATTCTTCTTCTTCCTTCTATGAGTATCCTTTACAAACCAATCTTGCTTTTTTCTGACCACATCACCTTGTTCATTCAACTCATTCTGAAACACCCCCTTGGTTCCAATCAAATTTTTGTTCTGAGGTCTAGGAACAAGATCCCATGTATCATTTTTTTGTATTTTCAATAGTTCTTCTTTCATGCCTTCCATCCAATGTTCATCCGTACATGCTTCACTCATATTTCTAGGTTCAACTTTAGAGATTAGACAATATTCTTCCATAGTTCTTCTTCTAGTTTGCACACCTTTTCTCTGGTTTCCTATGATATGACTATCAAAATGATTTTATCTTACATACTTAGGATTTTTGATATTTTCTCTTACCTCTTGTTCTTGTGTTCTTTCTTCTGCACTTTTGATATTTTCTACTTCTTGATTCCCTTGGTTCACCATAACAATTTGAAGTTTATTTTGTGCTTGAACATTACTTTCATTTTTAGTACCATCATTTTGATCATCTAAATCATAATCACTAGATCTAGATTATCTACCAATATATTCATCAACCTTGACATTTGCACTTTCAACCATTTTATTCAACCTTTTATTAAACCACTGGTAAGCTCTGATTTTAGTAGAGTATCCTAGAAATATTCCTTAATCACTTCTAGCATAAAAATTACCTATATCATCATCTCTTTTGATGTATCATTTGCTTCCAAAGATTTTGAAATACTTGATAGTAGTCTTATAACCAAACCAAAGCTCAAAAGGTGTCTTACAAGAATTACTATTGACATTCACCTTGTTAATGGTGTACACAATAGTACTTAAACCTTTTGTCTAGTAGAAATGAGGACATTTTCTTCCAACATCATGTTTCTAGGAGTGTCTAGAATGGTTTTGTTCTTTCTTTAGACAACTCCATTTCATTGAGGGGTCAAGGGAACAGATAGTTGTTGGATTCCATGCTTTTCACAAAAAGAATTGAGTTCCAGTGAAGTAAATTAACCACCTTTTTTTGACCTTAGACATTTGATCCTTTGACCTATCTCATTCTCTGCCATAGCTTTAAAACTTTTGAACTTTTCTAATGCTTCATATTTTTCTCTCAAGAAAGCGACCCATATCATTCTAGAATAATCATCAATGAGAAACATAAAATATCTTTCACCTTGTAGGATTCTGATTCTAAAAGGACCACATAGATCAGTATGTATCAAATCCAATACTCCATTAGAAATATATTGTTTTCTCTAGAAATAATTTATTATTTTCTTTCCTATCTGACATTCCTTGCACATAGTGTTAGTAGGTTTCACTAACTTAGGTAGATCTATAACTGCTTGAGTAGAGCTTATCTTGACAATGTTATCAAAGTTCATTTGACATAACCTCCTATTCCATAACCAACTTACATCAATTTGAGAAATCAAACAAAACTCACTAGCAACACTCAATTGAAAGATATTACCTTTTGTCTTATTTTCTGAAGCAATCATATTTCTTGAACTTCCCAATATTCCGCACTTACCATTCTTTAGTTGCATATTGTAACCTTTTTCTACCATCTCTCCAACACTCAACAAGTTATGCTTTAAGCCTTCTAAATAAAGAACAACATTAGTATTGTCCTTTGCACCAAAATAAATAGCACCTCTAATATGAATCACACTAGAAGTGTTGTCTCCAAACCTCACAACAACACCATCATAGTTTTCTAAGCTTACAAATTTTATTTTGTCACCAGTCACATGATGTGAGAATCTACTATTAATCACCCACTCATCTTTCTCTTCAACTTTGGCTACAAGAGCTTTCTCAACATTCACATTACTAGCACATTCAGTGGACATTTGACCATTTTATTTAAAAGCAATAAATACTCATTCATCTTTATTTCTAGTTTTTTTATCAAATTCTTCATCAGTTACACCTTCTTCAAAATAATAGTACTTTATTTGAAATCTAGTGTTCTCAGGTTTATACTTTGAAACTATTTCAGGACATCTAGATGCAAAATGACCTATCTTACTACAAGAAAAATATTTAATAGGTAACTTTCCTTTGTACTTACTGTGAACCCTAATTTCAAACCTGCACAAATGCAACAAACACAATATTAGATCATATGCAAGGTCAAACAAGGACTCCTCATGGAATCCATCTAATAAACTTAGATAGAAAAGAAATGAAGAAAAAGTGCAATAACCAAATTAAATCTATCTAAACTAAGAAAACTCTTGATCCCATGGGGGAATTGATGCCAATTGATGTGTCGAAATTGGCCCTTTCCCAACTCCTAAGTTTGAAATGTTGATGATGTGTGGATTGATAAAATCTCCTTGATGAGATTTTGGCATAACCTAGCTCTGGAATTGTGAAAATGATGAACATATGGAATGAATTGCACAAAATTGGCTCTCAATGTCAAGAGATTAACTTTGCATGAGATTATGGATGTTGAATGAGAGGAATAACCTTTCATTTATAGATTTCCAAATTGGAAGAATGAGGGATTTGTATGAATGTGGGATCATTCAACATCCAATGGCCAAGTGCCACTTGTCAATATGTGAATGGTTGATGGTTGTGCACATTTTGGCCAAAGTGCCAATAAATCCAATTAGGTGAAATTTGAAATTGAGGAAATGGCATGTGAGAGGGAAAAAGGAATGAAATCAATTCCACTTAGCTCAATGCAAAAGGACATGTAAGAGGAGTGAATTCTTTGTTGGAAGTACCTATCCACTTGGACTTTTTGAATTCAAACTTGAGGGAATATTCCCTTTTTATGCCATGTGAGGGAAAATAGAGATTTAATAAATCAATTAAATTTATTTTCATGTGCAAGTTGCATTCTCTAAAGGATTTTAGTGATAGGGATTAACTTAATCAAGATTTGATTAATTTAATGAGAGGTTAGGTGATTTGACACTTTGACTTAGATTTTAGGATTTATTTAAGTCAAAATGAGAAGAAAGATTAATTAAATAAATGTTTTTTATTTCTTTAACTAAAAGGGGAAATGTTAGATTAAATTAAATAATGTTTAATTTATTTAATTTTAGGAGAAGGCTTTAGAGACTTTAATCAAACAAAATTATTTATTTAATTAAACCAAGATTGAATTAAATTAATTAACTTAATCAACAGAGGAGAAAGACTTAATAAAATAAATAATAATTTATTTAATTAAGAGACAGAAGGTGATGATTGATGGGACTTTTAAAAAAATTCAAATTTCTATCTAAATTGGGCATGGCTAGTTACTTTTAACAAGATTGGAGGTCTAATATTTTGGGTTTAGGGTTTTGATCTCTCATGAAAAATTGATTGGTATCTTTCAAAACCCTCTTGTTATATTTTAATGTTGACTAGCTATTGAGGGTTACCAATCACTTAAGTTGTCTGACTAAGCATTTACTTCGTGCTCTTACTGACCCCTTTCACTCGACATATCGGTCTCTTATTTTCCACCTAAGCTTTAATGTTTGTCACTGAAGGTTTTTTCTGGCTGGTCCCACCAATATATTCTATATGTTCTATGCAGTTTGGTGTATCGTTTGATCATGGGTTTTGATCTAGATTTTTTCTTGCAAACCTCATAGATTTTTCCTGTTGATGTCACTTAGATGGTGCGAGGTGTGCGAGATGCCACCATCTGTCATGTACGAAGGAGTGGGGCCTTTCCCCAGGCACTAGCAGTGACAAGTGGCCATCCTTTCACCATCGAAATTTAATGATGGGGACTAATAATGACCATCCCTCGCAGGCCTCGCATGATAAGAGTAAATGTCCCAAAAGTACCATTTGAAAAGGTGACACATAACCTAGCTCTTGAGACAGCAAGGCTAGGTGGGGCCTGTTGCTTGATTGCAACCTCTTGTTTTCATGGGCTGTGATTGGTTGTGGTATTTCTCAGGCAGTGATGTGGATCTTCGATGCTCATTGACTCGATCTGAGCCATTCAACTTTCTAGGTTAGTCCCACATCAATGGTTAAATTTCAAAGGGTTATTGTTCATCTATGTGAGGATATTTTGTGCTCTGCAACATGTTTTCATTAATGGCGTGGGTTTCTTAGTGGATTTTCTCTTGGTTCCCATGCATGCAAGCAGTAACCTCCTTATAAATACAATGATGGAATATATGCCTGGAATAAATTTGCGGTGGAAATATCAACTACTAATCATTCGCATGCTTGTGCGAGCATTTGGGAAATTAATTTTCCCTAAACCGGATTACTCTATTAATACCTGCTGAATTGCTCAATATTATCATTGAATTTTTTAGTTGATCTATTTGTAGGCAGTGGATTTGTTCATAATTTCTAAGCTACACTTCTTCAATGGACAAGTCTGAGGTGCGCCGAAGTGCCAGAGTAGGTGCGAAGAATTCACAGCATGGAAAGGAACAACGTGTTCCTAATGCTCTTGAGGAAAGTGCCTAAGGTGTGGGCAAGTAGTTGGGGCACTGTAATTCTCTTGTTGTGCTCTCTTCGAGCTCTGGTAGTGATTTGTCTGAGACGGAATCAAATTATCGCTGCTATCTTGTGGCCATGACTGAGCTCGTGGGTGTTGATGAAGATGTCCTTTTAGTTTCACCAATAACTGTAATGGCACCATGCCGAGTTGCAAGGGTTAGTGTTGATGTGGAGAGAAAAATGAAAGTGGTTCTACCTCAGACTGAGGTGAGAACCAGAAGTGATTGCCTGTACTAGGGCCATGTGTTGACTAAATTATTGTTGGTGCTGGTGTGTGTTTCTCATGGGTGTTTTTTTCTGGTGGTTCATCTTGGGGATGTGGATGTGCGCATGCATGGCATGCTCTCTTTTTATTTTTTCTCCGACCGGTTACTAGGTGTAAACATTTTTTGATTCCTCGGATCGTACATTGTGTTTTCTAATGATGAGGAATATTTTTTGGGAGGTGAATTCAAATTTAATTTTAATGAAATTCATTTTGAAATTAACAATGAAGTCTGATGCTTCTTGCTATCCTATTATATAAAGGAGATTTTATGGCTCATTGTTAAGGGTTAGATTTTTGTATCCAAAGGCTTAGTGTTTGTATAGTTAGTTTGTTTATTGTAGGTTTTTTCTGAAGGTATTAGCTAGTATTTTTTTTTTGGGACAAGAATATTATAAAACAAGCAGGCTTTCCTTATGTAATTCTAGATATTGAAGCAATAAGTAACAATCTATTAGAATAATTGCTCTCCTTTTTTCATGTCATGAGTTTTGAATGAGTTTATCAATGATATATTCATTCATCTTCAATGGTATATTTGAATGTGTACCTCATTTTATTGCTTTAACTTAATGAGTTGCAGATTTATGATGTTGTCTTTAGGATTCCTTAAGGAGTGTTGTTTTGATAACCGAAAATCTCATAGTGTAAATCATTGTGGTGATATGTTCATGATATTTGGGTTATGTTTTATGTGACTCTTGCCTAATGGATGAGGCACTGGATAATTTCTTTAGGATCCCTGTTTGAGAGTACAAGATTGTAGTTCTAAGCACAGTGATTTAAAGTCTGAACAAATCTAATAAATCAAGCCTTCTCTCTTTGGAGACGTAAATCTTATGTTAATATTCAGTCCTATTGATTTAAGATAATTGTTGTTATTCTTTGGTTTTGCCACAACCAGGATAATTTCTATATAATTGTGTTGGTGGGGACTGTATCTATTTGAGGAAGTGTTTTTACTAGGTCATGAAATATTTGTATGAACACACTTAGGAAAATCCTCCTTGGTTTCATAGAGCCAAGAGTGAGATCTCAGTCTTTGACTGAATCTTGCTAGTTGGCCGCTAGCCTTTGTTAGTTCTTGATTATAGAGGTTGGCTACCTCTTAGGGAATTACAAAGCCTTAGCTGGAAACTTTTAAAACAAAAACAATCATAGTCTTAGAGTGTGATTTTTGAAAGAAATGTTGTTAGTAGTCGGGATCAAGTGCACCAAATCGAATTTGTATATTTTCCATGTCTACATTTTTCCCCTCTTTGAAGAAATGTACTTGTTGCATTGATTCAAAGAATAAACTATTGTGATCAAAGTTAAAAAAATTTCTAAATTTTTCAAATGCCCCACTGCTACCCCAGTGGAAGAATTATTCTGGTATACTTCCCCTCAAGAGATCAGACAAAATTTTGATTTTTCGGATGATCTCGTGAAAAAGAGACAACAAGCTGCAGAACTCATGGTATGTACCCCCATCCCAACTTTTGATTTCTTGTTTTTCATGCATTAAATAGGGTCAAATTAAATTTTAAGTGGTGTGACACTATTTAGTGCTGATGAAATTGTTTGGTCGGTGTCGTGTAGTCCTAAATAGGGCTGCATATGCAAAGAGCATGGTGCAATGAAGTTTGGAGATTAGGGCTCCTGGGGTCAAAGTCGGTCATGTGCATAAACAACGTTGTGCAATGTAGTTAGGAAGTTAGGGTTGTCAAAGTCCACTCCATGACATAGTTTGGAACTTTACAAACTATGCCACAGTTCCAAACAGTGCCGCATATGTTGTTTCAAATGTGAAAAATGATGCGAGTTATAGATTTTTCTAAGACACTTGACCTGGTGGTTTTCCCTTGCATAAAAGGAGCTTAATATACTTCATTCAAGGGAACATAGATGATCAGTGCTCTATATATTGTAGGGTATGCACGTGTACCTTCAAGAGTAGCTCAATATTCTTGGTCTTTGGTATATTGCATATGTCCCTCCTATTTGGACACATTTGGGTATGATGAAAACTTTGGCCGAGCGGTGGCATAGTGAGACTTCCTCCTTCCATCTACCTACTGATGAGGCTACCATCACTCTTGAGGATATCTAGTGCATTCTTTGATTGCCTATTCATGGAGGCAGAGTTATTTATGATCTAGAGGAGGGTAGGGATGCCTACTATGACATCATGAGTGTTGATGAGCTTATCCTTTCTAATGGGTAGATTGACCTAGAGTGATACCAGGGTAGAGCGCCCACCTATAGATTGATTTTTATTGCTATTATTTCAGGTCTTGTGGCACCCGATCAACAAGGCTGATACTTTAGTCCAAGTCGGGGACTAGCATGGCATCAAATGTGCATTTGTCAATAGTGCTTTACCTGGAGACCAATTTTGTTGGCCTCCTTATATAGAGATTTATATGAGTTCACATATATGGACAATTAGGCCCTTGGAGTCGGAGTTACTTTACTACACATCTAGGCATGGGAGCAGATCCCAGTGCTCCAGCTAGATGTCACACTAGTTACCCTTGATATCGATGATCCTATTGTCTGGTGGTATGGCATAGCACATATTCATTTTATCCACACTAGCATAGAGGGCCTTTCTTATTGGCGATGGGTTCTTGATGAGATGAGAGAGTTTTTATAAAGACCTTGGATGAGCATAGGCCCATGGTATGATGATGCAGATCAGTTGTTCTTTTCTTAGTAGGACAAGTGGATGCAGGGTCAGGAGCATACCATGATAGAGTGGTATCTCCCAAATAGGGTGACCCGTTAGTTTGGAGAGATGCAGGATAGATGAGATGATTAGTACATGGAAATCTTTGCCCATACTACGAGAGAGATGGCATGGGGCTAGCCCATCCTGGTGGCTGAGGTAGTATCCTCTTTTAGACAATTGGTGGCTTGACCGTGGCCATATTATTAAGGGCCAACAAATGCAAGGGTGACTCTAGTGTACGGATCATGGTTTAGACCTCCTTTGAGATTGACAATTCCCGATGTAGTACTCCATGGTGGAGACCTAGAGGTAGATTAGCTGGTAGGGGGAGAGGACAAGGGGGCAGAGGTGGTAGAGATGGGGGTAGAGCAGTCCCGCAACAACAGCCAGCAACACAAGCAAACCACAGAGATGTACTAATCTAGTAGTTGTAGGGTCAGAGTCAGGTATTGATAGTAGAGAGGGATGAGGCTAGGTAGCAGGTTGTGACAGTTATTGCTGAGTGGGACCAAGCTCACTCTGAGAGGCATCAGGAGATCGATCGGTAGAGGCAGTTGGAGAGTACAACTTCATCATCTCAGGGCCAATCAGTTTCTTTATAGGCATACAAAGAGGTAGTCAGGGATGCTGAGTATTATCGGCAACACTATAGACAGGCAGTGCGAACAGGAAGTTGAGTTCCAAACTTTTCTTAGCAGACAAGGATGAGGCCCCCAGAGGATCACAGTGAGAGGCAGGTGGGAGAGGGCCGCAGCCAGAAAGGTTAGCCCTTTGATTACAGACAGATTCCATTTTTTATTTATGGGCCTCGATTACTTGCCTCTTTTTGTACTATATACATTTATCATACACTTGGTCCAATTTTGTATCGTGATAGTATATTCGTTGATGATATATATGAGATGATTCACCTTTATGAAATGTTTTACAATGTATGATATGCATTTTTTAATTTCCTTTATGCTATGATATGTTCCTATTTCTTATGCTCATGCGATATGATGTATGTTTCTAATGGATGCTTTTCTCTTTGTATCTTTTTCATGCATTTTTAATGATGATCCTATGAATATAATGTATGCTAATAATGGTGTATTGATGTGAAAATGGTAATGGATGTTAATGATTATGTATGATGTAATGATTTCTTAAGATGCTTAGAATAATAAATTTATATTATTCCTCGTAACTTAAGATAATGATGTGATGCAATATACTTTTTATGCTAATGATCTGGTGGATGTACAGTGTATGCACTGGTGATATTTTGATTAACTGTCATGATACCATTTTAGTATGGAAAGAAGATAGAAGAAATTAGAATCAATGAGTTAGTTAGGATGATGGTGATTTTCTTACTAGGAGTCGGGATTTTCAAAGGGTCAGTTACGTTATGTTTGATAGCACACCTAGGTATGATGCATCAAGGTATAAATAACCGGGATGACATGGTACCTAGTGTGATGGATTTTGACTTGAAAATTAGATAGGAGTATTATTTTTCACCCTTAGCATACATGCTTCATTTAGGATGTAGTTCATACATTCTAAACATCTCGGGCCAAAATATAGGAAAGCAAGATTTCTTATGTGGTCAACAAGATATCTAAAACATCCTCTCCACAATCCAAACAAAGTGCATATGACTAAGTTAGTTTAGAAGTGTATCCCACAAGTGCAGTAGATAAAAGAGACAATGATCCTTGCCCCATTTATTTCTCTCCAAACCTGTTTTGTTTAGGCATCATCGAGAGGTCCTTGGAATGGGCACAAAATAAGATAAGCCAAAAAAAGACCAAATAAAGAAAACCAACATGCTAATGTTCTTTATACCGCTAGCCAAGACTAAACTACTATGAGATACCTAATGCTTATTTCCATCGTGGGAAGGATTCATCCTAGGACATGTTGCGATTAAGGTTTTGATGAGACTGACTGGATGATAAGCTATTGATACTCTGAGTTGATTAACTTGCTTGCTTACTGACTTAGACTTTTGAGACTTTGATGATTAGGGTGTTCACTTTGGAACCTACTAGACTTGCTTCTGATTTCCTCACCAAAGGATGAAGATGAAGATGATTTATTAGGAATGATGATTAAAGCGAGATAAGATGGAAGCACCATTTTGGATTTTCAGATATTTTGAGGTTGTTTTTGGTATTTTTGAGATGTTTTAGAAATGTTTTTGATATTTTTAATATTTACGATGAAGAGACTAACCTAAAGACCTATCCTAGGGGTCTCAGGAGCTAATGCATAGATTAGCCTTGCCTACAGTATACACACTAAGACCGTGTAGTTTGACTGACGATAAAATTGATTCAATGATGAGATAGATGGGCAAAAGGGTTGCCATTTTATTGCGACGGATGCCTAAGGAGTGACCTAAAATGTCTCGGGGGATGATCAAAGATCAACCTTGCCTACGTTCAAGCTCAGAGACAACGTAGTTCATACAAGGTGGAAGATTGAGAAGACTCAATGATGAAATTTTTGAAGATTTTTTGAGATTTTTGACATATTTTGGGATTTTTGATGAGTTTTTTGAAAGTAATTTTATTTTTCCGATGTCTTGGGAAGAGCACAAAAAATATACACAAATCCGATCCAATGCCAGTTTTAACGGCATGCCCCCAACGTTAAGCGATAGAATACTTCAATAAAGGCAGGACAAACTGAACTTAGGAATATGCCAAGTAGTACTATGGTGGAATAGGATATGGGCACCGGCTCAGGCTATGGTATGGATGTGAGCAGATGGGTGGATGAAGGATTAATGAAATGTGATGGAATGGGTGAGTGAGTCATGTAGATCTTGGTGGATGGGGAGTGCTTTATTTACACTTGGCACCTATTTTCCAGGTTTTCACCAGGGTACTTTTCCAAAGTGTCACCAAAGTGGTTTTCAATAGAGGATAATTTTTTCTCTTTACTATTTTCAATCATTTTTCTGAATTTTTGGATTTTTGTATTTATTTATTTTATTTTTTATTTTTTGTAGCCAAGATGCCTCTTTACCAGGTTTTCATCAAGGTGACCATTTTTTCAGGACACTTTCTAATTTTTTTTTTGTATTTTCTGGTTCTATACCTTGCAAGTTCTTAGACATAAAGCATTTTGAGGTGGGAGTTGTTTAGAGGCTCCTACAAAGGATCGCCTTTTGGTGTTGCTAATTGATAGGATCTTGATTTATAGCTAGTTGTGATGATGAAAGGTCCTAGCTAGTTGGGTTCAAATTTACCTTTTCTCTCTAGATTCAACACATTCCTCTAGTTTTCTTTCAGCACAATTTTGCTGACTTGGAAGGTGAGTTCCCTGATCTTCTTGTTGTAGCTGTCTTTTAGGAGATTCTAATAGACCTATAGATGGTTAAGGGAATCCATATGCTATTCATCTAATAAATCCATCTGATTTAGTCATGAGACCTTATATTCTTCATCCGTGATGAGGTTTTGCAATGATATTCTCAATGATGGGAGCTTGATCTTGATTGGGAGGATGAATTTTGATCCATAGACTAGGGATAATAGGGTGGCACCTATTGGTGTGCAGATGTTGGTGCACTAGGTCCATAAGGTAGGATTTAACTATAGATGTCAATCATGACCAGATTCATTGATTGTTTTCTTATGGATTTTTAGAATGGTTTTGTTGGTAGCTTTTGCTTGGCTGTTGCCTTGTGGGTAATATGGAGTAGAAAAGCGATGTTGGATTTTGAATTTTTCGCATAAGTCATGAAAATATTGATTCTTGAAAGGTCCCCCTTTATCAGAGATAATGGATTGGGACACCATATCGGCAAATGAGATAGTTTATGATGAACTTTGATATCTACTTCCTAGTTATGTAGGTCATAGGAATTTCTTCGACCCACTTTTTGAAGTACTATGTGGCGGTGATGATTAATTAATGGCAATTAGATGAGGTGGGTGTTATTTTACCTATGAGATCGAGCCCCCATTGTGAAAAGGGCCATGGTGTAACAACAAGATGGAGTTCTTGAACTAGTGAACGAATCAGGTCTCCATGTTGTTGGCACTATAAACACTTTCTGAGAAAGTCATGTGCCTCTCTTTCCATTGTTGGCTAGTAGTACCCGGTTCTTAGTAACTTCTTGGCCAAGGTCATACCACTCGAGTGTGAACCACAAGTGCCATTATGTACCTTAGTTAGAGCAATCACGACTTCCTCAGGTCTTAAGAAATGTAATAGGGTTTCATCAATGCTCCTATGGTAGAGGGTTTCTCCTAGGATGACAAAATGTAAGGAAATTTTGACAAAGGTTCATTTGAGGTTCATGGTAATGTCAGCTAGCAAGACTCCTATTCTCAAGTAGGTTTAGATTTTGTGATACGAAAGATCACTAGGACTAACGGGTTTGCATGCATATTCTGACTTTGGTACCTCGAAAGTGGGTACGAGAAGCTTCTCTATCAATAATTCATATTTTGAGACATTGTGAGGGATATCTAGTAAGGATCCAATTTTTCCAATGGCATCAACTGCTCTGTTGTTAGTCCTTGGTATCTGGTCAAAGGTGATAACAATAAATGATTCTTTGAGGCTTTCTACTAAATTCTTGTATGGTGTGATCTTATCATCCTTAGTTTGGTACTCGCCATTGGCTTGGTTGATAATAAGCTTTGAATCTCCATAAAATTTTAGTGCCATGATTCACCACTATGCTACAATTTTGAGACCTATGGTTAAGACCTCATACTCTACAATGTTGTTAGTATAGGTGAAATCCAATTTTTAGGATCTAGGTATACAATCCCACTATGGGGTGATGAATAAAACACTGGCTCTTGATCCATGTTGTGTGTGGGAACCATCAAAGTAGAGTTTCCAATGATCGGCTATGGTGAGATTAAAGATGGAATCATCTAGAAATTCTAATATGAGTGAGTTCTCTACATAGATGGGAGCTTCTTCTAGTTGGTCTGCAATCACTTGTCCTTTGATTGTTTTTTGCTCCACATATTCAATGTCATATTCTGATAATATCATGACCCACTTAGCCATCCTTCCTATGATCATAGCTTTTGACAGTAGATACTTTAGGGGATCTATCTTGGTGATGAGTTTTATTTTATGCACCAGCATGTAATGTTTTGACACTACTACTAGACATCATTTTTTAGTGAATGAGTAGTTTAACTGATGGCCAACCATTGTTCTGCTAATATAATAGATGGCCCTTTCTATCCCATTTTCATTGTGTTGAGCTAAAAGAGCACCCAGGGTTACTGTTGTTGCTGAGATGTATATGATCAATGGTTTTCCTATAATGGGTGGCATTAATTTTGGTGGTGTGAGTAGATATTCTTTGATTTTATCAAATTCTTGATTGTATTTGTCATCCCACTTGTACACCACTCCTTTGTGGAGTAGATGTGAATAGGCAATCTATTTGTCTTCCAGTTGCGTTATGAACCTTTGAATGGACTAGAGTCTTCCTCACAATCCTTTGAGTTGTTTCAGTGTCCTTGGTGCTTCCATGTCGAGGATTGATTTAACCTTTGTGGGATCCACCACTATTCACCTCATCGATACTCTGTATCCAAAAAATTTGCGTGATTGTACCCCAAAGAACATTTTTTTGGGCTGACCCTGACCTTGTACTTCTCTAGTCTGTCAAAAATTGCACTTAGGGTTGCTATGTGGTTTTTTATCTTCTTTGATTTAGCCAATATATCATCCACATAATCTTCAACGGTTTTGTGTATCATGTCATGAAAGATTAGTGTTACGGCCCTCTAATATGTAGCCCCTACATTTTTTTGCCCAAATGGCATCATATTCTAGCAGTAGGTGCCCCATGGACATGTAAATGCTATCTTATACTGGTCTTCTTTTCCAATCATTATTTGGTTATACCCTAAGAATCCATCCATCAGTGATAGCATGTCATTTCCTGCTATCATGTCCACTGTCATATCAATGTTAGGCAGTGGAAAATCATCCTTGGGACATGCTTTGTTGAGATATCTAAATTCTACGTAGATATAGATGCCCCCATTTGGTTTTGAAATTGGTACAAGATTGGATACCCATTCTAGATAGTCAATCGAGCATATGAAGCCAACATCCAGGAGCTTCTATAATTCTACCTTGACTAGCAAGGCTATCTAAGGATGTATTTTTCTTAATTTTTGTCTTACTGGCTTCGCTCTAGGGTAAATAGCCAAATGATGAACCACAACTTCCGGGTCCAAACCTGGCATGTCACCATAGGTCCATGAAAAAATTACCTTCCTTTCCTTTACAAATGCTGCTAGTAGTTATTGTTCTTCTATCAGTTTTGACTCCACATAGAAAGTGATTTGTGCTATTGTCTTTGTTCCCAAGTCGACAGGATTACACTTTTCTTCTAGGACTGTTGATTTCTCTTGATGTAGTCTTTAGTGTAGTAGTGGGGAGATTGAATCCTTCATCCTCCAGCACCTGAGAGAGGTTTTCACCATTGGAAGCGTCCTTTATTTTTACTATTCTGTGGTTAGAGAGTGCCATAGTGTGGTTTCAACTCAATAACTTTGAGCTTGTTCTCGTTCTTTTTCTTTTGTGATTGAAGGACTCAATCATCTCCCCGTAATATGCTTGAGTGTCTAATGTGATGTTGAAACCAACCTTGTGATCCTCGCACAAAACTACATCCCTTACTCACATGAGTTCCAAGAGTGCATCATCATTTTTGAATGAGTCTAGAATTGGTGGTCCTCCTTGGTCATGGTCAATGAGTTGAGGGTACACTAAGTTGATTTTATAATTTTTTTGGTTTAACTCAGCAGGTGAGGCACTAATCATTAGTAAGGAGGAATCCTCAAAGAGTAAGGGAAGGCCAACTATGGTATCCTCATCATCACTATTGGTACAAACATTAGTTACATGAAAAGTGAAATTATCTAGGGGGATATCTGTGCATACAGGTGGTCGAAGGGTTGTTGTTGATACTTGAGGAGGGGACTTGACTACCCTACTAGGATTACCTCTTCCACATACGGTTATACTTGGGGGAGTACATCTGAGGCCAAGGTTCCTCATTCTTCTTTTTACAATGATGGGCTCTATTCATCCATCACTATTTCTTCCTAGTCTTTCGTTCATGTTGTAGCCCATACCAAACATTATTTTCAAACCTCTTTTACCTTCATCCATGGGAAATGTGGGCATGGGTCCTTCATCACGGTATATCTTGCTTGAAATATATTCCTCATTAAAATTTTCCCTGCTAAGGTTCCCCCAACGGCAGAATCTAGAAGGGTCTTCCCTAAGGGTGTGGACGGTTGTTTTGGTTGATTAAGTTTTCCCCTGCAACCTAGGAGATTGTGGTAACTCTCCTACAACAAACACACTATTCTTCATTTTGTAGTCTTTGCACCTGTTGTCTTGGATCATGAGTTTTATGTTAGATATTGGTGCAGGAGCACCAAGTTGCTTTCAAGCCTCCATGAGGCCATTTGTAAATATTTGCTCTATTTTATGTATTGGGTCTTATAATAAGGTTTATAAAACCATTTTATAGGTGTTTGAGTCTTAGGAAGTAATATTTGAATTCATTTGTCAAATAATGTGTAAAGTTGTTCCATATTGTAAAAATTGTAAAAGTTGCTCAAGAAAATTGTCAAGCAACTTGTCAAAAGTGTCATTCAAGTGTTTTGTCAAAAAAAAATAACTAAAAGGTGGTTG
Source organism: Sequoiadendron giganteum (assembly GCA_007115665.2). Classification (NCBI taxonomy): domain Eukaryota; kingdom Viridiplantae; phylum Streptophyta; class Pinopsida; order Cupressales; family Cupressaceae; genus Sequoiadendron; species Sequoiadendron giganteum. The sequence goes on along the minus strand of CM021109.1, from coordinate 154,454,356 downwards.
AAAATAGTTATTTTTGGTTGTAAATGTATAAGTACACCCTCCAAAACTAGAATTGGAGAGGTTGGAGGGGTTGGAGACATTATTTTGGAGTTTCATGAATGGCAACTTCAAGTTTGGTGTGCATTTTCTGATTTTTACATTATTTCCAGGTTGAAGTTGTGATTTGTACGGACTGGTATGGATTCAAATAATATAGTATCATATATGGATGGAAATATGTCTACTTCTAGTTTCTAATCCTTTTTGTCTCATTGAATTTTATTGAGTTTTGTGGAAGATATGACTATTTTGGTGAGGGCAGGTTTAAATACTGCCTAGGGTTTGCAGTTTTGGGAAAAATGCAATAACTTTAGTTTCGATCATTGGATCTTCAAAAAAATTGGAAGGAAGGTCTATAATTATGTGATTTGAAATCTCACCAAAGGGATTGGATTTATTATTTGTTTTGTGGATGTTATTAATGACTGTTTTTTGCATTGAATTGTGGGTTGTTGTGAAAATGATTACATTGTGATCTAGAATGGACTTAATCATTGTTTGAGATGAATAATTTTATGAAAGTTGTAAATTAAATGGAAGGTTGAGTTGTGAATCCTATTTTCTCTACATCAGTTTGGTATCAGAGCCTGAAGATGCTCTAGGAAGGTTGTTTGTGGTTTGTGTGTGGTTGTTTGCAAGTTGAGGAAGGAACCTGATTGCCTAGGTGTGGCAAGGTGAAGTGGAAGCAAGGAGAGAATTGCTTGTGAAGATGGAATTTTTAAAGAGATGTTGGCAGGTTGAGGATTCATGAAGGGAGAAGGAAAGAGAGGAAAAGGAAATGAGAAAGAAGGAAAGACAAAAGGCAAGACAAATAGAGTTTGAGGAAGCCCTAGAAAAGATAAGCCAAAGGTTGGAAAGATTAGACAAAGAACACCAACTTCTTAAGGAAGCACAAAGGAGTTGGAATATACCAATGTAAAAGAGGTTAAGATGGCCTCTAAAGAAGATTATGAAGAAGCAAAGAAGAAAAAAGAAGGCAACAAATGAGACAAAGGTAAATTTTGAATCTATTGTTCAAGTTGAGCAAGATCGGTTACAAGTTGAGATGCATGATATTTTGATTGTGTTTGAAGATGAACAAACTTCTTTGTTGGTTAATGAACATGTTGATGTTGAGATTAATGATGTGGTTGTTTTTGGTACTCAATTAGTTGATGAACAAGTTGATAAGGTTGTTAATATTACTGATAATCTTGGTATTGATACTGAAGTTGATGATGATAAAGTTGTTGATAACATTGATGTTGATATTCATGATCAAGTTGTTGTTGATGATAAGGTTGTTAATAAATATGTTGCAGATCTATTTTCTAATGAGGTTTATGAAGGTTTGAAAAAGTATGATTCAGATTATATATGGTACTCTAATGATAAGAATGAAGATATAGATGATGCTATTGAGGTTTATACACAAGAAATAGAGTTTTGGAGCCTAGATGTTGAGAAGATGATGGAGAAGAGATGGTATAAGAAGAAGAGGAAGACAAGGTTGAGTTGTGAATCCTATTTGCTCTAAATTAGATATATCAGGGATGGTGGGTGTCTCTGTCATAGAAGTGGCGGAAAGGTTAGATGGGCCTTCATGATTTTTTGGCACTTGGGGGATTTTATTAAACTTGGCTTCCATTTTTTTATAGTAGGCGAATGGTTCGGGATCCCCATGTATTGTAACCTCCTCATTCCAGTACAATAATTTGATGCATTGATGATATATTGAGGTAACTACCTTCATTCCATAGCTCCATGGGCATCCTAGGAGGATTTTATATGGTAGGTTGAGATAAAGAACTTGATAGGTAGTTTCCATGGTTGTTGGTCCCACTTCGATTGGGATTTTAATAGTGCCCTGAGATACTCTTTCTTGATCATCATATGCTCTTATAGTGATGATTTTGTTCTTGTTAATGGAATCCTTGAAGAATCCCAAGTTCTTTATAAGTTTGAGAGAGAAAATGTTAAGGCTTGCACCTCCATCCACCAGGACTCTTTTGACCTTCTTTTGTGAATCAACACTTGAAGGTGAAGTGCGTGATTATGAGATGGTTGGGTAGGGAAATCTTTATTGGAGAATGTAAGGAGATTTGGGATAATGATATTACCAACCATATCCTAAAACAGTTTTGTGTCAAGGGTGGTGGAGATGGTGGATGCCGCTAATGCTTCATCAAGGATTTTCCTATGGTCCGCATAAATTTTTAACAATTCCATGATGGAGATTTGGGCGGGAGTTCTATTTAGCTGGTCGCTGACACTATAGTCATAGGGAACAACTTTTGTATTTAAACTAGGCGTCTTATATGGTTGTGATGCCTCTACAATATTGACCTTTCCACCATGTGTGGTGAATCTACAATCAACATTGGTTGCTTTGATGTTAATAAATGTGACCATTTCATCTACACATGTGACTATCTCTTCATATATTAGGTTAGCACTAGCATATTTTTGCTTCCCTTGGTTGCTCCATTGGCTATTTCCTTGATTATGATTTGGCATCGGATTTTTGTATATTTAAAGGTCATGGTTTCTAGCTGGTTGATCAATTTTTATGATCTTATCCTCAATGAGGTCTTGGATGATATTCTTCAGCCTAATGCAATTTTTGGTTGTATGTCCCTTGATTTTGTGAAAATCACAGAGGAGGTTTTCACTGTACCATGGTGGTTTGGTCATGGGTTCTGTGTATTGCTCAGAGTTGGAGATTTTGATAAGGTTTTCTTTGACCAACTTCTTCATTATGGATTCAATTGATTCTCTAAGGTCATGAAATTCCGCTTGGGAGGATATTTGTTTCGAGGAGGTGGTCCTCCTTGATTTCCCAAGTTATTGATTTGGTTGTTAGGGAGTGGTTATTGTTGTGCTACTGTATTAGTTTTCACATTATTGCAATTGTGAATTTGTGGTTGGTGATGAGTTTGGGTGTTATGCTTAGGAGAATTTATGACCACCTTAGCATCGACCACACCGTCATTTGTGATATTTTTGTTCCTCGACCACGTTTGAGGTTTATCATTATAATTTTTGGACAGGTGGTTATCCTATGGTGGAGGAAATATTGATGCACCTTCTCACATAGTAAGGAATCTTTCGATATTGAGCACCTTTGGGATCAACTGATCATATGTTGTGATTCATTACATTTTTAAGTGGAACACCAAGTTTTTATTTAGATTGGATATGATTGTGCAAACTTTTTGTTCTTCTAGTATGGCCCACTTGCTCTGATTGGTCTTGGATTTCCATCTTCGCAAGAAGGATGTGAATATCTCTTCTTTTCTTTGTTTGAACCTTGATTATTCTTCTAGACTAATATCTGCACCCATGTTGAAAGCACTATTTTTAAGGAATGCTTCCACAATTTCCTGGAATGTTTTAATGCCTGTTAGTAGGTGAGAAAACTATAATATGGTAGGACCAGTTAGACTTTGGGGGAAAATTCACATTAGATATGTATCATCGTATGAAAACTACATGCAATGCACTTGAAATTCCCTGACATGATTTTTAGGGTTTCCTATTCCATTATATTTATATAATTTGGGGATTTCAAATCCCTTTGGGAATGGTATCATTGTGAGATCTCTATCAAACAAATAGGGACACAAGTTACTCGACATTCTGGTTGTTTTTCCTACTTGGAGATCTAACACTTGTTATGAGAGCAGTTTGATTTGCATTGCGACATTGTTGTGTAGATTGGGAGGTGGGATGAATGTGTTTTGAGGTGTTTGGGGTGTTTTATTGATGAGAGGGGTACTGGTGGGAGTTTTCTGCAAGATCTATTGTGTGTTTAAGGTCTATCAATATACCTGCATTTTTTCCAACAAAACTTTTTGTTTGTCCATCTGCTATTGTTCCCATAAAGCTTATTGTTGGTCTAGCTATTGTTGTGCCAACAAAGCTTGTTGTTGGTCTAGCTATTGTTGCACCAACATAGCTTGTTGTTGGTCTATTTGTTGTTGCACCAACAAAGATTGTTGTTGGTCTACCTATTTTTGTGCCAACAAAGCTTGTTGTTTAGCTTGCTACTATGCCTGAAAATCTTGCAAGGCTTGTTAGTATGCTTATTGATGAATTGCTTGTAGTTGTGCTTGCACCTATTGAGCCTAGTGCTGGGATTGAGCTTGATCTTGCACTTGTTGGGTTGCTTGTGCAGCTTCTGTGGCTTTTTGGGCTTGTTCAACTTGTGTAGCTTGTTGGACAACTAGTTGTTCTTATACTTGCTGAGTAGCCTATTGTGTAACTTGTTTTTCTTTAAGTACCCTCTAATGATTGTCCTTCTGGATGGCCTGGATCATGGTGATGAATGAATTCGTTACATTATCTTTTGGTGGGATTGGTGGTGGATTGGGAATGGTACTAACCATTGTGATGGGTAGAAGGGTTGTTTTGGTGGCTAGGATTTGGGTTGTTGGTGATGTGGTTGAGATGCTCCATCCTTGAGAAGGTATGTTTTGAAATATTTGAGGACCAATTGATGTATTGACCGTGGTGGCTTGAGTGGTTGCCACTTGTTGTTGGCAAGAGGAGATGATTCGATGTGATGCTCAAATTTCCTTGATTTGAGAAACTAGCGATGGGTAGGGGGAAGACCCAATCGAAGAGGTGATATGGATGTGAGCGGTAATGGAGGGAAAGATGGTTCAGTGACTCTTGTTGTTTCGAACAAACCGCCTTCTCTTTTTGATAGAGAATTTTTTATGTTTAATGAATAGGTTGGTGTTGCATGGAATGAGGATGAATCTATGTGATTATGGAAAGTGAGCATGATGTCTAGGTGTGATCGATTCACCGAGAATGAGTTATCCGGTGTAGTTCTGAAATTTACCTCTTTGTTGTTTACAAGGAAATGCTTTTGTAACTCATGAAACATGGCACTTCCCTTGTTTACAATTGGTGAGGTTAATGTGATTGTTGATATGGTTTGGGGCATTTCTTGAGTGATATTTGGAATGTTTGTAAGAGGCTTTTCCATACTACTACCTACGTCAAGGTCAGAAGGGAACTGGGCTCCTCCTTCCATTAATGTGTGTATGCATTTAAACATGGCATTGAAAATTTTATGATTATGTGGATTTTGAACCATTTCTAGAATTTATGATTGTGTCATTCCCAGGTCCTCATTGGTGATTTTCTCTTCATAGCCTTTCTCTTGAGGATTTTTTGATGGTAGAGAAGAGTTGTTTGGGGATTTCTTGATCTCGCAAGGTTTATTTCGGTGGTTACTTGAATTAAGTCACTGTAAGTTGATATTTATTTTTTGTTTTCCATGTTCCTCTTGTGTTGTGAGCTTGTTTGGAACATAAAATAGAGATCGTTCAATCTTAATATTTAGGCCCAAAAGAGGAGAAGAACTAGGAGAGTCCAAGGATCAAAAGGGGTGGTGATGGGGATGAGATAAATGGATGAGGTGAATGAGTGAAACATTTTGAAGAAATTTTTAGGTGTGATGCTAAAATTTTAGGGCTTGGATTTGATTTTGATAGTTTCACTAGGTGTATTAAGTCAAACAAGATGGTGGTGAACTTATAAACCCTAGGAAGTTGTGTTATTCTAGAAAAAGCTTGCACAAGATTATGAATTGGCTAAGTGTGTTAAGCCAATCAAGGTGATAATGAACTAGTAGACCTTAGGAAGTTGTTTTATCCTAGAGGCAAATTTTTTCAAGAGGATTTGAAAGTTTGACTAGGTGTATTAAGTCAAACAAAGTGATGCTGATTTTTCCTTTAAGTTTAGCATAAATGATTTTTTTAAAGTTCCCAAAATTTTGTTGGTGGGATAAAATTTGATTGATGGAGAGATGGATGAGATTAAAGACTTTGATCCTAGACTTTAACCTAGACACAACTCTCTTTTTACAAGACCTTAGTATTGAATAACATGTTATACTTCCTATGTGAGAAAATAATTTTTTTGAAAAAGCTCAGGATTCTATTGATAATAAAACACATACAAATTTGGGTTGTTCCTTGAAGCCTTCTTATAGAAATTATACACCAATCTTTCTCTAACTTCAAGAAGCATTTCAAGATGTTCCTCTTGAGCTTTTAGACTAATCCTTTTGAATCTTGGTTTTGGGATTTTGATTTTTCGGGAAATCATTTAAGACGACACATTTGAGGTCCAATTTGTCTTTATCCGTTCTTAGTGAGTTATTTTTACCAAAATCACTTTCTTGATTATGTTTCTAGTTGCATGTCTAATGTCCTACTTTCTTTTCATCTCACAAGGTCCATTATGTGGAAATCAAGGAAATTAGGGAAAAAGTTTCCTTGTGTTGGCTTTGGTGAAACAAATGATAATAAAACCCAAGCACTTAGAAACCTGTAAGGATATCATCCCTTGGGAAAGAAAGAGCACTTAGATTTGTTAAGGGATATTTATTTCCTCAAAGGGTTTGAAATTTCAAAGCTTTTGTGAATGTTTATTTCTCAATTTTTTAGAAGCAAGCAAGGTATTTTAATAACATGCACAACCCTAGGCTGAAAAGATAGTATTTGTTGGGTTCCCACTTGGATGAATCCAGTTGTGCATATTCAGTGTGGATGATTAGATGCTTGACCACAAAGGTTCCCCCTTATAGTGCACTCACTTTGCAGGTCAATCAAGCATCAGTACCCATGAATCTCCCATGGCATACTTTTAATCTCTACAACAAAACCGCATGCATAACATGGGGCGGCTTCAAAGGAAATGACCTTTTGTACCAACAAATAGATAGGATTTTGGCCTTTGCTAAAAAAGGATTCTAATTTGGGAATTTCATTCATGGGGGACTATCCATGCGGGTAGAGACCATTGGTGCCCTTCTTGTCAGAGTAATCCTCATGATTCTTGAACTTTCCTCAAGAATCCACACTTATATACCGATTGGAAGTTGTTTGGCTTTAGCATGTTCCTGGTTGGGTCATTCCCTTGGGTGATTACTTTTTCCAACAAGGCAGGCACTCTAAGATAAAAAATAGCAAGCTATCATATCCATTATTTCAATCAACCATCGTTGAAAAACAAAGCGAGAACACTCGCAATATACTGTGCTCACACTCACATGTTTGGTTCAATTTTAATTCCAAAAATGAAATGTGGAGGCAATTATTTTATTCAACTTAAGATCACCAAAAGAACTTTTGATTCTCAAAATCGCCGTGAGGTGCGAGAGAAGTGCATATGCCATTTTGATGATATTAACTTAAATAAACAATTACAAAACAAAATAGAACTTTTTCATTTTAATCTCACAAAGCAAGATGAATTCTTTTTAGAGCACCAAATTCAAGTGTGGGAGTTTCCCTTTTTAAAATTTTAAACCTCAAACCAAATCTTGTAGATTGTTTCTAAGGTTATTTTAAAGCCCTTTTGAAAAATTTTGGAAAATAAATTTGTGTATCTTTCTTAATGCCCAAAAGATAAATTAGTGTTTTCTAAGGCATGAAAGGTAACAAATCCTTTAAAAGAGATTAAGAATTCTCTAAAGTGTTAAACAACACTATAGTATTAAAAAATTCTTAGTATAAGAGTGGGATGATGCCATTATGTAACCTTGCATTTCACTTTCCTCCTCATCCTAACCTGCAAGATGATAAAAACTAGAGAGTACAAAAACAACAAACAGGTCAATAATTCAAAAATCTAAAAACCAAAAAGGCACATGTTAAAAAAAAACTAATTTGAATTTCTAATTGTTTTTTCAGCAGCATAGTTAGTGAGTGTGATGCATTTTGGAATAGATGCAATGCTATATAGCACCACACTTTTTACTGAGTGTGGCGCTCTATAGAAATAAAGAGCGCAAGTGTGACAGAGTTTCGCACACGGCGTAGTTTGCAACTAGGAAATCCAGGATGGAGTTTCGAAATTTGAATATTTTAATGCAAGAAAGTAGGTACAATGTTGTTTAAGAAAAGTGCGGTGTAATATAGTGCTATGCCTTTGAAAGCGGTGCAATACAGCGTTGCGAGACTAGGTGCGGCATAGTTTGGAATCACAAATCCATGACGTTGTTTGAAACATTAAAAATTTGGCACGGGAAGCAAGTACAGCGTAGTTTGGATTTTGAGTAGTACGATATAGCATCGTGCCTTCAAAAGTGGTGCAATATAGTGTCACAGACCTATATGTGCTACAGTTTCTTGGGACCTGCAAAAGAAATAGAAAAAGCATGGATTTTTCAAAAAAATCATGATTAGAATTTGTTCAAGCCCTCCTTTTAGCGCTAAAATGTGAACCCTGATTTCAAACCTGCATAAATGCAACAAACAAACACAATATTAGATCATATGTAAGGTGAAACAAGGATTCCCCATGAAATCCATCTACTAAACTCAAATAGAAAAGAAATGAAGAACAAGTGGAATAACCAAATTAAATCTATCTAAACTAAGAAAACTCTTGATCCCATGGGGGAATTGGTTCCAATTGATGTGTCAAAATTCACCCTTTCCCAACTCCTAAGTTGCAAATGTTGATGATGTGTGGATTGATCAAATCTCCTTGATAATATTTTGGCATAACCTAGCTATGGAATTGTGAAAATGATGAACATATGGAATGAAATGCACAAAATTGGCTCTCAATGTCAAGGAGTAACTTTGCATGAGATTATGGATATTGAATGAGAGGAATAACCTTTCATTTATAGATTTCCAAATTGAAATAATGAGGGATTTGGATGAATGTGGGACCATTCAACATCCAATGGCCAAGTTCCACTTGTCAAGATGTGAATGGTTGATGGTTGTGCATATTTTGGCCAAAGTGCCAATAAATGCAATTAGGTGGAATTTGAAATTGAGGAAATGACATGTGAGAGAGAAAAAGGAATGAAATAAATTCCACTTGGCTCAATGCACAAGGACATGTAAGAGGAGTGAATTATTTGTTGGAAGTTTCCATCCACTTGGACTTTTTGAATTCAAACTTGAGGGAATATTCCCTTTTTATACCATGTGAGGGAAAATAGAGATTTAATAAATGAATTAAATCTATTTTCATGTGCAAGTTGTATTCTCTAGAAGATTTTAGTGATATGGATTAACTTAATGAAGATTTGATTAATTTAATGAGAGGTTAGGTGATTTGACAGTTTGAATTAGATTTTAGGAATGATTTAAGTCAAAATGCAAAGAAAGTTTAGTTAAATATATTTTTTTGATTTATTTAACTAAAAAGGGAAATTCTAGATTAAATTAAATAAGGTTTAATTTACTTAATTTAATGAGAACACTTTAGAGACTTTAATCAAACAAAATTATTTAATTAATTAAATCAAGATTAAATTAAACTGATTAATTTAATCAACAAAGGAGAAAGACTTAATCAAATAGATAATTATTTATTTAATTAAGAGACAGAAGGTGATGATAATCTCAGAGTGTGATATTTGGAAGAAATGTTGTTATTAGTCGAGATCAAGTGTGCCAAATCGAATCTATATATTTTCCATGTCTACACTTACCATGACCTCTTGATTCTATCTTCACAAGCAATGCTTCTAGTTCTTCCAATTACTTTTCTTCAACTTCACGTCGTTTCATCTCATCTTCATACCTGAATGTTCTCTTGGAAAATTCTCCTGAATCATATCTCTGCTTGATTTTCCTAGATATAGAAGCCTTGAAAGCAGATTTAGTCTTAGGAGCAGACTCACTAAATTCACTCAATTCAGATGTAGCAAGTTTTCCAATCAAGATGTCTTTTGTAATATTTGTCACTATCCCGAGTTCTTCAATAGCATGATACTTTGTCTTGTAAGAAGGGGGCACAGATCTAAGTATCTTAGACATAATTTCATTATCATCCAAGGTTCCAAAGACACATCTAATGTCAATCACCAATTCATTTATCTTATGTAAGAAGGAAAATATGTTCTCATCTTCACTCATCTTCAAGATCTCCCATTTTCCTTTTAGACTTTGTAGCTTAGTACTTTTCACTAGAGCATCTCCTTCATACAATGTTTCCAGCTTTTTCCAAATATGGTATATAGTCTTCAATCCCATCACATATGTGATCTTTGAATCTGTCAAAGTAGTCACTAGTCTTTCTATTTCCCCGGTATTGATTTCTACTTGCTTGATCCCATCTTTAGAGGAAGGACCATTCTAAGGAATAGTATATGCATTTGTGTCATCTGCCAACAAGGTTCACCAATGTACCTTAAATGACATTCCATCCTTACTTTCCATAGAGATTAGTTTGTACCATCAAATCTAAAGGACTATCATTTTTGAATGATGCGATCTCGGATCACCTCAAGTTGTTAAGCTTCTTTTAAAGGAACTAGCTCTGATACCAATTGTTGGAAAAAAAAGGATAGACAATTGAGAGGGGGGGTGAATTAGTTGTTACCAAAATCAAACTTATATAGCATTAATCAACCTTATATCGGAGATCTGACAACTAGTAGTGCAAGCATTAAATTAAAAACACATTAGAGACACATGAACACCAAGATTTTATACATGGAAACCCTATTAGGGGAAAAACCACGGTGGATATTAATCCACAAGATTATAACCTATTAGAAGTATAATGAAGAAAAAAAATAGAATGCACTTGCATTCAGACACACTACCTAGAGCACGCTGCTTAAAGGGAAGGCTCACTACCTTACATATAGTAATCAGATTAAATCCATCTGATGAAGTTGAACAAAGAAATTAGCTTCTACAAAAGCTTGATTATAGTTCCAGTTAGGTGCACAAAACCTTCTTCAAACTCTTCCACCCTCTACTCAAAATATTCCACACTCTAATTTGAATGATTTGACCTTTATTCAGACTTGTAAATAACTTGTACACTTGAGAACTTATCTCTAAATGAGGAAAAAAATCTCATATATATATCTACTACATGGATTTACAATCACTATCTAGTCAACCACAAATAAAGAATGAATTACAACTATCTGCCTTAATACATGAATAAATTACAATGCACACCAGCACAAGTTAGTCACAACATAGTGAGGACCCCAAAAAACACCTCCAAACATGCCAAACAATAAAATATTAATCCTCATGGATCTGCAACATGATATCATCATCATGTTAGCCAAGAACATGAAAATTCAGGCACACATCAAAAGAATCTCTAATTATGAACACTTCAATCAATGCAGACATACAACAAGGATAGAGAAAAATCTAGAATCATCCATGAATGTCAAAGGTACATGCGCAACACATCAAATTACCATAATTTGATCTATTTCAACCAAGAACACCATCTACATAAACTAAGTAATTGTAGGCACATAGATCTTCATAACCTCCACAAATATTTATGCAAATCTCTGAAACTTTTGGAAAATATACTAGAAAGCTTCAAGAGGAAACCCTTTGAAGTACACCTTCATATCTTCAACACACAGAGCTTTACAACATTTTGACCTTCTCAGCTCCACTGGATACCTATACTATATTTCTTACAATTTTCTCAATATCCTTGACATAAACATCCTTAAGCAGATAAAGGCAACCCAGGGAGGGCAAGTATAGGTGGGATCATCAGAGACTCTATGGGGAATACGGTGGCGGGTTTTGCTAGTGGCATTGGGGTTCAATCAGCTTTAGTTGTTGAGGCTCGTGCACTATTCATGGGCCTCAAAATTGTTGTTTCTCTAGGGATTTTTTATCTCCACATCGAAGGAGATTCCAAATCGGTGATGGATGCTATGGAAAAAGATAGATTTATAGGTTGGAATACCAAGGAAATTTTGATGGATGGTAGCTTCCTTTTGTCCAAATTAAGGGACAAAAAGGTGACTCATATTTTCAAAGAAGGCAACTGTGTGGCGGATTCTTTAGCTAATCTTGGCTCGGGTTGGGATTCGGCTAGATGTTGGAGGAATAAGGAAAGACTGCCACCAAATATTCAAGCTTTGATAGAGCGGGACAAGGCTACCATGGTTTATAATTATTTTCAACTTTTGGATGATGAGAGTTGATTGGGGGGCCCACTGGTTATTTTGGGTATGCTAGTGGATGAATGTCAATATTGGTATGGAGTACAGATGGAGTTTTCCTAGTAAAGATGAGTGTGTGTGGGGTAGGGAAAGGAGCATCCACGTGTTTGTCCTTTGGACTTAGTGTATGGGTTTAGTGTATAAGGTTATGATGAGATGGCAGTGAGGGGATTTAAAAGAGGAGGTCAAGTTTTGTTTTGGCAGCTTGATGCGGGTTAAATGGAAGGATGTGACTTCATTTCAATTGTGGGATCGTACTATGCATGCTACTCTTTTGGGAATTGGATTGCTTGTGTTATCTCCTCACTGCATTTGGAGGAGTGATTGTATTTATAATGATGTGACTATCTATGATGAGATTTGGCCGCATTCTAGAGACTTCGGGCCAACTAGTTCAGGTAGGGGTTCCTTTGGCTTCTTTTGGAGGTTTGCTAAATTTAGTTTTTTGGCCTGTCCGCATGGGTTATCGTGCTTTCTCTACATCTCCGCCAACTCTTGCCTTCTCTACTGTAATCATAAATTCATTAATTTTTGTGTCGTTTCACACTGTGGTATAATTCCTCTCCACACGTGTGAATGGTATGCGGGGTTTAATTTTCTTCATTGTAATCCCTGCCTTAACTATCTTTTGGAGATTATTGTTTGCGACTACTACATTTGGTATTTTTTGCATTTCTATGAGCTTTCTGTGCAGTCTGGCAACATGGGTGGTGAGTGCGTTTGGATGAAACCGTACAATTGTGATGAATTTTTAAACAACCCTCTAGTTTGGCACATTTGTGTGGAGGGAGGAATTGCTTTGCTCATGGAGTGCTTACTTGGCCATGATCCTTTTTTATCAGGTCAGTTTGCCAGTTCATGGAAGGACAAGAGGGTTTCCATTGGTGGAATTTCATTCGAAATCAATGAGGATGTTATTGTGCAGGCTACGGGGTTGTTGTGTGTGGGGAAAAAATATACTAAACACACAAAAAAGCCGAACCATGAGAGCCTTAAAGTGTTTTTCAGAGGTGAGGAGAACTCGGTTAGGAACTAGGTGGGGTTTGAAAGGGAAGCACTTCCTAAGCCATGGGACCTGGTGTGTATGGTGCTAATGAAGTATGTAACTCTGGAAGGTAGATATAAAACTTCTTTATTTTATCATTTCCCTTTGTTAAACCACCTTAGGCATTTTAATAAAACTTCTTTATTTTATCATTTCCCTCTGTTAAACCACCTTAGGCATAAAATGCTGCTTAGTTTTGCATTTTTCCTTCTTATGGACCTGGAAATTTCTGTTGACAAGTGTAAAGATTTGGCCAACCGAAATCCCTGTGATCTCCCGCCTCTCCCGCTCCATCAGGGGATTATCCTCCGTCTGTATCACTTTCATCTTGCCCTTTGTCTACCTAAAACCATCACTATTGTCCATGTCAAGAACATTGAACCTCTCTCTATGGTGCATATCTCCCTAGCCAAATCCAAGCATCCTCCTTGAAAGTCTAATATTGACAATGTGGGGAATGCCAAAACCAAATTTTCCACCAAAAAACTTAAGGGTGGGTTGGGCAAGGCCCATGCCAATGTGGCAGAAGGGCTCTATGAGCTAAAAGCCACTCAGGCTGACACGACTGTTAATGCCACTATGTCAAAAAAAGGTAAGGAGAAATTAATGTAGGTAGCGACTGTTAAAGATGGCAAGGGTAAGAATGCGGTTAGGAAAGATTCCAAAGGGGATACGGTTGTGGGGAACATGAAGATGACTAGAGGGGAAAGTGTTAGGAGGAGATCTGGGAGGTTGGCCAAGAACAGTAAGAAGAGGTTAATCATTGAGGATTTTGAGGAGGAGCAATTGGACAAGGGTTACAAGGAAGAAGAGTCTAAAGATGTGGAAGAAGACATTGTGGAGAGGCCCTAGCTTACTCCAGTGGACAACAAGCTTCCTTTTGATGGCTCTAGCTCACACTCTCCATAGTCGCTAGTGGATGAGACAAGTGAGGTTTAGGGAGCTATGGATGGTGGGGTGGATTTGGGCAAGGTGGCAAAGAGATTGGATACTCTTGACAAAATATTTTGGGGGTTAACCCGATTCACCATAAAACTAGGTCAGTTTGTTACGAGCACTCTGTCTAATGCCATAAAAGAGGAACTGGAGGGTAATAATAGATAGGAAAATAAAGAGTGGGTGGGATATGAGGCGGTGGACCTCCTAATTAAAAACTGGGATGATGCCAGTTAGTTGCTCCTGGTGCCTGTTTGTCAGTTGTTTCTCAGCTGTTGTTGTGCTGCAAGTTGTCTTTATTTTTTTCCTATTATGTTAGCTGTTTATTCTAGTCCTCTTTTGGCCCTTGTGGCTCATTGTGTGGGGTACAACACCTTGTAAATTCTATTTAAATTTTCAAAAACATCCTTAAGTAGATTCAATGGTAATAGAGTTGACATCAATGAAAACCACATATCAGCAACACAACCACAATATCCAACATTTTTATTATGTTAGGTTGGGTAGCTTGTGTGAGGTAGGAGACTCCTAGTCACTACATTATCTCCTCATCTCAGATGCTACATAGAGGTTTGGATTCATATGAGTTAAGGAGGATGATGGGACAATATAAATAAATAAAATGTAGGATTCAAGGAGGGAGAAAGGTGGGTTTCTGAACAAAGTGATGATTTTTTTGGAAAGATCATAAAAGAGAGGATAATTCAAATGTGTTATAGAGGAATGATGTTGGATTTTAGAAGTGGATCAGTAATCTCACATTCTAGGTTTCTCGTTTTACATATATTCTTTGAAATTGTAGCAGACTTAATTGTTTCACCATTATTTTAGGGAACATGGGTTCCCTTTATCTTAGTATGTTTTATGTATTTATTCCTTAATAATATTGAAGGAATTTGTGTTCTGATAGATCTAAATTATATAATTATTTTATTTGAATTATTTCTTTAAATAGATTTAAGTCCTTCTTAAGATTCAAGGATGTGTCTATTGCTAGAAGAATCGAGCACCAAAATGGTTTTTTTTGGGAAATCCCAATTTTGTGCATACAATTTTAGTAAGCTGAATTTTACCTTCTTATTCACAAATGAGTCACCCTTTGTTCATATATGGTAAAAGAGTATTAATATAACTTCCACGGACTAGAAATTTTTTTTTTCTTTTCCCCTGGTAGTCAATGAATAATTTACACAAATATAGATTTATGTCTTGTAAGCTCTCCTTGCCAAGAACTTCCTTTATTTGTTCCTTTTGATTGGTTATATTGAAAATAAAAGGTTATGTATTTTATTTTATATCTGCCCTAGATTAATCACGAAGGTTATGGAAAATGGGTCGTAAACCTATAAATTGCATTGCTAAAATATTATGAATTTTTATTAATAAATACATTTTTTGTGTATCCTTCAATCATGGTATAGCATGGGATGTCATCTATTTGAGGAATTTTGTCAAGCAACTCACGAGACTTGTGTATGCTTCCATTTTCTTTTTAGTGTTAAATAGTTTGCATGCCTTGTCTGTGCTTTCAAATTTTCCTACTAGACAATTCTCGTGCCTTGTCTATGCTTTGCATTTTTCCAATGTGAATACCAGGGCACTT
Source organism: Sequoiadendron giganteum (assembly GCA_007115665.2). Taxonomy (NCBI): domain Eukaryota; kingdom Viridiplantae; phylum Streptophyta; class Pinopsida; order Cupressales; family Cupressaceae; genus Sequoiadendron; species Sequoiadendron giganteum. The sequence continues at coordinate 154,438,768 of CM021109.1, read as the reverse complement.
GAAACCACAATATTTGACAAAATTCTTCTATGCATTTTTTTTCTATGGATGTTCATTCCCTCTAGCAAAAGTCCCAATTCAACACAGGCATGAAGGATGCTAGCAAGGGTTATGAAATTTGGCTTTACACCTATCAACTGTATTTTCTTGAAAGATTCTAAGCCTTCTTAAAAAATCCACTTGTGCATATCCTTCAGTCGTGGCCTTCCATGAGACAACATTTCCTCGAGCTAGCACATAGTTGTGCACAGGCTTGGTCTATGCTTTCACATTTTGCATGCATGTCAACCAAGGTAGCTTCAGTTTCAATGTCTAACAGGTTCCTCTATCCTTGTGCTTCAATTTATATCCATACCATATTTCAAAGCCCTATTTTATTCAAAAAAATAAATAAATGGAATATCTAGTGCCTCCTTCTTGCATTTTATATGTTTGCAATGAATATATGCATTGTTAGTTTCTAGTGATAGTGGTGATCTGAAAATTAAGTCAACTTTACAAATCTGATTTAAAAAGTATTTCATTAATTTTTGCTAACAATTAATGGCAGAGTCCAAGTCATTAATATAGGAGAGTGGTAGTGTAATATTATCACATGTCATGGGTCTATAGGTTTAGATTATTCAATTGTAAAATTATTTTATGGAATTTTAAGAATAGTCTTTTTTAAAATAATATGTTCAATTTCTATTTAGTTTAGTTAAATGGTAAAAGAAAACAATATCTATTTATTTTAAGTCTTATTATCTTACTGTTTATCATTAATTATGTGTTTATAAACAATATTGAGTGGATTTGATGATCCTTTAATAAATTTCAAGTATTAAAGGACTACAATTTTAAATGTGTGTTTAATACTCAACAATCTGGTTATCCCATGAAGGGGTTTGGATTCAACTATAAGCACCACCATGAGTTGAAATCAAATAAATAATTTTATCTAGAGAATATATTTTTTATATACTTAGTGCTGGTAGCATGTTCATCTTCTATCCACTTAGGTGAGATATCAAATGATGAATATGGCATGCACCTATGTGTTCTTTTGTTCCACTCCTGGCTACTCAATATTTTTATATCACATAGGCCATCAACTTTAGTAACCACTTAAAAAAAAAATCAAGTGGAAAACATAAGAAAACAAAAAGGAAAAAAAGAAAAAAAAGAAACCCAAAGTAAATATAAGGCATTTTATAAAACACTTGGCTTGAGGTGTTGCAATTTAATTGGTCGAGAGTAAATGTGGGGGTATTCCATAAGGACTTGTATTATTATAATCTATTGAAGTGTTGACATGTATTCTAGGTATCATGTTATGGATATTTTATCATTAGTTATTATATGTTATGCTTCAACTATCCTATGTTGTTCACATATGCTTGATGTGTTATTGAGATTCTACATATTCAACTTTCCATGATGGTAGTTTTGTGGGAGATAAGTAATTTGAGTAAAATTATTTTGTTTTAGTGTATCTCAATTTAAGTCCAAGCTATGAGATGCATATGGTGTAGTGTACTTGATTCTATAATATTCAAAATTGTATATAGTTGCTTCAGGGTCTAGGTTTTTGTGCTATTTCAACATGACCATAGCTTCTATGAGAATGGAAGCATCCTTCACAAATTGCATAGGAAAAATAATGTGAAAGTCTGAAATAACATATTAAAGGTTTTATTGAAAACTTTATGAAGTTATTGTGGTAAAATAATCGAACTAGGGATTCTCTTTTTGTAGCCCTTGACATGGTTGAAACATAGATTTACTAAAATAACTCTCATGCGATAATAAATAACTATGTAAATTTAATTGTAACCTAGCTCACAATTCATATCTAGTGAAATTTTTCATGATTGGAATACGTTTAACTCTACATAATATTGGTGGGGTAGTACCATTTTGCATTGTGCTTCTGTATACAAAGAGTAGTCAAGAGGTATGGTGGTGGTTCGTCAAAATTATTGTGAAACCCTAGTGATTTGTGGCTTAATGTGTGGAGTTAGAGTTGACTAAGTAGGCATGATTATAGAGCTTCGATTATGTGTTACAATATTATATTTTAAATGATGCAAATTAATAGTTATAAAACTAAGAGTAAAATATAGAATATTAGAGTGATCAAATGAACATCTAGTTGATTGAATAACTAAATAATGGAGGTAGAATTTAGTTCATTCTAGTCATTTTGTTTAAAATCATTTCGATATCATTCCTTGTGATGTACTCATAGCATTAAAGATTTAGCCATTTGCTGGTCACCTTGTGGCCCTGGTTGCGCCAATATAAGGATTTTTTCTATGCTCCATATATCACTAGTATGTCCTCAACTAGATTTATTTTTTGATTCTTGGCTTCACTTAAGTGCGTTGCAACCGACTGTGAAACTATCTAGGGTAATTGACCCTAGAAAGGGTTGTGTACCCACTCCTATCTTCTAGTAAAATGAGTTGGAGAAACTCAAGTGTCAAATTGCAGTGCCTCTGTGAATTATATATGTAGGCAAGGCCATCTGAGATGAGCCTGCAAGAACTAGGTCTCGCCCCTAGGATTTTTTCTCTTATTATACTTTAGTTTACTACTCATATTTATATATATATGTTATTATTGGCATGTTACCTATATAATTTTTCAGATTAACTTTGGGTTGATTGAACTATTTAAGTGTACTTCAGTGATGTGGATTCTACGTCTCCTCTTGAATTGACCATGATGGTCTAAGAAATTTAGTTACCTAACTAAAATAATTATAGTTGTGTCTGGTCAAAAATATTTTTCCTTCTTATAGCATCTGCATTGGTAGTAAAATTTGAGAGTTTTGAAAGCATAAGTGAACGAAATTTGAAATTAATGTTTTTTAGAGCTTTATTTTGGTGTAAAGTTTTGGGCATTAAATTTTGGTATCAAAGCCTGGTGGCAACACTGGGATCTCTGGTTAGTGTTGTGGCCCTTGTGGTGTTTCTTTTTTTAATCCCCCCTTGTTTTCTTATCTCCTTGTTGTGACTAATGTTTGAAATGACCCTATGATGTCTTTTCTTCCCCGATTCTTTTGTATTTTTTGTCTAAATTTGATTAAGTATTGTGTACCTCTATGTGAATGATGTAAAGGATTAAAACATAAATGATACTAGGTTCATAAACCTTATGTGGGAAAATAATAGTGAAATAGTAATTCTTCTTAAAAGAATAATATATTGTATTCCCTATAATTTTAATGAAGATAGTGATTTAACTAGGATTGGGTTATGAGCTCTTTCTTTTAATGTATTTGAGAGTGATTTAAAAATGAAATTCCTTTCTTGGGTGTGGATAAATGAAGTGTTTCTAAAAAATGCATGTTTCTTTGAAATTAGTTGAGTGAATCTTTTGTGCAAAGTTATCCTATAAATATGAAGGAAAGATGTTTTGTCCTGGTTGTGTATGTCATTTTGTAGAATATAATATTTTGTGGTTTAATTACATGAAAGGTAATGGTTTTGTAATTTTAAAAGATGAAAATGGGTAATGAAGTGTTTTGTAACCACTGTGGATGAGAATACCCTATAATAGTGCATATTTTGAGTGATGTGGCAATTTTTCGTGGATAGACCAAGTGGTAAAAGTAAGTGTGTGTTGTGTGTCTTTGAATCATATAGAATGGAGTGATAAAATTCTTGACAGTTTGTGATTTGTCATAAATAAACCAGTATATGTGTTTTCCCCAAGTATGAGATACAATGTATCTGACTTGGGATAAGGGTGGTGGATGTCTAGTACATTCCCTTGTGTGTACCCTTTGTGATGATCTTTATGTAAGATAGCTAGTTGTGAGTTTATGAAAATGTGTTAAGTGTGTAAGGGTATCTATTAAATGAAATGTGATGTATTCCTTTGTGTTGTCTTATTTGTATGTTAAATTTCTACCCCTAGTGTTTGGTTCCCCCCTTTTATGGGAGTGCGATGACAGCTAGTGTAAATAGGGGTTTTAAGACACATGATCACCCATCACAAAATTACAAGCTCAGGGATTTGTCCCTAATCCTAATAAAGGATCTATGTTGATTCATTGTAATTCTCTCATGGACGTTGACTGTGGCCTACTCCCCCACATATGAGAGCCACACTTGTTGGTTGATAGTGTAAACCTAATCCTTGATGTTTATAACCCATGGGTAAAGGATGGAATTGTATGGACCAGTCGTGATTCATATTTATGTGGTCAAGGACCACCTGCTATTCATATTCATGTGGTTAGGGACCACCAGTGATTCATATTTATGTGGTTAGGGACCACCAATTATTCATATTTATGTGGTCAGGGACCATCAGGTTATTGCATGCTATTATACTTATGTGGTTAGAGAACCACCATTCCCCTCCTCCCCTTAAGTGGCTTATCAAGTCACATGGTGCTCGTGATGTGCAAATTTTATTCTTGAAATATGAATTATTGGTAATTCTCGATTGATGTTTTATTTTATTATGCGCCAACAATATGGGATTTTTACATTTATATTATTAGGCTTTTTAGCCATTTGAAGGTTGTTATAGTCTGATTTGCCTCAAGGACTTGTTTAATTTTACCTTGAATTATGATCAAAATGTTGAAATCTTATGTTACTCTCTTGAATATTGAAATTGATCTTTATTTTATTTCTCTCTTTAATTTATAGTTCCCTCTTGAGGATTTTTATTGAAACTTTGGTTTACGATCTTATGTTACTCAATTTGAGGCTTTCTCTTTATTTGCAAATTGTTGGCATGTGTGGTGTGATGTGAAATCTATAAACTACCATATCCTGGAGGTTTCGCTGGAAATTCCTATAGGGGAGTAGATGCGTTGGGGAATCATATTGAAAGGGGTTGTAAATGGGACTGGTATGGGATGATAATTGATCCATTCTTCCCCTCATTCTATGATTGTTCTTATCTATATGGAGGAGTCCTTAGAGAAGGACCTCAAGAGCATATTTTTTATTTGCTATGGTATCTAGGAATATCCATCCTTGTAAATCCCATTGTGTGAACCTTGTATTGTAAATTAGGTATTTTTATAAGGACACACACACCCATTTGGGAAGAGAATCCTTTGTACAAGGACAAATGCACCCATTTGGGAAGAGCATCCTTTGTATAGGGACAAACACACCCATTTGAGAAGAGCATCCTTGCTATTGTTGTACGTACATGTTAAATTGCAAGTAAATGTGATGTGAAATACCTATGAAGTGTGTGAGAATGATAGTAACAAAAGATGCAAGTTAATATTGATTGAGACATGGTATGAATTCCATGATTATAAAGTAAACTGGTATCTTAAGGACATATTTGGAAAAAGTGAAGTTAATAAATTTGAGACATGATTGGCCATAAAAACAAAAATATTGCTAAAACATGAGTGATTTTCATAGTGCAAAACAATTTTTGATGTGTATCCTAGAATGCTAAACATGTGTTGATAAATGATTTTGTAAAGTTATTGATTATGGTTACATGGGTAATAATTTATAACTACATGGATAACTATTAACATCGTTATATTGAGAGTGTACTAGATAAAGGTTCTATTGTGAATTTTTTGTTTGAATAATTTGGATGAGTGATGCATAGAAATGATGTTTCCAATGTGTTATTTATTGAGACTATAGTCTCAAACCTTTGATACTTCTTAGATTTATGTGTGTGCATCAATATGATTATTTTTTTATACTTGAGTAACTCTTGTTAGATTAACATTTTGGTTAACTTAAGAGTTAAGTTAAAACTAGGTTCTAATGGGTTTTGAATGGGATCAAGGTACTATGTGTATTACTCTTTCTTAGTTGAGTCACATCACCAAAGCAATCATCTGGGCACAGATCTCACCATAGCCACAAGAACTCATTAGGGCATAGGTCTAGACACAACCATAGGGCAGTGTTATCAGGATACTAGTCTCAACACAACTAGCCTTCTTTGGTGATTGATTTGTTAGCTTCTTAGAGCTAAGCCACCTAATCAATATAGTTTATCGTTGAGCTCATGAGTGATCACCAATTACCCCACTGCTCACCTCTATGGGTCAGAGAGGGAAAAACCTAGGCTTTATTTCATATTTATTGTTATGATTAGACATTTTATATATTGATTTTTGAGCCTGCGAGCTCCATTTTTGGGATTCCACTAGACTCTATCGTATGACATGATTTTTTTGAGATATATAATATATGATGCAATTTTGATATAGACTACATTCTTTGCATTATGATGTTATTATTCTTTATGTGACATGATATGATGATGTGATGATGCATTTATGATGGTTATTTTATGATTATATGCCATGATGATCCTATGTTTATATACTTATGATAATGATATTCTATATGATGAGATGCATGATGGATTCATTAATGTATGATGAGGTGTATGATGTGACTAAAGGATACCATCCTTTATGGATGTTTTATAGATAATGTGTTGTACAATGTTCTTATGGTATTGATGTATGCACTGATCATATGGATGATTATGATGTCTATATGTTATGCAAATGATTATATGCAAATAATGTTTTGATGTATGGAATATGGATAAATGTAAATGATAAATTTATATGTCAATGTGAATGCAAATTTTACATGTGTTAATGCAATTTCTATATGATCATGTATGCAATTATGTTTTTGTATGTCAGGATATTTTTAGGGGATGAGAGAAGAGAAAGGACTAGACGAAGGTGGATGTTAATGCAGAGAAAGAGATGCATGGTAGTGCATAAAAAAAATCCTTTAATATTTTCCAAATTACTAATAGGTGTTACTCTAATCATCATTGGGCAGATTTTCATTATGTCCAACAAATACTATCATATGACATAGATCAATAGTGTTCAATTTCGAACCATCATATAGGACAAGAAGTCACAAAAAAGGATGATCATGACCCATACGATGAGCTCAATTTCCCCTAGTCATTTTTTCATAACTAGCTATAAACAAATAGGACTAGTCATGTAATGTCGTTGCTCCTCTAAATCCTGATGTCAGGACATCCTTAAGGAACTAGCCACATGATAGCCATGAAATACAAGATGAACATCATACTATGTCATTGGTCCTCTAAATCCTTAAATTAGGACATCCTCAAGAAACTAGTAGCAGGATTATACAAAGGAAAAGGAAACTTATCATGATATATCATAGTTCCTTTGACACAATGAACTAGTAGCATGAGGAAAGTCAAAAAGATAGATAATTTTTTTCCAATATTCAAATTTCTAGTGTTTTGATGTCGAGGTGCCAAGTTTGATGAGGTCTGGGTTCTCGAATTTTGAGTGATGCTAGATTCAGGAAGGACACATCCTAAATGGTGTCTATGTTGAGAAGATTGATTCTTGAATGTCAGGAGAATCTCTCAAAAATCTAGATGATGATGATGATTCTTCAGAAGGACACATCCTAAAGCATAGGTAACTAAAAATGGTTGTTCCTCAGAAGTACACATCTGAAGAAGAACCAAGATTTTGATAAGTTGACTTGCTTTGATAAAGTTTGACTAGATGAATTTTTTTTGATTAAAATGTTACTTGAAGTGATTGCTTAAGGTTTGTTGTAAGATTGTCTACTTTAGGATGGATGATGATTCTGATCATCTTGAAGTGATTGCTTAAGGTTTGATGTAAGATTGTTTGCTTTAGGATCGATGAGGAGTTTTCTCATCTTGAATATATTTTGATGTGTGAAAGTGCAGTGTCATGAACCCTAATGGACTGACCTAGTGTGGCCTTGGAGGCTCATCGATTGATGGCCTTTCCTACGTCATGCAGTCAAAGACCTCATAGTTTGACATGACCAATGCCTTTGTCTAAAGGACAAAATATTGAGTGATGATTTTATTTTGACAAACCTATTAGAACCCAAAATTTCCATCATGAAATTAACTGATTTTCCCATTTTAAACCTAATATTTTAACTATCCTTCTTATAAAAATCAATTACTACCCTTTGCAATGCTCCAAATGTCTTTTTCCTTGGTACATTGCCTTAATTTCTTGGCCTATATTGCCCTCATATTTTTCCCCATTTAATTCCATGATATTTGCCTATATTTTCATACAAAATTCTTCATTTGATTCCCCGTCCACTTTATCTTACACTTCAAACCCTTACCGCTCCCTTAGAAATCATTTTTATATGTCATTCACCATTTTACCACGACCTCCCATAGTGGGCTCACAGTATAGTGGTGGAAGTGTGATGCGGTTAAGGAAACCCCTACCCCTACATCGCAAAGGGTAGTCTCAGGGCCCGCGATGTTGGGGTAAAGCATTAAAAAACAATGAGGTTAGTAGTCAATGTATAGTGAAATAATGGGTAGAGAACAGTCACTGCCACACCGCACATAGTCAATTCATTGACCACGGTATCACTGTGGTGGTGAGAAAACACCGCGGTGGATGGAGATAAGTAGCAAAGCAGTAGTTTGGAGATCTCACTGCATTGCCGCAAGGGGTCATCTCATAGACCATGTTGACTGTGGTGGGAAATGGTAGCGACAAAGATAGTAAGTGCAATAGTTGGCAAAAATGGATACCACGATATCGCGGTTGGACAAAAGGAAGCCAGTGGTTGAGTGGTGAATGGAGAGGATGGCTAGCAGTTATACCGCGATACCATGGACAAGTAGAGATAAAGCCATGCTAGAGAGGTAGGATGAGAGGAGATGGCTAATGGTTACCCCATGGTATTGTAGCCGAAAAGGATGGAGACTGTAATGGTGCAATAGATAGGGAGGCAACAAAGGTTGACGTTTAGCGGTCAACAACTGGTTATCGTAGAATTGCATGCAGTCAACATGTAGACCATGGTAGAGTGGTAAGGGGAAGAGAAGGCCATGGAAAGATTAGTCACCATGATACCACGGTTGGTAAAACAGTTTACCATGGTAGAGTGGTGGGTGTGAAAGAGATTTTGCATAAATAAATAGATGAAATGTGTAGAGTGGTGAAGGTAATAAAATTTACATGAATTGAAGTGTGAATGCCAGTAAGGTATTAAAACAAAATCAAATATGAAACTATTGTAAAAATATTTAATTTTCCAAAAGGAAATTTAATTAAATATTTTTTATGTCTGTCATAGAATGTAAATAGTTGTAACAAAAAATGAAGATTCATGACTCTTGGGATTTGTTGTATAAAATGTATTAAAAAATTAGTTGTAAAAGGAGGAGGTAGGTGGTAGTTAGATAGGAGGAGTTAGATTTTTCCCGAGAAGGGACTTGGATGGAAATAATTTACAAAATTTTCTTGAAGCAAAAACAATGAAGACTAATGTTTTAAACTGGTGAATTTCTCTTTGGTGTTTAGTTGTTGTATTGCATCAATTTATACTCTTTATTTTGGTTGTCTCCAACTTGAGGTCTTTTAATCATTTAAATCAGCATATCAAGCATATTCCCTGATTTATCAAGATATATTCCATTTTGTGTGATTTAATTAATTGGTGTCTGCAAGCCAGAATTAAAATCTCTTAATAAATCATAGTGGTTTCAAGATTTATGTTGGATAGTTAGAGAAGAACCTAATAGAGAAACATTCCAACACTGTTTATGCAAGTCATAGACTTAGTAAACTTTTATGCCAGCCATAAAATTTTAAGAGTGTCTAGCAACTAAAGTTAAGCCAATAAGAGGAAACACATATCATTTTTGACTCCATTGCCCATGTGGATAGAAGGCACTAATTTGCCACAACCCAGAGATACAAATCCATATCAAACAATTTATTCAAAAACCTTTCATTTTTGCAGTAGGAGTAGGAGTAGCTGTAGTGATTTTATCTGTCCACTTCCGTTTTCCATTGTGGATAGATCATTTCACCAGGAAATACATCTTGAATCTAGAACATACACATATCATGCAGAGTTAGGAGGATTCAACAACATATCTCACAATCCTTCAAAATTAATCCAAATAAATCTTTGTATAACACATTCTATTATTCATTCTATGTCGCATTGGAAACATAACCATGCTAGCCCAAAATAAAACTATTTCATTTTTCTCAAAACTGCAAACCCTAGATAGGGTTCAAACCTGCCCTCACTAAAATGATCATAACTTATTCAAATATTAATGAAATTTGATGAGAATTGAAGAAAATGAAAGTAGATTCATATAGAAACAATATAAACTTGGTTTCAGACCCAAAATATATACTTTAAAATCCGTACCATCACATTCTTTCAGACTGTAAATTCTGCACAATATTATTAAAATAGGCAGTCTCACCAAAATAATCATATCTTCCACAAAACTCAATAAAATTAAATGAGACAAAAAGAATTGGAAACTAGAAATAGATATCTTTCCATACATATATGATAATCCATTATTTGAGTGCATATCAGGCCGTACAAACCACAACTTCAACCTGGAAACAATGTAAAATCAGAAAATGCACACAAACTTGAGGTTGCCATTCATCGAACTTCACAAATAATGTCTCCAACCTCTCCAATTCGAGTTTTGGAGGGTGTAATTATACATTTAAAACCAAAACCAACTATTTTCAGCCACCTTTTAGTTAGTTTGTTGACAAAACACCTTAATGGCACTTTTGACAATTTGCTTGACAACTTTCTTGAGCAACTTTTACAATTTTTACAATATGGAACAACTTTAAACATTATTTGACAAATGACTTCAAATATTACTTCCTAAGACTCAAACACCTATAAAATGGTTTTATAAACCTTATTATAAGACCCAATACATAAAATAGAGCAACTATTTACAAATGGCCTCATGGAGTCAAGAAATCAAACAAGTGCTCCTGCACCAACATAGGTGCACCCACTTAGGTTTTGCAGAGCCTGAAGAGCAAAAGGTTCAACTATATTGGTTGGCCTTGTTAGTTGGCCAAAAACATTGTGAGAGCTTGGAAACCTCTCATAGTTCAAACCTGCATTTTTGAGACCCAACAAAACCTAGAGGGACGAACCTAATGTCTCGGGCCCCATTTAATATGTGCCTTGCCTACGTAACAAATGCACAGAGACAATGCAGTTCAACTATGACAAGGATTGAAATGATTGACGTAATTGATGTGATAGGCTTTTTGAAGCTCTTTTTGAGATTTTGTTGTTTTCTAAATGTTTTTGTGTTTTCTTCAAGATATTTTATGATTTTTAGGTCCTTTTTTAAATTATTTTTACATCTTTTTTTTAGGACTTTTTCTGATTTTTATAAAAAATTTAGGACTTTTACAATTTTTATGATTTTTTCAAGAATTTTTAAGATTTTATGGGATACCCACTATTGTTAGTTGATAAAGGTCTTGCCGCCAACCAGTTCAAGAACTATCCAATAAAAATAAAATGGAAAAGGGGAATATGTGGGACAAAAAGGTAGTGGATATGCAAGATTTTATGTCCACCAATGCTAGCCATGGATGGGAAAAAATGAAAGGACATATGATGAATATTGTGAGGGTATCGAAAGATTAGGTATTTATTATGAATGAAGGTATATGGAATGTGTTGGAAATCTCAAATTTTGCAATTTTGAGATGCCTATTGCAAATTTTTGCTTCTGCACTTTCAGAAGTGCACCTAAAGAATCAATCCTAACTGACCTGCTTTGGAGGCTTATAATTTGAAGCCTATTGATTATCATGCAAAACCCAGTTGCAGACATATTCAGTTGACCTATGTGAGTAGGCATGTCATATTTTAGATTCCCAGGATAAATTTTGACAGAGTTTCAAAAAGTGAAGCTAGAAGATTTTGCATTGTTCTGTTGTTTGTAGATTGTCAGTTTGTGAAATAGCTTCCTGTTTGAGCTTGGTTTTCACAACCGGTTCACTGTCATGTCAAAACGAGTGCTGTTCCATATTCCCCACATCATAATGACCTTGGGTGTCAGTTTTTAGAGGCTCATGATATGATTTTCTATTTTTAGCAAATCGAAACCAAATGTTGTTTGTTCTGTTTTACAGCTGCATTCCTGAAAGCCTTTCTGAATGGCCAACTTCGACTGTCAATAAATTTTGATCAACAATGTTTCAAGAAAATTGATTTTGCACACACGCTTGGGGTATCTTAATGCTCCACTATGTCTGATGGTAGTTCGCCAAGATTTGAATTACTATTGTTACAAATTGGTAATTGGATCAGTTTGTATTGGTTCAGAACAATTGTTGTTTTAGAAAAGCCTGACTGGGAAACTTTGTTGATTAATATCTACTTCCTCGTAATCTGTTTCTCCAATCCTTCTTTTGCACTATACTTTTTGGTCAGATGACTATGTGCTTGCAATTTTTTATGGCTTCATGAGGTCATTTGAATGGGTTCCCAGATTGATTCTTGAGCCAACCTGACTTGTTTTGACCATTTTCCAAAAAGGATAGAAAATAGTTTATGATGAAGACCCAATTCATTTTTCAACTTCTGAGGTATTCAAAAAGGCAGTATCAGACCATTTGAGGGTAAAAATTGTTTGGAAATGAATTTATTTTTTAGCCGAACACACATGGGGCCCGACATGCTTTGCATTGTTATGATGTACATCAGTGCATATTAGAATATAGAAAGATTCAAAGGTGAACCATTATGTGGATTGTTTCTAATATTCTTAAGAGAATTAAAGACCATTCCTCTGAACTTCACACTTCAAGAATCTCAGTGAATTGATTTATTTTTGTAAATCTATCAACATAATCATGTTCATTAGTTTAAAAAATTTGAAACCAATGAGCATAGATTAGTTTTATTTAGTGAATATTTATATTTGAAGGAGGAACTTGAAAGATAGGATGATCAGTGAGCCAATAATAGACCAAAGAAACTGGAAAAGAAGAGCCAGAGGAAGGGATCCCTCACCAGTGGTATAGTGGAGGCACACACTTGCAGTGACAGAGTATGGGGAGATGACCTGATAGGGGATATGGAGACCCACCAAAGGAAGAATCAATTACAATGGCCACACACCAAGATCAAGCAAGCAACAAGAAGTTGGAGGAGGCACGCACATTGCAGGTACAAGCAAAATACACATAAAGTGAATTTGTTGAAAAGGTTTTAGAAACTTGCAAACAAGTGTGATGAGAGTGTTGCACCTTGCAGGTAATGAAAATTCTTCAAGCTATCTATCAAGGAAGTCTGGCCAGTTGAAAAAACCTCAGAATTTGTAGGAAAATGCAATTTGCAGTGATAAAGCTAAACATCCTCCTCTGACAGTGTCTTCCCTGACTTGCCCACATAAAATCTTAGGAAGGCATAAAGAATTGTTTGAAAGGAATGCAGAGAGGGAGAATGCGATGGAAACAAGCTTGGCATGCATGGTGAAGCAAGGAAGCAACCAGAGGCAAGAAGCCTGAGGCCAATAAGGAGACTCTATGGAGAGGATGGGAGGAGCGTAGGTGAGGCATGCACCAAACATGCAAAGGTAAGGCTCGCACCAGTGAAGAGAAGGCAAGACCAATAGGTGAAGACAAAATACCATTTATGTGGCCTGTGCAACAAGAAGGGAGGAGGGTCGATGGTGTCAGATGAAACCCACGGCCAATGCATTAGCACTGCCAGCCAAATGAGGAGGCTCACGCAACTAGTGAAGAAGCTCGCGCCAATAGAAAAGGGACGCAGCCAGGTGAGGTGCGCACACACCTGTAGGGGGAGCAAACCCATGGCCGGTGAAGGAAGCCTCGATGGAGGCAATGCGGAAGTAGGGAGGTAGGAGCAATAGGAGACCTGCGCCTAATGAGTGAAGACCAACATTGAAGGCCACCGTAGCTAGAGAAGGAGATGAAGGAGCCCACACATGAAGGAGGAGGACTGACACCATACAAGCAGTAGGAATGAATGGTGGCCATTGCCAGGAACGAGTACAGGAGCTCAAAAAATCAAAATTAGGGCATTTCAACCCATTCTCGCAAACCTCGCAGAACTTGGGTGACTTTTCCAAAAAAGCTTGCGAGGTGTGTGAGAATGCACGCGGGGGAGGAGCTTTTTGTGAAAAAAATTCAAAACGATATATGGTTGGAGATTTAAAAATGGAGGTGAGCCCACTACTTTTTGTAAAATGATCATGCATTACGTTGTAAAATAATTCACCCGAGGGGGCAAAGTATAAAATATTTCAAATATAAAATATTTAAATGAGGCACGGATAATTTTTTTATTTTCCAATAATATTTTATTGTAAAATGCAAGATGGGGATAAATTTATAAAGTGAGTAAGTATTTACTTTGCAAAATATTTTCTCTGCTAGGAGAGTTGTGAGACTTTGTATAGAGTGAATTTTATTCATTTTATTGGAAATTATGTGTCAGGAATTAAAACTGCAGTAAATGAAGAGAAAAAAAATAGAAATAGATGTGCATGGGAAAGGAGTTTTCTTTCAGCTGCAAGTAATGAGTGGGAATGGACACTTGGGCATTTTCTTGTTGAAGAACAAATTGAGCACATGTTGTTTTGAAAATAGATTGAAGTTTGTTACAAGGAAATGGAGAAGATATTTTGTAGATCATTGTTCAATGGTGGAGATGTTTCCAGGCGGCAATTTCAGATCAATTTTAGGGTTGCTTCCATTCTCGTATTTCTTCTCTTCTCTTCTAATTGTACAGGGTCCCAATTTCTGAAAGCTCTGCAAGTCAGGCAGAAGCTATGGGTAGATTGTAAAGCTAGGGGGAAATATGACTATTAGTCATTTTAATTTGAAATTGTATGTTCTGAATTATTCTATTATGTTATTTCAGCTAATAATTGTCTCCATGGCTGAAGCGTAATGTTGTTTTGGATTCAATAATAAGATTGTTTGAATCTATTTATGCACATTTGCTTCATTTGAGTTACCTCTTTTGTTGCCTTCTGTTCTATGAATGGTGTAATTTCTTTAATAAAGTACAAGCTACTTTTATTATTGCCGATTGTTCAGGGATAGTGTAATTTCTTTGACAAATATGAGAGGAGTGTTATGTTTCAGGTGGATTCATAAGAATTATCATAGAAAGCTTCAATGGTCTAGTTGTCATAATGTGACAAGATTTGCAAGACCTTTAGAGCATGTTCAACACTGAAAGATGAATGCTAGTTATATGACTCCATAGCCCATTTTTATGGCTCTCTTCCATTATCATGTTTCTACAGTTTTCAGTTTGGTCCCAACTCTTTAAACCAAAAAACCATTTCAAATCTATTTTGCTGAGTTGTGTCTATCATGTTCTCCATGCCGATTGATGAAATTCATTCAATATCTTGCCAATGTTAAGTGATATTTTAGGTTTCTCAGCATATTTTTGTGAGAGCATCATCTGTTAAGAAATATCCTGTTACTTGTGTGTCTAGATTATTTGATGTTGCTAAAGGGTTACCCCCCTAGGTCTTATAGAGCCTGGAGTGTAAGGGAAATGTGTATCCATTCCATTTCTTGTCAGTTGGCCACTAGCCTTTGTGGTTCTTTATAATGGAGGTTGGCTACCTGTTAGAGAATTGCAAATCCTAGCTAGGTTGCATTTTTAAACACCAATAGAATGGTGACTCAGTTGGGGAGAATTTGATAAAATTCTAATTGCAGAATCTAGCCCTAAGAGTTAGTGCATAGAGTCAAATGATCTACCATTCTGATTTAGTTCAAAGTTTGAAGAATTTCAACCCTAGAGAAGAATTTGTTGCAGTGAACCTGAATAGTTTTATAATTTGTGGTGCTCTGCTGGTGGAAAGGAACTCAGAGAAAAATTTATATGTAAAGGAGTTTCATACTTCTTGAAGTTCAGTCCTCTGTGAAAAGAGGTGGCGATGCTATTTGATAGAACTTTTTGAAAATTTGAAGAAAGTTCTAGATCTACAAACATTTCCAGTCAGGAAGATAATTTGCAGCAGCAACAAAAGCTTCCACATACTCTTCACTTTTGGGTTTCAAGATAATTGCATATCAAAACCATGCTTGAACATTTTAGACAAAAATTTGGTTCCCTATTCAGTGATTAGCACTAAAATAGGGAAAGGATAGTAATATTTAGTTTGCATACTTATGAGTTGTAATTTGCAGCCTATGGATTTTGTTGGAGAAGTATGTTTGCTTTAAATTTTCCCACTAAGTGGTTCTTAGGTTTAGATGCACCTAAATTATGTAATGTAATATTCTAAGATCATGATGATAGATAGAAGTAGGGCAATGAATGATCAACTATAGAGTTGATATGTAAAATTTGAAAGAGGTATATCAAGATGCCTCAATACATGCATCCTGGTATGGTTTGAGATGGAACTAAGGTTTGGGATCAGTCCCAGCCAGATTTTCAAAGAGGTTTCAACACTAGAAGGTACAGAGCTATCAATTTCAGTAACTTTAGAGGTTACCCAAATGACATTCCAGCTAAAGTCAGAAATAAGTTACCAAGGTTCATTGGTGATAAGGCTAAATCAACAAATAAGCATTTGTAAGAGTTCAAAAATTTGATGGATGATTATGAGATTGATCATGAGGATGTGATCATGAGATTATTTGTTCAGTCCTTGAGAGGAGATGCAAGAGAGTGGTTCTCTTATTTACCAGCCTCTTCCATTCATTCATGGGAAGAGATCAAGGCAGTGTTCATGGAACAATTCGGACGAAGGATTAACCCTATTTTGGTAAGGAAAAAGTTCATGAACATGGAGAAAGGAAAATATGAGTTAGTCCCATCTTTTAATCTCAAGTTTTCAATGATCATAAGAGAGATCCTAGAGAACATAAGGCCAAATGATTTTGAATGTTTTGTCATATACTTGGGAGAATTTGACAAATAGATGAGTTATTTGTTGAGGGATAAAGAACCTACAACCCTGGTCCAAGCATATCAGATGGCTATAGATATTGAGAACAATTTGAGGTTCTCAATGATGAAAGGAAATAAGGTTGTGAGTGTTTGTCATCCTAATACACCTCAGGAAAATAGAAATCATGGATCAGTTAATAAAAGTGTTTTTCAAGAGGGTAGTGATGCTTCTGCTCCAATTTCTCCATCATCACGATCTACAGATCCTAATGAACTTCATGTTAAACATCATCAAACTATAGTGTCTCAAAATGAAGGTAGTAGTTGTTTGTTTCGAGAATGTCAGAACATGATCCACAAGAATGAAAAGATTGTATCAAAATATGAAGATATTTGTTGTATGAATAAGGACACTAATTTTAATCAGTTTGCAATCAACACATGTGCAGATCCTTGCAACAGTGATGAAGAGGAAGATGCATGGTACAATGACCCTTGAATGATGAAGGAATAGAAGAGATGAAAGACCTCATCCCATGTCATGTTTCAGTCAGTGAAAATGATACAATTTGTAATGATATTCTTTCTCAAACAAGTGATCAAGACATTGAAGATGGAAGTTCAAGAACCTACTCTGAGGAATCTGAGCATAGTTTATGCAGTGATAAGTCATCTTGTGATGAGGATGTTGATGAAAGTCAGACTGATTATTCTCTTGATGATTATGAAATTTATTATGAGAATGATTTAGAGGTATGTTCTTCACACAACGGACATAATGATATGGACACTGATGAAGTCATTTATTCACTAGTGAATAATCAAATTACACTTGAGACAGACTTCAAATGTAGTTCAAGTTTAACATCAATGAAGCCTGTTGATTCTATTAATGATGAAGAATCTGAGGATGAACATATATGTGTTCAATTTGCTGATCATGAGCATAGTACTACTGAAAGTGTTGAAGATGTTGAAGAGCCTATTTATATCTTTGTTGTTCATGACTACTTGTATGAAACAGAAATGGAAATGTCAGTGGTACGTAAGAATGATAATAATGTGCATAGTGATAATGGAAGGAATTCAGTTTTGAATAATCAAGTTGTGCATAGTGATAATCACATGGACCTAGAATCAACATTATCATCCATAGATATTGTGAAACAATTTGGTGGATTGACGGATTGTGTTGAAATTGTAATATCTCTTGATCAATGTGTAGAGAAGCCACATGATGCAAATAGTAATAGGTGTGATGCCAGTGAGTATGAGATTAAATGTGGACATTGTTTTGATGATTTTTCTTGTCTTCATAGTGTGAAAATGGATGTGTTTCCTTTGAATAAGGAATGGAATGGTGAAACTGAGAGTGAAGGTGTTAATTTCATTGTTAATGAGCAATTTTCAGATAATAGTGAGTCTCTTACACATGGAAATTTCTTTGTTGACCCTATTACTCTTGAAAATGATGGCATTGAGCATGTTGTGAAGAATCAATGTGAAGACCTTGATTTAGGGTTAAAGTTTGAATGGTTTGAATCTATGTCTGAAGCATCATTTATGGAATTGCATGATGGGTTGAAGAATGAGTTTCATATTATGTGTGAGCCTAAAATTGAGAGCATTGCTCATGCATTGGAGGTTGATGTTCTTGATGACTATCATGATGTGAATGAAGATGAAATTACTTTTAGTGTTGACAAATCTGATTTTCAAAATCATGAAACACATGATAATGTGTTTGGACTGTGGTGTTTGGATGAGGACAAGCCAGCCTGTGATGTTTTTCAGTTGGAGGACATACAAATGTATGAGCAATTTTTTCTCAACACACAAGATGATTGCATGTTTCTTTTCAACAATGACATCTCATCGGAAATTGATCATTCAAAAGGGGTTAGTGAGTGTGATAAGACCATACTTTCATATGATCTTGATCACCAGTTTCAAGTGTTGCTGCCTGATATGAAATCAGAAAATGAAATGATAAACAGTGATGTGGCCTATCTGATTTGGTTGCCACTTGGTAACATAGTTGAACAGGGAACAAGTTTTTACTTGCATAAGGGCAGTTTGGTATTGCTGTTTGAAAACATGTAGTCACCAGCGTCATTATGGTTTGAAAGAGGCAAGCATGACTTGAGAGAGATCAATTCTTTTTACAAATTGGTTTTTGACAGAGGTAAATGTTGATCCCAATTTTTCATTTGGTGGCCTGGGGTCATCAGATGAAGTTGAAAAAATGAAAGTTGAATAGGGGAGCAGTTTGAGGGCACCTGTTAAAAACAACATTTGGTCTACTCTCCAAAGATCTAGAATCTTGCTATGCCCATAGGGGGTATACATCCCAATTGGAACCACTACTGGCACTCTCAAATTTTTCAAATTTGAGATGCCTATTTCAAATTTTTGCTTCTGCACTTTCAGAAGTGCACCTAAAGAATCAGTCTTGACTGACCCACTTTGGAGGCTTATAATTTGAAGCCTATTGATTGTCGTGCAAAACCCAGTTGCAGAAATATTAAATTGACCTATATGAGTAGGCATGTCAAATTTTAGCTTCCCACAATAAGTTTTGACAGAGTTTCAAAAAGTGAAGCTAGAAGGTTTTGTACTGTTTTGTTGTTTGCAGATTGTCAGTTTGTGAGACAGCTTCTTGTTTGAGCTTGGTTTTCGCAACCAGTTCACTATCATGTCAAAAAGAGTGTTGTTCCATATTCCCCATATCATAATGATCTTGGGTGTTAGTTTTCGGAGCCCCAAGATCTGATTTTCTATTTTTAGCAGATCGAAACCAAATGTAGTTTGTTCTATTTTATAGCTGCATTCCGGACAGCCTTTCTGAATGGCCAAATTCGACCGTCAATAAATTTTGATCAACGATGTTTCAATCAAATTGATTTTGCACACGTGCTTGGGGTATCTTAATTTTCCACTATGTCTGATGCCAGCTCTCCAAGAGTTGGTTTACTATTGCTACAAATTGGCAATTGGATCAGTTTGTATTGGTTCAGAACAATTGTTGTTTCAGAAAAGCCTGACTGGGATACTTTGTTGATTAATATCCACTTCCTCGTAATATATTTCTCCAATCCATCTTTTGCACTATACTTTGGGGTCAGATGACTATTTTCTTGCAAGTATTTATGGTTTCATGAGGTTGTTTGAATGGTTTCCCAGATTGATTCTTGAGCCAACCTGACCGGTTTTGACCATTTTCCAAAAAGGACAGAAAACAGTTTATGATGAAGACCCAATTCATTTTTCAACTTTTGAGGTATTCAAAAAGGTAGTATCAAACCGTTTGAGGCCTAACATGCTTTGCATTGTTATGATGTACATCAGTGCATATTAGAATATAGAAAGATTCAAAGGTGAGCCATTATTTGCATTGTTTCTAAGATTCTTAAGAGAATTAAAGACCATTCCTTTGAACTTCACATTTCAAGAATCTCAGTGAATTGATTTTTTTTTGTAAATCTATGAACCTAATGATGTTCATTAGTTCAAAAAATTTGAAACCAATGAGCATGGATTAGATTTATTTAGTGAATAGTTATATTTGAAGGTGGAACTTGAAAGATAGGATGATCAGTGAGCCAATAACAGACCAAAGAAGCTAGAAAAGAAGAGCTAGAGGAAGGGAGCCCTCGCCAGTGGTATAGTGGAGGCCCACACTTGCAGCGGAAAAGTATGGGGACACAGCCTGACAAGGGATATGGAGGCCCACCAAAGGAAGAATCAATTATAGTGGCCATGCACCAAGCTGAAGCAAGCAGCAAGAAGTTGGAGGAGGCACGCACATTGCAGGGAGGAGCGAAATACACATAAAGTGAATTTTTTGAAAAGGTCTTAGAAACTTGCAAACAAGTGTGATGAGAGTGTCGCACCTAGTAGGTAATGAAAATTCTTCAAGTTATCTATCAAGGAGGCGCAACCAGTACAAAAACCTCAGAATTTGCAGGAAAATGAAATTTGTAGTGATAAAGCTAAACATCATCCTTTGGCAGTGTCTTCCCTGACTTGCCCACACAAAAGCTTAGGAAGGAATAAACAATTGTTTGAAAGTAATGTAGAGAGGGAGAATGTGATGGCAGCAAGCTTGGGGCACATGGTGAAGCAAGGAAGCAACCAGAGGCAAGAAGCCCACGACCAACAAGGAGACTCTATGGAGAGGATGGGAAGTGTGTAGGTGAGGCATGCACCAAACATGGAAAGGTAAGGCCTACACCAGTGAAGGGAAGGCATGGCCAAAAAATGAAGACAAAATACCATGTATGTGGCCTACGCACCAAGAAGGGAGGAGGGCCGATGGTGTCAGAGGAAACCCGCAGCCAATGCAATGGCCCTGCTAGCCAAATGAGGAGGCTCATGCAACCAGTGAAGAACCTTGTGCCAATAGAGAAGGGACGCAGCTAGGTGAGGTGCGAACATAGCTATAGGGGGAGCAAACCCATGGTCAGTGAAGGAAGCCTCGATGGAGGCAATGTGGAAGCAGGGAGGCATGAGCAATAGGAGACTTGCACCTAATGAGTGAAGACCAACATTGAAGGCCGCTGCAGCTAGAGAAGGAGATGAAGGATCCCGCACATGAAGGAGGAGGACTCACACCATACAAGCAGCAGGAAGCAATGGCGGCCATTGCCAAGAACGAGCATGGGAGCTCAAAAAATCAAAATTAGGGTATTTCAACCCATTCTTGTGGACCTCACAGAACTTGGGTGACTTTGCCAAAAAAGCTTGCGAGGTGTGCAAGAATGCACGCAGGGGAGGATATTTTTGTGAAAAATATTCAAAAAGATATATGGTTGGAGATTTAAAAACAAAGGTGGACCCACTATTTTTTATAAAATGATCAAGCATTAAGTGGTAAAATAATTCACCTGAGGGGGTAAAGTATAAAATATTTCAAATATGAAATATTTAATTGAGGCATGGATAAATTGTTTATTTTCCAGTCATATTTTATTGTAAAATACAAGATGGGGATAAATTTATAAATTGAGTAAGTATTTTCTTTGCAAAATATTTTATTTGCTGGGAGAGTTGTGAGACTTTTTATAAAGTGAATTTTATTCATTTTATTGGAAAGTATGTGTTGGGAATTAAAATTGTAGCAAATGAAGAGCAAAAAAATAGAAATAGATGTGCATGGGAATGGAGTTTTCTTTCAGCTGCAAGTAATGAGTGGGAATGGACACTTGGGCATTTTTTTGTTGAAGAAAAAATTGAGCACATGTTGTTTTGAGAAAAGATTGAAGTTTGTTACAAGGAAATGGAGAAGATATTTGGCATATCACTATTCAACAATGGAGATGTGTCCAGGTGGCAATTTCAGATCAATTTTAGGGCTAATTCCATTCTCCTATTTCTTCTCTTCTCTTCTAATTGCACAGGGTCCCAATTTCTAAAAGCTTTGCAAATCAAGCAAAAGTTGTGGGTAGATTGTAAAGCTAGGGGGAAATATGACTGTTAGTCATTTTAATCTGAAACTGTATGTTCTGAATTATTCTATTATGTTATTTTAGCTGATAATTGTCTCCATGGCTGAAGTGTAATGTTGTTTTGGATATAATCATAAGATTGTCTGAATCTGTTCATGCCCATTTTCTACATTTGAGCTACATCCGTTGTTTCCTTCTACTCTATGAATGGTGTAATTGCTTCAATAAATCACAAGCTACTTTTTTTATTGCCTATTGTTCAGGGATGGTGTAATTGCTTTGACAAATGTGACAAGAGTGTTATGTTTCAGGTTGATTCATAAGAAGAATTATCAGAGAAAGCTTCAGTGGTCTAGTTGTCATAATGTGACAAAATTTGTAAGACCTTCAGAGCATGTTCAACACTGAAAGATGAATTCTAGTTATATGACTCCATAGCCCATTTTTATGGCACTAGTCCATTATCATGTTTCTGTAGTTTTTAGTTTGGTCCCAACTCTTTAAACCAAAAAACCATTTCAAATCTATTTTGTTGAGTTGTGTCTATCATGTTCTCCTTGTTGATTGATGAAATTCATTCAATATCTTGCCAATGTTAAGTGATATTTTAGGTTTCTCAGCATATTTTTGTGAGAGCATCATCTGTTAAGAAATATCTTGTTACTTGTGTGTCTAGATTGTTTGATGTTGCTAAAGGGTTACCCCCCTAGGTCTTACAAAGCCTGAAGTACTGGGAAAATGTGAATCCATTCCATTTCTTGTTAGTTGGCCACTAGCTTTTGTGGTTATTTATAATGGAGGTTGGATACCTCTTAAAGAATTACAAATCCTAGCTGGGTTGCATTTTTAAACACCAACAAAATGATAGTAGATGGTGAAGTAAAGGGTGACTACACATGGTGCCTGTTTGCCAAGTTTTCACCACTGTACCTTTCTAAAGTGTCTGTTTACAAGATTTTCTCTATTGGATGAATTTATTTCTCTTTACTATTTTTTCCATTTAAAAAAAGAAAATTGGTGTCATCAAGATGCTTGTTTTGCAGGTTTTCATCGAGGTGATGTTCTTTTTGTATTTTTATTTTATTTTTTTAAGGTTTTTAGCCAAGCTCTTTGATGCTATGTATAGAATTTGGGTAGGTGCAGACTTTGATAGGCTTGGTCATTTTTTCTCCATCTTGTGTAGCTAACTGATAAGAACCAGAACCAAATGTAACTATAATGATGTAAGGGACTATCAAATTGGGCTCAAACTTTCCAGGTTTCTCTCTGTCAGCTTGATTCCTTGGATTCTGCATCAAGACCAAATCAGAAATCTCAAACTTGTGGACCATTACCCTTTTATTGTAGCTCTTGCAAAGGAATTTTTGATATTCCTGTAAGTGATTCAAGGAATTTTGTTTTTTCTCTTGCAACATTTCTAGCTCATGCAAGTGAGACTTTTGGTACTCTTCATCATCAATCAATAATTTTAGGGAGACCCATGAAGAGGGAGTTTAAACCTCAATGGGTAATATAGCTTCAAACCCATAGACCAAGGAGAATGGAGTGGTGCTAGTGGGTGTGTTGATGCTAGTATGATAGGCCCACATGGTAGGATTGAGTTGTAAATGTCAATCATCACCAACATCATTGGCATTCTTCTTGAGAATTTGAAGGATTGTTTTATTAGATACCTCAACTTGACCATTTCCTTGAAGATAAGGAGAAACTATTTTGGATATGGAAGCATTCATAAAGCTCATTGACATCTTGATTTTTGAATGGATGAAAATTGTCTATGAGGAAGGATTGTGGGACACAATACTGGCAGATGATGTATTTAAGAATAAATTTTGAAATTTGCTTATCTGTGATGTATGTGAGGTGGATGACTTCAATCCACTTAGTGAAATACTTTGTGGTAGTGATAATGATTTTATGGTCATTCGATGAGGTTGGATGGATTTTTACCATGAGGTCGAGTCCCCATTATGCGAAGGGCCAAGGAGAACTGATGGGTCTAAGATCCTATGCGGGTGCATGAATTAGGTGATTATGCACCTAACATTTCTGACATGTTTTGAAAAATTGAAGAGCATCCTTTTCCATTGTCGGACAGTAATACCCAAGTCTCATAACTCTCCTAGCTAAGGGTAGGCCACTCAAAGGAGATCCAAATATACCCTCATGTAATTTACATATGTTTTTTTGGGCTTCATCAATATCGATAGAATGAAGAAGGGTGTTTTCAAAGCTACGGGAGTGTAAGGTGTCATTGACGATGGTATAGCGGGTGAATTTGTGAATGAAGGATTTTCGTTGGTTTTTGGTTAGGTTTGGCAAGAGGATTTGGGACTTGAGGTAGTTGTAGATGTCTTGGTACTAAGGTGAACTAGGATCAACAAGATCACAAACCATTTATGACTCTAGAATATTATATGCAGGAACCAACAATTGCTCTCTTAAGAACTTGAATTATGACACATTATTGGGTATATCTAAGAGAGATCCAATAGTAGCCATTGCATCGATTGCCTTATTTTGTGCCCTAGGGATTTGTTCAAAAGATATCAAGATGAAATATTTCATGAATCTATCGATCATATTCTTCTAGGGAAATAATTTTTCATCCTTGGTTTCATAATTGTCATTGACCTGGTTGATAACCAACTAAGAATCTCCAAAAACTAGAAGTTTCTTGAGGTTACATTTGATAGCTAGTCAGAGTCCTATGAAAAGTGCCTCATATTCTGCAATGTTATTGGTACAGGGGAAGGCAATTCAAAATTCCTTAGGGATGTATTCCCCTTGTGGTGTGATGAATAGGATGCCCACATTTAAGCCATGACCAATATGAGATCCATCAAAACATAGCTTCCAAGGTGATGTAGGTTCCGCATGAAAGATAGATTCATTAGGGAAATCAGTGATCAGTGGATGAGTGCCTTGTATGGGTGCATCTATGAGTTGATCAGATATTACCTATCCTTTGATTTATTTTCATTCAACATATTGTATATCATATTCACTCAATATCATAACCCATTTTGCTAGGTGACCTTTCAATATTTCCCGACATAGAAGATACTTCAACAGATCAATTTTTGCCACTAATTGTGTCTTGTGGTTTAACATGTAATGTCTTAAATTTTGTGTTGCAAAGACAATTGCAATAAATTCCCATTCAATTGATGTATAGTTGAGTTCATATCCAACCATTGTCTGACTGATGTAGTATATGGCTCATTATTTTTCCTCATATTCATTTTGCGCCAGCAATACCCCCAGTACTGAAGTGGTTACAGAGACATATAGGATCAAAGTTTTTCCCTAGATTGGAGGCATCAGGATAGGTGGTGACAATAGATATTCCTTGATTTGTTGAAAGATCATTTGACACTTGTCAGTCTAGACAAAGCAGACACTTTTGTGTAGAAGGTATTGAAATAGTTGGCATTTATCTGCAAGTTGTTTGATGAAGCACTAGATAGACTATAATCTACCCTGCAATGTCCTTAGCTCACTGATTCCTTTTAGTGGAGGAATGTTTAATAGTGTTTTCACTTTGATAGGATCGACCTCAATGCCTCATCGAGAAACAACGTAGCCCAATAGTTTGCTTGAAGTCACTCCAAAAACACATCTATTTAATTTGGTTAGACATAACACAAATATTGGACAAATAATGTTTGAAATGTTAAGGCCACATTATGTGACGGAAAACAAATTTTTTTGAATCTTTTTAGTAGGTTTTTTCATATTGAATTTAATATTTATTATTAGGTGTTTCAAAATATTACAAAAGAAAGTGATGGTTCTCAAAATACACCTACTAAATGGGCAAGCCAATAAATAGAATCCATATTATGTGATAATTTTGATGATGATGTAGATAGTTGAATGAAATTGATAAAAACACTTTATGAAACATGTAGAAATCTCTCTAAAATTCCTTTGAGAAATGGAGATATTGACATGAAAAAGATGGTAAATTTCAAGAGTTACAAGTACATATAAATTTTAAAACAAAAATTGGGAAAGCATCGACAAGGTTAGATTATGTAGATGAGGAAGTGTCTATGAGAACATTTATGGAATTTTTTGTGAATTGATACAATCGTACATACATCATGTATTTTCTGCTAAGTGGCAAGCAAAACAATTTAAGTTCTTGAGAGATATTTTCCCACTTCGAATAGTTTTATCAATAGTTTAATTTTCATAAAATTAATCATTTACCCATCAAAGGGAGATTCAAACACAATATTAATATTCAAATAATTCCATAGTTACTATGGTGCATGTGTGGTATTGGCATGTATTAGTGGATTTGGATGGTGTTAACAATACATATAAATAATGAGTCATTAATAGAGAATATCACTTTTATATAAGTGATCATAAAGAGCATGAAACACATTTTTTCCAACATTTCTTTAAGAATATTTTTGAAGATATGGAAAGAAGAGGTGGAAAGATTGAAAATAATTTTGTAAAGTATGATGGGTGTTAATCACAATTCAAATCATCAAGGCCATTTTATGCACTATGTAGATATCATAGACATGATAATATACCACATGTTTTGAGTTTATTTGAGAGTGGGCATGCAAATGGTGAACATGATGGAATAGGAGCTTGCATCAAATATTCTCTAAGAAAAAATCAAATGAATTATAAGGGAGATTATATAAATGAGGCACATGATGTTATTTATGTTGGCAAGAGATGTGAATATCATTTGGTGTTGTCATTGATGGAAACCCTAGTCGGTGATTGGTTACACACACCATAATTTGATCCTACCAACAGTTAGATTGCAAATAGTCAAGGAAGAACAAAGCATCTGACAATTTTGGGTTCATCGATTCACATGAATATTTTCTATTAATATTTTGTGTTGTGTACCTCAGAGAAGGTTGATCGATGTATATTTTTTGTTATCCATGAGTCTAAGAGCCTTGTATTGATCTGTGTGTGAGTTAGAAGATTTGGTTGGATAATTCTATGTTTTATCAGTACTAGAGCCAACTTCATCAATGTATCATGTTGCAGATGTTTGGGAAGAAATAATTTAAGTATTTTTATGTTCATACATCTTTTTCTGGATCCTAGCTAAGTTGTGGTCAACCGTTGTAGATGTGCATTAAGGTTTACTCATGATTTGAGCCGACAGTTATAAATATTGTTGTGTTCTATTTATGCTAACATAT
The DNA here is from genome assembly GCA_007115665.2 of Sequoiadendron giganteum. Lineage (NCBI taxonomy): Eukaryota > Viridiplantae > Streptophyta > Pinopsida > Cupressales > Cupressaceae > Sequoiadendron > Sequoiadendron giganteum. The sequence goes on along the minus strand of CM021109.1, from coordinate 154,411,414 downwards.
GGGCGATTAATTCTTAGTTGTGGATATACATAAGATCATTCATATCATTTTGTAATATGTATGAAGTTTTTGAAGCAAATTGCGAATAAGAGCATAGTAGAAGAGTGATAATGCATAGTTTCACTTGTGCATAAAGGATCTGTGTTGTGGGTGTGAGAAAAACAAAGCAGAAGTGCAGAATCATTCTATAAGATAGAAGATCAAGTATTGAGCCTAACCAGAACTATAATCAAGCATATGTAGATGCTATTTTTCTTAGTTCAAACTCTCAAATGTTTTTAATATGATTCTCTTTGTAATTAAGTGTGCCTTCCTTTTTGAGTAGTGAGCTCTAGGCAATGTGTCCAAATGCAAGCGCATTCCCCATATTGTAAACTTCATTTAAGTATACTCATATCTTATTGGGGATTGACCATCCACCCTGGTTTTTCCCCTAACAAGGTTTCCACATAAAAATTATTGTGTTATGGTGTTGTGATTGTTTTCTTCTTGTTCATGCATTTTGGTTGAATGTTAGAAGTGCTTTGAAGATAAAGGTTCATAAAGTTAATTTTTGCACCATTGATTCACCCCCCTCTCAGTGTAGCTTGTTTCCAAAAATTGATATCAGAGAAATTTCCTCAGAAGAAGAATTATAATAACTTGGAGAGATCTTGGAAAGTGTTTCAATGGATTTAAGAAGTCTTCAACAACAAGTTTTGGTGTCCCTAGATGATTTTGAGCAGTCAAAGTCTGAAGTTCAGAAATTGCAAGAAAAACTCATGGATGTTGAGAAATTCATTGAGTCCTTGAAATACAAAATCAATAAGTCTAGAGAGAAGAGAAAGGAACTCTGTGATCATATTAAGTAGAATGAAAGTAGGAGCATTGAAGATGAACAACTTATTCAAGCTCTGAAGGAAAAGACAAAAGAATGTTAAAAGCTTACTAGAGATAATATAGTCCTAAAGCATGAAATGAAATTTATCATGATAAGGATGACCAAGGAGATTGAAGACATAGCGAAGAATGAAGATAACCTAGCATAATCTCTAAAATAAAAAACCAAAGTATGTAGTCAATTGGATGATGAATTGGAACAATCTAAAAACAATGACAAAATGATTGAAAAGAAAGTTGATGATCTCATAAATGTACTTGCTACTGCAAATGAGTACAAGGATAAGGTCAAAGTTAGCTCAGCCAAGCTTGATGAACTAATTATCAGTCAAAGGACAAATGGTGACAAGCAAGGTCTTGGATATGAAGAAGGAGAAAGTTCCAGATCAGGACAAAGTAGATTTAGGCAAGGAAATCAAATGAAAAAATCTGGAAGGTATCCGGTAAGGTAACCTAAAGCTCAAAGATTTAATTGATACTATTTTAGTTGCAATAAATGTGGACACATGGCTACTCAATGTAGGAACAAGATGAATCAAAGTGTTCCATCATTCTCAGGTCAGTTTTTTAATTGTCATAAGTTTGGTCATAATTCAAATGAATGTGGAAATATGATGAACAAATTTCATAGAATTTTCAAATGCTATACATGTAATAGACTTGGCCATATTGCTAACCAATGCAGATCAAAATAAAATAAGTGGAACAACTAGTCTAGATAGAAAAATGTTGTGTGCTATAACTGCAACAAATTTGGTCACATTGCTAGATTTTGTTGGAACAAAAGAGGTCTGGTAAATCAAAGAAGGAACATGTAGAATGATGTTAAGTGAAAAGGAAAATTCACTATAGATGTGATCAGGAAGTAGATGCAGAAGAAATGGGTGAAGAAGAGTCCCTCTAATGAAGAAAATGCACCAGCACCAAAACCTGCTTTTGGTAGTTCATCCTAGAATTAATTTCAAGCTTTGACTTAGAGGGAACTATCAGGTAAATCTCTGAACCCCCTATCAGTAAATAACACCGAGTTGTGGATAAGTTTAGTAAGTGCATAGATTCTCTACAGATGTTTTTAAACTCATTGGAGAAAGTGTTATGCAGTATTGGAGGTCTGCATAAGATTTATCTATCACAATGCATGAAAAAAGTGTAATCAAATGAGTTAGGGTAAAAGTAGTTATTGTGAGAAAAAGGGTTAAGTATGCAAGTGATAAAAAATAATTCCTATCTTTCATTTTTCACTTTTCATTTTTAAGAAAATAAGTTTGGAGATCTCTAAGGAAAACCTTGGAAAATTGAGGCAAAATTCAAGTGCGAAGAAGCTTTTAGAAATCAAACTGCAATCTAACGGAAAGGTATCTATCGGAAAAACTCTATGAACTTGTGAATTGTTGATTATGGCTACTCCATTGTTAGTATAAGTTAAGGGAAAATCCCATCCTAAACTCAAATGGCATCCCTACAATTTTGTTGAGACCGATCCGTTAGGATCTTTTTCATTTGTTATGTATGGTGTGTTACACACAAAAGATATTAGGGATTACATTCATGCTAATATTAAAGAGCTAGGAAGCTCACAGCTATTGAATCTATATAGAAATCACATCATTGGAGAATATTTTTGTGTGAATACAAAATATAAAACCATAGAAGAAAATAAATTTACACAGATTGCTAAATTTCCTATCTTTGAAGGGTCAGAATGGGTGTGTTAAATCTTGAGTCAAGTTCATGATGAATTCATCTGGTTGAGTATACCCTTCAAGATTATGAAGGAGGCTATTAGTGTTGTAACAAGTCTAAATTCCTCTAGTGGATTACCAATTTTGAAATCAGTGAAGAATCAAATGGTCACTGATTCAACAAGTTTTAAGTATGATAGAAGAGAAATGACAATTGATGACATTTTTGATGTAGATGTCAAATTTGCATCTATGTTTATTGTGTACAAAATATATCATTTCAGCTGAGACAACTCTGTGTCCGGTAGAACCAGTTATGCAGCTTATCAAATGGTAAAGGAAAATTCAAACTATGATCTTTGTGAATTGCTAAGGATTCATCCAATGGAAAATATTGGGAAAATCAAGAAGGATAAGAAAAATTCTTATAAGTATGGTAACTTTCTATTATGCTTACTATTTTACTTCACGGATGAGGTTCTAGGATTCGAAAAGGTTCATTGGAAAAAAGAAAAAATGGTAGCCACTTAGATTAGAGATCTCTTTCGCAAATTTGTAGACATTAAGACAAAGAACACCACTATCTAGGGATATTTCAAAAGTTCACAAAATATGATGCAAGCTAGAGAGAGGAATCCTACTTCTATTTTAGAGAAATATAAGGATATAATTTTCTTTATGGTGGAAATTGACAATGCATGATGGAAGTCATTGATCCTTGAATAGTCTTGATCATGTCAATGGGATATGAACTTGAGGAGTGAATTCTAGGAATGTATGCAAAAAATTTATTCAGCAAGCCTCTAGAATCATTAGAAGAGAGATTTGACACTTATGTAAAAAATATATACATGTACACAATGAGCTCATAAAACTTGCAATAGTTAAAAGAGTTCGAATATCAGAAAAAAAATTAAAAGAAGATAGAAGGAAAAGAGAAGAAGCTCAAGTAGAAAAAAGAGGCAGTAAAAATAGAATATGTTGGTCTAACAACACCATCTGCCCAAGCTAGGTCAACTAGAATCTCTACACCCCTATCTACTCCTACAGAAAATTCAGTCCCTATGAAAACTCAATCTAAGGGATCTGGTAAAGATGGAAAAAGAAAGAAGGATAAAAGAAAAAGGGTCTATGTGGCAGTTTTTGAGCATGAAGAAATAGAGTCTGATGAAGGAGACAAAGAAATCAAGCATCAAGGTAGAAATAGTTACAAAAAGAAAACCTTTTGGTGGAGATTACCAAGCAAAGAAAAAGGAAAAAAATGATCAACCAAGTATGTTAGTGGAAGAAGTTCAAAAATATTTGGTTAAAGATGGGAATCTCAAGCCACTGTGCAAATGTTATGAATCTTTTGGTAAATCTGATCAGAGAATTCATGAGGAGGCAACAATCAAACATTTGAATATTTTCAATAAAGTTTTGATTGAAATAATGCCTAACTTACCTAAAATTTTATATGACATTTTGGAGATGAGGAGAGTTAATGATAGATCAGAAGAAGACAAAATGAGAGAAATAATTATTGTTGAATTGTTTCTAGTAGTATCTATGGAAGAAATTAAGTCAATACTGAATAAAGGCAAGAAGGAATTCAAAAGAAAAATAAGAGTGAATAAGTTGATGATTGGTCCAACCGAAGAAGTCATTTCAGATACTGAACAAATTTTGAGAAAAGTTTTGTTAAACTTCAAAATTGATGTTGTACCTGAAGGAACTCATGATGTTTCATTTGGTATGGGATAAGAAGAAGAAGAGAAACAAGATGTAGCTAAGGATATTCAAACCCCTCCTGAAATTGAAAATACATAAATTCCTATGGAAATTGAAGTTTCAGAAAATGTATTAGTTGAGAAAGTGAAAATCCTTGAAGATAAGTCAGAACCAACAATAGAGGAAGCAATGGTTGAAGAGAAGAAAGTTGATGTCTAGAAAATTCTAGTAGAAGCAAGAGACATTGCAGAGGTAGTGAAGAATTTTTTTGTAGAACATAAAGAATATTTTGATCTTGTATTGATTGAGGGTCCGATTGACCTATCTACCCTGAGTCCAATTCAAAAAATGAAAGTAGCATCATTTTCCCAAGAAAAAGCTAGAGAAGAACTGTTGAAGTCCCGCATTAAGGATAGTGAACTTCTAAATATTGCATCTCGAGTTCTGGAAAAGATAATTCCAACTCATGTGAAAGATCCGATTGATTCCTCCTTTGATGAATTAAAGAAGCTTATAAACTCTATAAGTACTCACTTCAAGTCACTTGAGAAATCGGCTATGATTAAAGCTCAAAAAGAATTTGATGACAAAAGATTAAATGGGTTGAAGGAAATGATAACAAAGGATTAAAATTTTCTAGCCATGTGTATGGAAAATATCCAAAATTCTCTATCTAAAGGTGGGAAGATTTACAAGTCTTGTTTTTCATTGGAAAAATTTACTGATGTCAATGAAAATAAGGTTAAGCATCTGGAAAAATAGCTAGCCACTATTTTTGAAGTGTTTGATCCTTTAACTAGTGGTGTTGGAAAGATATAAGGTGAAGTGATATCCTTTTTTGACAAAATAAAGATCTTAAAGCATGAAAATGACTAAATTGTTGCAAGAGCATGTGAACTTAGAGGCCTAATTGGCCCAAAGATAGAAATAATGTCAAGTGCATTGAAAGAAGTTGAAGATGCTAAAGCAGTTGGTGATCCAACAAACTTGGAGTCTATAGAGACAAAATCCTACTTGGTTTGTGGATACATAACAATCCTGTAGAGTCTCAAAAGATTTTAGGACATGAATTTGGCTCTACTGAAGAAATATTTTCCATATATTTTTTAGTTTATGTAAGGTGAAGAAGTTTGTTTGTACATAAGCAATTTGTTGATAATAGTTTTGTCTAATTTTTGTTATACAGATTATTTCCTTTTCCATTGATGTCAAAGGGGGAGAGAGAAAAGTGAAAAATGCATAATCATCTTAGGGGGAGAATTGTGTTTTGGAGAAGAGTTTGGTTTTTTGAAATTTTGGCAATGTAATTGATGTTGGTACTGATCTGACACTTAGTCATTTTTCACTAATTATTTCCATCAATGCCAAAGGGGGAGATTTTTTGAAAGAGAAAATTTTAATATCATTTTATGTTTTCATTGATGGAAACCATAGTTGGTGATTGGGTACATGCACCATTATTTGATCATATCGGCAGTCTGATTGCAAACAATCAAGGAAGAACAAAGCATCCAACAATTTTGGGTTCATCGACTCACATGAAGATTTTTTGTTAATATTTTGTGTTGTGTATCTCAAAGAAGGTTGATCGATGTATGATTTGTGTTATCCGTGAATCTCAATACCTTGTATTGATTTGTTTGCGAGTTAGAAGATCCGGTTGGCTAATTCTCTATTTTATTAGTAATGGAGCTGACTTCGTGAATGTATCATGTCGCGGATGTTTGGAAAGAAATAATTTAAGTGTTTTTGTGTTCGTGCATCTTTTTTGGGTCCTACCTAAGCTGTGGTTGACCATTGTGGATGCACATTAAGTTTTACTCATGATTTGAGCTAACAATTGTAAATATTGTTGTGTTCTATTGATGCCGACATATGGGCGATTAGTTCTTGGTTAAAGATATATATATATATATATATATATATATATATAAGATCATTCATATCATTTTGTAATATGTATGAAGTGTGTTGATGAAAATTGTGAATAAGAGCATATCAGAAGAGCGATAATGAATAGTTTCACTTGTGCATAAAGAATTTTTGTTGCGAGTGTGAGAAGAACAAAGAAAAAGTGCAAAATTAGTTTGTAAGACAAAATATGGAGTATTGAGCCTAACTGGAACTGTAATCAAGCATATGTAGATGCTATTTTTCTCAGTTCAAACCTCTCAAATGGTTTTAATTTGATTCTCTTTGTAAGGCAGTGAGCCTTCCTTTTTGAGGAGTGAGCTCTAAGTAGTGCGCCTAAATGCAAGTGTGTTCGCCATATTGTCAACTTCATTTGAGTATACTCAGATCATATTGTGGATTGTCCATCCACCTTTTTTTTCCCCTAATAGGGTTTCCACATAAAAAAGCTTGTGTTATGGTGTTGTTATTTTTTTTTTCTTGTTCATGCATTTTGGTTGAATGTTACAAGTGCTTTGAAGATAAAAGTTAATAAATTTAATTTTTGCACAACATTGATTCACCCCCCGCTCTCAGTGTAGCTTGTTTCCAACAATTTAATGGTGTAAGAAACTATTTTCATGTGATTTAAACACATATTCAAGGAGTAAATCATGTCTAAATAGAGTTTTTTGCGAGATATCAAGTATGTAATTTATTGTCTGAAAAAAGTTTCACTTGTTTTAAAAAAATTAAGTTAAGAAAACTATATTTATTTGATTTTGAACTATATATATAATTTTTAGGTTTGGATAGAAGAATAATTCATGGATGAAAGAGGGTAGAGAAAGTAATATCTTTGCATTTTTGTGAGGAGTACAAATAGTCACACATGGACATTGTGCACTAGGGATTACTCTTGTTTTAGTTATGACTGCATTTTGGGAGATTATGATAATTGCAACAACCAACAACGTAGATATGTGAGTGAATGAAATTTTGTGCCATTAATTGTTACTAACACTTACAATGAAGATGAAGATGAAAAATTTCAAGACATTCCTTTCATTTTAATTGATTATGACCTTTTTTTAAGGATTGATTAAAAAAGCTACATATATATATCATGAAAATTTTGTAACTTTATTAGTTTTTAAATTATAGTATTTGTTAATTTAGAAAACAAAATTCTTGTAATTTATTTATTAAATTAATTTTATAATTAAATATTGGTTCTATTTTTTTTAAATTAAACATTGTATATATGTGCATGAGATGTTTATGCAGTCATAGAAGAGGATAGAAACATATACGGTGTTAGTTATTATTTATTACATCACATAGAGGAGAGGATGAATTTAACAAAACTAGAAACAAGCAATGGAATGTTGTTTCCCACATGTTTAGCTATAGTGCAAGGGAAATTTCTTAAAAAAGTCAAAATTGTTTAAAATGGGATTCATTTTATTGATTACCATCTTGATAACATGGTTTATTAGTATAGCCACCTATTAATTGTTATTGGTCTATCTCTTTGTCAAGTTCCATGTGCATTTGGACCTCATAAGTGGAGAATAGATAAAGATGATCATCTGAGAATATTACAAGTTATTGAAGAGTGAGTTGAACCAATCAGCACAATATGAATGAGAAAGTTGATGAATGAATATTTCATTAGTTCAACAACTATTATCTTGTTCATAATCAAGTATTTTTGAACTAATGTATTTAACCAATTAAGAATGTAATAAGTTTGCATAGGTCTATAACATGTGGGTGTGATATGCGATTTTTCTTGTTTCATGAACATGAATGTTATTAAAGTTTTATATATTTTATTTTAGTTAATATGCTAAGAAATTTAGAAGTTATGTACAATACCTTATTAAAAAAATGACTTAATTTATATGGTGATATATATATATATATATATATATATATATATATATATAAAATTAGGTAAGTGGGAGTCCTAAGGAGATTTGTGTGTCCATATTGGATAATTAGTAGTGGATTTTTTTTTAGAGGCTCTTCAAGTATCTTCCTTGACACATTTGAGTGTTCAATTTTATACTTGAAGGATGGACCTTGAGATAATATATATAGATTCATGGATTATGTGTAGTTTTTAATGTTACAATTACTTTGTTGGAACCCATGATCACAAAGAAACATAAATGTTGTATGCTAAATTATTACGAATTTTTTTCTTTGCAATGAGATTTTCCAAGGTTTTCCATTTACATTTTTATGACCCTCTTATGAAAATATTAGTGGGATAATGCTAAGAAGGTGTTAAATGTACACTTTTTTCCTTTATTATTTTTTCTTAGGGATTTATTTGTTTGTGGTTAGATGTAGTTTAGGAAACTTCTAGGATTATTTTCTCTCATTTTTCTCTTACTTATATTAGGGTGATCCCACAATATTGGTTTACAAATTTTGGCCAAACTAGACATTGAACTAAAAAAAATCAACGAAATCTTCACTTTTGGGCACCTATAGCTGCTAAACCATGAGGAATTTGAAGATGATGCGAACTAGTGATTTGAGACACTTTTCTATAGATTCTAATTTTATTTTATTTTAAATTTGAATCAAATTACATTTTTTTTCCATCTCCTTCAAATATTAGTTTTTATTAGTAAACACAATTTTTAAGGAGTGATGCTCACTGTATACAACATGGTTTTTTTTTATGAAGCATAATTTTTTTTTTTTGAATTTAGATTTGTAACTATGATATCTAACAAGTTCATTTGGTTTCATAGTGTTTTATTGAATATTTTTTCCTTAATAAAGTTTCAAAGTCAAACCAATTACAATTCAAACATAGGTGGACTATATACAACATAATTTTTTTTGTATGTATCAAAATTCAATTTTGCTTTTTATTGGATCAAGGACATCAATACCTAGCTTGAACATATTTTTTAAAAACTTTTATTTTGATAATCTACTATTTTTCCACATGTGTAGAACAAAGAGCTTGATTTTTAGTGAAAAACCTATGTTTAATTAAACTAAAAATAATACATAATAAAACCAAAACATCTTTAAACTATATTTTATGGATAGATAATTTTGAGGACTACCATAATATTGTTGGGTCTATGAAGTCTCCTCCACTTTCATCCTCAACTTGAGATTCAAAGGGAAATTGTTTACATAAATTTAGTAGAAGAGGGGCAAAAGGGGGGAAAATGGGAGTTCTAGAGAACCAGGGTTTGCTAGAATTAGGGCGTTCACTAGAAACCCCCTTCTAGTGAACCATCTTTAAATGCAATTAAAAAAGTAAAACCCATTAAAGGGGGGTTCACTAGATGGGGGGCTTCTAGTGAACCCCCTAGTTCTAGCAAACCCTTTAGCGGGTTCTATCAAACCCTCCTAGTTCTAGCAAACCCCCAAAAGTGTTTTCAATCTAAAAATATGTTTTTCCTTCCTCAACATAATTGGTAACCATTAATAGGAGGCTTTAGTACATTGATTCATTCATCACTTAACAATCTTAATCTTATAATAAATTGTGCAAGTGATTTTGGTGTAATATTTCATTGCATCCTTTCTCGTGTCCATCAAATTAAGGTGGAATACATTCTATAGGATTATATCAAACTGACCATAATTTTTGTATTTGTAATAGTTTGTGTGTGTCTCTATCATATCAAATTTATTTTTTATTTGTTATGTGGCCCTATTTTCCATATATTACATGTAGATGAGAGTTTATTTGTTTTCTTGGTATTGGTCAATTAATACATATATGATATTACATGATTAAGTTATTAATTAATGAACACTGATTTAATTTTTTATCATACTATGTCCAAATTAAATATACATCCAATTAAGATCTCACACTTTAGATTTAAGTAGTTGATTTAGTCTAAACATTAAGTCTTGAGCATGAAGAAAGCATGATGATATATACAAGTTTCTAGAATTGAATATTGTACATAGGTTTGTATCAACATGAATTTGTACCCCTAATGCAAATCTCATTTTGACCCTTAAAACTTTAGAAAATCAAAGGAAGAGGCCTAATTCCACATAAGCCCACTGCTTGCATCCACTTAGCACCTATTTTTCATTTTGGTGGGGGTGTTTCTATCGAGGATTCCCTTGTGGCGCATAGATGTCCATGTAGCACACTTACATCGATGGAAGATTCAAGTTGCTGACCTGAATATGGTCATTTTTCATCCATCCCTTCATATTCTTCACTCTTCCATCCTTGGCTTTTTAAAAGCATAATGAAGTAGAGGTTTGAGAGAATTTTTCAAGATAACTTGATAATTTCTGCACCATTTTGCATTCATTCCAAGATTTGTAGCAACATCCTTCACTCCATTGTAGAAACACAACACTCCATCACATCAACAGGGCAAGTACAGGACATACATCCTGGAAACAGAGGCTTGAGTCCCTCTCATTCAGTCCTCCACAAGCCTTGAGCACTTTGGATGGAGGTGGTAAAGCTCCTCTCTTCTCTCCTTTTTCTTTTGATTGAGTAAGCCTTTACTCTTTTGTAGTGTTTCTTGCGTATGTGGCTTGTAGTTATTTCTTTTATAATTTCTCTATACTATTCCAAACTTGGTTGTCCATGGAGGTGGAAACACCAAGACAAAAGTTTGACTGAAGTAGACCCCTATACAACCCCAACAACTTCTCCCTTTCGTGTCTGTAGGTAAAGAGAGCTCGAAGCAAGTTGGTAAGGAGAGTATTCTAAGAGATCGTCTTCGTCATCTTGGTGGTAATATGTTTCCTTTATCACATTTGTACTTGTATATCATTTATCTTAATCTCATTCTATAATTTTAAACACTCCTAGGCTCGGGTAGTAGTCTCCCTTTCCGACATAAAATCATGTCTTTTCAGTTCTCTGGTCATACGAATGCTAGCACACCTATGAGATTCCAACGCGCTGCACTGTCATCCTAGAAATGTGCTTCCATCCTTAGACAAAGAGTTGCATGAGATATGGGTCTGATTCTAAAGGGTTCACTCACCTGGTCTCCTTCCTACATTTGGATTGCAGAGTGATCGAAGGGTTCATAATCCTCATCATTCTCATCCTCATCAACCTAACTTCCCTTTAAATTGAGGTGGGTTAGGATAGCCTTTCCGCTCTTGACCTTTCATGACTTGGGGTCTTGTAGTGGGTGGTCCCCCTCTTTCAATTTTTTGGTGAACCAGATGTGAACCAGTGTCTATCCCTTTTTCGGTGTTCGAAACGTTTTCTCTTATATCCCTTGGTCATCATACCCTTGTGAGTTGTGAATGTTTATGAGATTCATGACCCAGTCCATGACCTCTGGACATATTGTTAGAAGAATTTTGTGACACCTTTCGATGGAAAAGATGACGGTCTCCTCTAGTTTCAATATCAGCCTTTTCTCCAAATCTGAGGTTGGTCTGTCTACACAGGAGCACATAGCATGAAGTGAATCTAGATTTCTTGATGAAACTCATCCCATGCCTACTCCTCTTGTATCACCAACCTCTTCATCCATAGATTATAATGAGGCCATTCATGTCCCTTTTGACTATGTTGTTAATCTCGGTAAGGGGTTAAATGCATTAGAAAATCACCTAGAAGGCAACCCAGAGTTGGCTAAGGCTGCTAAGGTGATCGGTGAAATAAGATACATGGTGGAAAAGGACCGAACAGGTGTAGAAATCTTGGCTAGTCTTGATGATCTAGCCAAACCATTTGCCCCCTCAAGTATTGGTCACATGATACGAGGTTTCCTCTTCGAGGAACATGAGAGGCAGCTAGATATGTCGATGCTTCCTACATCCGTGTACATGGTTGACATGGTCCCCTCAATAAATATAACCTCTAATTCCAAAAGTTTAGACACTATCAAAGTAAAAAAAACCCCTTTGGGTTTCCACTTCACCCCTTCTTCCACCTCCGATAGTGGAGGATTAGGTAGAATGATGGGTGGAGGCTTTGGCGACGGGAACTTCAGAAGTGGAGGTGGCATTGGTGGAGGTGGTTCTAGTGGAAGTTGTGGTGGTGGCTTCAACTCTTACGGTGGCTTCGGTGGAATTCATATTGTGGTGGAGGTATCAGTGGTGGCTCTATTGGTGGTCATGGTGGTGGAACTGATAGAGGCCACACTAGTGGCAGTGGAATTGGTGGTTGTTCCGACGGTGGCTCTGGAAGTGGTTTCGGTGTTTTTCTATCTTCTAATGACCCTATCTTGAATACTCTTCTTCATAATATGGGGAAGATGTAGAATTAGCTGGTGAACTTGTCCCAAGCCTCATCTCAACCTATCTTTCAACCTTTCTCCTAACACAACCCATTGTCGGTGGCTATTCTAAACACCCCATTCTTGCTAGGGATGGGGATCCTCAAATTTGAGAAATAGGGTGGTAAAGGGGACCCACAAACACACGTGTCTGCCTTTAATGCCCTGTGCACATATTACTTCCATCATGATGCATTAATGGCTAAAATGTTTCCCCAATATCTCAAAGATACAATACTAGACTGGTACTATTATTTTCCCTATAATTCCATCTTCACATTTGATTAGCTTGTGAACCAGTTCTTGTGATAGTTTCAAGCTAATATCGGACCAAAGATGACCTTCTCAGACCTTGTTCGATGCAAAAAAGGGGACAATGAAAAGGTTATAGATTTTATAGTGCGATATCAAGCACTCTTCTCATAGATCTTGTACCAATTACCCATCTTAGATGTGAAAAAGGTCTTCATAGGAAATTTATAGTGACATTGGCAAGAGAATTTTTCCCTCATGAAGTATCCCTCTTTCGCACATTTGTGTGTGGCTGTATGAGAATACCACTAGATGGTGGTTCAATTCAGGGGTTCCTCCTCGTGCTCCCATTCTGAGGGAATATGCATTGTGTCAATATCAGGAAGAGGAAAATCCTTCATGAATGTAGTAGTCATTGTCGACAACAATGGCCTCAAATGCGTTCGGAATTTTACAAAGCTATCAGAATCTTATTCTTCCATCTTGCAGAAGTTGGTGAAGGATATAATCCTTACCCTACCTACTCCTAAACCAATTAGAGAACCATGTCATAGTTGGTATGTAGAGAACATGTGTTGTAAATACCATCAAGTTAATGGACAAATACCAAATGTTGCATGCACCTAAGTCATGAGATACAGGACCACATTGAGGATGGTACTATCCATCTTGATGGGAGTAAACACAATACAAACCAATTAGTGGTGAAAGCTAATAGTGATTTATAGATATACACAAATCCATTTTTGTCACATTCTGCCAGCATGATTATTGATCCCACTGATTCTACTTCTCACCCAGAGGTGTATGTTAACTTGGTTATTGTTACTTCCTCTCCTCATCATGTGATTGACTCACTAGATGTTACATTTACCTCGCACGATGTTCTAGCAAACAAAAAACCTTCTTCATTATATATTCACACTTGCCTCAATGGAAATATTGTGACATGGATCCTAGTTGACCATGAAAGTAGAGTGAATGTCATAATAGAGTAAAAATTATTCTTGAATTCCCTACAGAGATAAGAATATGAAAAAAAAACACTATCATCCACACACATGATGGAATTTCTCTTAAACCTTATAGATCGATAACATTGTCTGTCCTATTTGGACGTAGGAGCGTAGACACGGTATTCAATGTTATTTCCAATTCAGACCTATTTAGAGTGAAGCTAGGCATACCTTGGCTAGCTTCCATGAACAAGATCACCTTTGTGGTTCATAAGTGTCTTAATTTTTCCCACAAGGGTGTCGTACATGTGGTGCATGACAATGGATATCAGCCTATGGTATCTCATGGAGGATATTCATTAGATCACTTTTGGCCTACTCCCGTCAATCTTCTTGTGCAAAGAACGAACCTACTTTACAAGAACTATGTGAAGTACATGAGTGGAGGTAAGGGATAGCTAAAGTTGACCCTTCTTGTAGCTAAGTAGCTAGCTACCTCCTCCTCCTGAAATGGAAAGGGGAAGCTCGCTCCCTCTCAAGCTAACTCATTTGCTCCTCCCTCTTGGGAAGAGTACTAGATGAACAAGCCTAGACTCTATCCATTGAGTCTAATGATGCCTCCTTGGTGAAAGCCAAAGATCAGGATATTAGATCTCCCTAATGGATTTCTAGGGCCCTAGTATTATTTATACAGCAGAAAGAAAGGCTCGCTGAGAGAGTTTTCACCTCAACCTATTCCTATTCCACCAAAAAGAAAAGGGCCCACCTCTAAGGTGATAGAGTTAATTCCTCCCACCATTTACGAACCCTTTCCTCTTGCTCCCATTTAGGAGACCACCCTTCCATTGGAGGTATTCATGGAGGACACTCCCATAGCTAAGCAGGATCCTTCTGTTCCTTCACAAGTATTGGCTTTTGATGTGAAGAGCCATAGAAACCACCTTGCATGTGAGTGTAAGTGTCGGTGAAAGGCTCTCTTAGCCAAGCAAGCCTCCCTACAAAAGAAAGAGGATGAGAAGACTACACCTCCTATAGTGTCTTCCTCTCTCCCTCATTTTGTCCCTATTAGACCTAGTTCCATACCTCTTTCAACTCCCACTATGAGCGCACCTACATTTGGAAGGGTGCAAGTGTTTATCACTCTTTCTGTAGAGTCGCCCTTGTTGAATTTTTTTCTATATCTCCTACCTTTCCCAAAGCCTGTGGACATGGTGAACACCTTAGTTGTGTCCACTATAATTCTTGCCTCTTCTCTCTTGATTCTCCATTCATCTATGGGGAGTTCACCTCCTTTGATGAAGAAGGTTGAACGTTGTCCCTCTGGTAATGGAGGACGTAAGAAGAGCCCACCTTCTCTGAAAGTTGGCCCCAAATTTACTTTTTTTGTCCTAGTCATAGAACTAGCTCTAGATTCCCTCAAGTTTGTCACCACTCCTGAGTCACTTAGTGAACGTTGGGTGTGAAATCCACCATCTACTAAGGTGAAATGCGACACTCTTTTTAAGTGCATGTTTAACTTGGTAGATGAAGTTCCAACCCTATCAGCAATCTTTGCTAGGTCGTTGACCCTGGACCGACAATATTTGAGTGAAGAAGACCTTACAAGTCCCTCTGCCTTGGCCCTTATTGCTAGAGGATTGAAAGGTCCTCCCCTTAACATTACACCATTGCAAGCTTGTCTTCCTTCCTATGATGATCTAGAATGGGAGGTTAATGACCTCTTGGTTGACCAAAGATAGGGGATACCCTCTTCATGATCTTTAGATTAGATGTGTGTGTTGTGACATGTGTTCCCCATGATCATGTTGTATGTGCCTAGATGACCCTCATCACCCTTGTTGGTGTATGGATACAAGTGTGGTGTGTATGTCATAAAACTTCCTCTATATGTTTCATCATTCTAACATGTTTGTGATTGACTTTAGGTAAATTGGGGATGATGCAAAGCGTCAGGAGAATTTAGGCCTCCTTCCATGTTCACCCAAATTTTTATTTTTATTTTTCTTTGATGCATTCTTTCTAATTTGGTTGGGGATTGATGATCATTTGCCTCTTACCATGGTTACCTAATATATATAAATAAAGGCATATCTGATCCCGTATAACTAGATCCCCCTGTGCCCTTTGTGTGTGATTTGTTTTCATTATCTTTCTCTTGTCTTTGCTTTAGTTGTCCCTTTCATATGTGACAACACATCTTCTACATCACATGGTCTTTAGAAAATGCATTCATTTCCAAACGAATCTTCTCTCGAAGACCCTTCACACACTTACTTGATAGAATCGGATTCTCATCTTAGAACCCCCAAAAAAAGTGTTTTCTCCATCAAGGGTTCATAAAGAAAGGACATATAATCCTCCTCTAAAGTGGGAATAGTCTTATTCCTCCCCTTGTATGAGTACGTCCCCTTCCTTTTGAATTCCTTGATGAAGTGAACATCTTTCAAAAGGATTCCTTGGTGATGAATCCATTCGAGAAGGAAGACGTTAAGATTTTGAATAGTTTGTCCCTCGAGTGGACCCATCCTCTTCATGTTGGGTCCCCAAGGGACCCTTTCGCAAATTTTAAAATATTTTCTATGGTGTCTAGCTTGGGGGCAGCCCAACTAGATCAGTGTCACATCTCAACATCTAGTCTTAGGGTAGCCCAACTAGACCATCTTTGCATCCTCACGTCTAGCTTGGGGGCAGCCCGACTAGACTTTACCTTTAAAACAATACATCCCTTAACTGGAAACTCCTTCCTTTTGAAGTGTTCTTGAGGGACCCCTTTGAAAGACTTACAACTTAGAGATGGTTTGCATGACTATGCATTCACTGGCCTGCATGGCCGCTTCTTGATGTGTTCTATCAGCGGGTAAACATGTCACCATATCTAGCTCTATAGAGTCTCCTTTGCCCAGTTTCCACCATGTGAGATTTCTTGGGGGATACCTTCCTTGCAGGTCTATGGGTCTATAAGGTGCTTTATTGGTCTCCTTCATGTGAGAGTTCTTGAAGGATACCGCCATTGTAGGACCATGCACCTATAAGGTATTTTCATACTTTAGCTTTTTAGCTCCGTAGAACTATGAAGTCCTTTCCTTCATTTACGGGTTTGCTAGACCATGCTCTTCTTCCTTGTTGGTTAAGGTATACCCTTCTTACTCAGCTACTTTCTTACTACTCTACTTTATTGAAGAAATCATCAGTACTCATGCTCGCTAAAGTGGGGGGAAAATGTATCAACATGAATTTGAACCCCTAACACAAATCTCATTTTGACCCTTAACACTTTAGAAAATCAAAGGCGAAGGCTTAATTCCACTTAAGCCCACTACTTGCATCCACTTGGTTCCTGTTTTGTGTGTTGGTGGGGGCATTTCTATTAGGGACACTCATACAACGCATAGACGTCTATGTGGCATGCTTACATCCCTAGTAGATTCCTATGGCTGAGACTATGAAGGTGTTACATTTTTTATTGGAAGTCAAAGAGTAACGCCCCTCTTTGGCTGGACAACCCGAATATGGCCGTTTTTCATCCATCCCTTCATATTCTTCACTCTTCCATCCTTGGATTTTTCAAAAGATGAAAGGAGTAGATGTTTGAGAGAAGTTTGCAAGATCACTTGAGCATTTCTCCACCATTTTTAGCAGCATCCTTCACTCCATTGCAGCAACTCAGAACTTTGTCACTCCAACAGGGCGAGTACAAGACATACACCATGGAAACAGAGGTTTGAATTCCTCTTGTTTTCTCCTCCACAAGCCTTGAGCACTTTGGATGGAGGCGGTAAAGCTCCTCTCTTCTCTCCTTTTTCTTTTCATTGAGTAAGCATTTACTATTTTATAGTGTTTCTTGCATATGTGGCTTGTAGTTCTTTCCTTTATCATTTCTCTATACTATTCCAAACTTGTCTATCTATGGAGGTGAAAACACCAAGATGGCAGTCTGATTGAGGCAGGCCCCTATATAGCCCCAAAACCATTTCCCTTTTGTGTGTGTAGGTAAAGAGATCTCACAGCAAGCTGGCGAGGAGAGTATTATACAAGATCATCTTCATCACCTTGGTGGTAATATATTTCCTTTATCGTATTCATACTTGTATTTCATTCATCTTAATCTCATTCTACAATTTTAAACATTCCTAGGCTAGGCTAGTAATCTCCCTTTCCAAATTAGAATCTTTTCTTTTCAGTTCTTTGGTTGTACAGATGCTAGCACACCGCGTTGTCATCCTAGAATGACACTTTCATCCTCAGACAAAGAGCTTCTTGAGACATGGGTTATATTCTAAAGGGTCGACTAACCTATTCGGCTTCCTACATTCAGATTGCAAAGTGATCGAAGTTTTCATAATTCTCATAATTCTCATCCTCATCATCCTAACTTCCCTTTAAACTAAGGTGGGTTAGGGCATCCTTTCCACTCTTGACCTTTCATGACCTGGGGTCTTGTAGTGGGTGGTCCCCCTCTCTCACAAGGTTGAATGTATACTTGATTTCAATAATATAAAGTGCATGATTATGTAAATAAAATTATATAATATATAATCAAAATCTAATTTAGTGTACTATTTCAATTGAGATTAGTTACAATCACATGTGTATATAATCCTTTGTATGATTTACAACATGTCAAATATTGAATTATATGTACATGCATACACATGTCCAATAAAATTATAAAATAAGTGAATATAACATTTATAACTTGCATTTTGAATGAAAAATACAAATGTACATAGATATTTAACTAAACCATATATATTAAACCAAATCATACTGCATAATATATATATGTACATATCACTTACTTCGAAACATGAATATAAACATAAATTATGTTGAGGGATGATATCTATAATTTATGTATATATAAAAACATACATATACATCTTGATGAAACATAAGAACTCATAAACACAAATATTAGATGATATATATCTCAAACATAAATAGACATGTACATGTCTATAGATCTAAAATATAAACATAATGATAATTTTTGGATGGTATAAACATGTCTAGATTCTTTGAAATATAAGCGCATAAACATAATGTCCACATGCACATATATGATCTCTCAAATATAACATGTATGTTCTAGAATATTTGTAAGACAATAAACATGTATAAAATTGGTGGTCTCTATTTCATCATGCCAGTTCCTAGTCAGGTGACCATCTTGGTAGAGATCTTGAAATGTTTTGATAATTTGTGGTGTGTCTTGCCTTGTCATAGTTCTGTGCTTTTGAGCTTAAGGGTAGGGCCTAGGGTTTTAGGTTAAAAATCCTCTTTTCAAAATTTGTATGATCGTGGACGTTAAAATTTTTAATTCTCTATTGACCCGCCACACCCAGTTACCAATCACCTAATTTGTGTCTTGAGCCATTAAAATTTTTATCCACACTGGCCCCTTTAGTTAGGTTTGTCAGTCGCCATTTGCAAGTTAATCATTTTAATTTTTCCATGGTCGGGCTAAGCAATTTCATGCTTAAAGACCTAGGTATTAATTTTTTCTCCCCAAGGGTTAAGTCTCATGAACTATTTGTGGACCCGCTTTAAGTACTAATGATTTTGGTAAGTTCATAAATGAAAATCCATGGTGGTCATTCAATCGTTGCAAGTAGATATTGGCCACTCCCCTCACACCCATCCTAGTTTATTCCTTATTATTTTATTCACACGAGATGGCAGGCTTAAGCCACATGTCTTGATCTTAGGTGGGCCCAACGCCTTTATTTAAGACTACAGGCGGTATCAAAAGGAATCAATGATGATCAAAGAAACACATGGAAGCATCTTGATCACTCCCCATGTGCCCATTCTAGTTTATTTTTCATTAAAATAAATGAATGGGCTGGTGGGTGATTTCCATGTGTCATGACAGATGGTGGGCTTAGTTTTTCTAAGCATTTACAAAGTAAGGCTTTGAAAGAGATTGAAAAAAAGTATTGTTACATGTGTCTTCATCTAGACTATTCCCCATGTGCACATCCATTTTTTTTATTAAGATGATGAATTCACACACACTAGCAGGTATTTGACACATGTAGCCTTTCTATGGTGGGCCATATATATTTTGAAAAGTTGCAAATAGTTCTGAGCAAAAATATTCAATGATTGAGGAGCAACGTGGCCCAATCTAGACCATTCCCCACTACCCATTGGTTCTTATTTTAATGCTTATAAAGGGATATAGGCTAGTGGACATAATGAAATTTTTTGTTCCATGGAGGGACTCACTGGGTGTTAATGATGATGTGTACTCTAACAATAATCTGTGTCGATGGTTGATGGAGGGTGACATGGACTATCTTGACCAATCCTCACCATCCCATGAGGGCCCATTTGTGTCTCCCAATTCTCTAGGGAAGTGGGTGACTACCACATGGACTACTTCAAAGGGCTTGATAAAATTTAGCAGAGATAAAATTTAGTAGAGATAAAGTACTACTAAATTTTGGCCAAAACTACATGAATATTTAAGAACGTCATAAAATTTTAACTAAGTCTTTGGAAAGCATTCAATATTTGGGAGATTTTATGGATGCAACTATCAATTATGTCAAGTGTTGGTACAAGTTAGATGAAGAATTTGAGGCAAGAAATAGTACAGGTTGATATTTTTAGGATTGATCATGATCACTCCCCGCTATTTTGTGGTGGTGAATTATGAGTAAATTAATTCCCATTGGCAAGCGGGTAAATGTGACATGACATATTTTATCAGATGATAAGTATGAGATTAATTATGTACATGGAGTGGGTGTTTATCCAATTGTGTTTTTTTTATTGGGAATAAGTATCTAGCACATGCAAATTAATTTTGTCATAATTAACCATTTTGATTGATTACCCATTGATTTATTTCAATGTGTGACCAATGGCTGAGAGTCAAAGTCCAAGGAGTTGGTTGATATCTCATTTGTGGAAGCTCCCTTGGAACATTAATGAATACATGTTGTAGATGGTCTATTTATTGGCGAATTCCTCCTTGTTATTCTCACCATTTTCTATATGTGATAATTGAGAGTTTGGGAATAAGTGTTCTAAGTAATTGTAGAGTATGAGCTACTTATTTTAAGTGGAAGGTGGTATATCTATGAGTTCATCCTTTAACAGTGGGTAAAGTGTGTTTTTTTCAGTCCATATCATAGGTCTAGGAGAATCCTTGAGTCTAAGAATGTTTTTCCCAAGGAGGAGCAATATGTGCTCAAGCTCTCTGTAACACCAAAGAAGAAGGCAAGAGCTGATAGGAAATCTACACGATGTATTCTCAAGTGTGCATATCATTTGAGGAGTTGATTTATCTTGAAGGAATTGGGTAAAGGAAAGGAAAATAATGTTGATCGGCCTAAGAGGGAAGATCCAAGTATCACCAAGTTTCTATGGGATGTCATCAGTCTCCCATTGAAGTCTCAAATGATCCATCTAATAGTGGACATGAAATTGACTCTAGCTACCACTAGTATCTCATGGCCACGAGTACTTTGACTAATTTTGAGGATGAGGTAGTGATGGCTACACCAATTTTAATAAGGACACCAAGCATGCATTCTTATTATGCCACTAACTAGGGAAAATAGCACCTTGCTCCCTTTATGAGTTGATGCTCAGTTTTTTTTCCTTTGTGCTAACATGTTTCCTTT
This sequence comes from Sequoiadendron giganteum, assembly GCA_007115665.2. Taxonomy (NCBI): domain Eukaryota; kingdom Viridiplantae; phylum Streptophyta; class Pinopsida; order Cupressales; family Cupressaceae; genus Sequoiadendron; species Sequoiadendron giganteum. The sequence continues at coordinate 154,390,148 of CM021109.1, read as the reverse complement.
GGGCAGGTATGTTGTGATAGGGGTTCTTGTTGTTTCCTTCTTTTGTGTTGATGGTGATATTTTCTGGGTTGACATGAACATGTCAATTTTGATGTTGTTATGCGACACCTTTTGGAAGGCTAGTGGTATTCTTTGATGAATGGTTTTTGATATTTTTCTCTCCTCGGTTCTATAAATGATTACATATAGCTTCCTAGGGAATATTTTAAAGACATGTTAAATTGAAAATTAAATGAAGATTAGTGTGACTATAAATCAGCTTGGTACTTGTTGCTCCACTATTCTATAAAAGGGATTTCAAGGCTGATTATAGGGGTCAATTTTCGAGTCTTATAATGGTCTAGGTGAAGAACTAGGTTCAGGAAGAAATATACAATATCAATTATAATATATATAACAGTAGGATGTCTAGGGTATAAGCAAAGTACGTAGTAATCTTAAAATAGTTTTATGCAAGCCGCAAAAATGAAGGAAAATATTAAGCTCTTATACATGTACTCTCTTGTGTAATTTCTCTTGCAAGTTATGAATGAAATGTTTAATGATCTTCTAGTTCATATTCAATTGTTTTGGTTGATTGTATGGATTTATTTTGGCTTTAATTTAATGAGTTGATTAAATGCTAAGATAAGCACATAAATTTGTATGGGAGAATATAAGATTTTGTAAGAAGTTATTGTTGGCATTAAGTTTTGTTGATTGATATTAGATTTCTAATGATGTCAACTCATGGTACACATGGTTTTTATGTAGCTACATGAACAAGCATGGCACAAAAACCACATAGTTTGCACCTACCCGAGTGTACAGTTCATACGACTGGAAAATGACTACAAAGCGACAAGAGCTTCATAGTGACATAAGCTTAACAACTTCAAATTGAATTCAATGGTGGTGAATATTTTAATATGCATAAAGGAAACTTTTAAAATTAGACCAATGAGAAAACAATGACTTGGCACACACATGGTAGAGCATATGTGGAAGAATGATGACTTTGAGATTATGTGGAAGTTTGGTTGATTAATTTTTTTTTTAATCTAATATTGTTTATGTATGCATAGATTTCAGTTATTTGTATCTATAGCAGATTGGATTTAGCTCTAGCATTGCTCAGATGTCATGACAATAAAAGGATAATGTGCTGAATTGATGATTGCAAAGAAATTTTGTTTTTTGTCATTTTATTCAGCATATGAGGTATGGTGGTTTAACCCTAAATTGATGCATATCATATAGGTAATTATCCTAGCTCAACACATCAGATTTCCACTTATTAAGAATGGAAAACAGTGAGGTTTTACCATTTTTCTCTTTGGCAGTCAAGGAAATCATATTTTTTATTGGTTATTTTCTTAGCATTGAAGTTTCTTTCTGTAGCAACGCTAGTTGAACAAAAAGAACTTTTCAAATATTTTTTTAAGCTACCTCTTTCTGAGTCTAATCAGTTGATGGTGATGCCCTAGATAGGGTTTTATGTTTATTATAGATTTAATATCAAATTGTAAGCCACTATTCAACTAGGAAAATCAAGGCAAAAAGAATTTGATATTTATTTTGTTTAAAATAAGAGAAGGTATTTTAAATTCATGAAAACCAGTCTAAAAATGATTAGTAGCATCGAATTATTTATTTTCTCAAGAAGAGAATTAAATTATTAAAGATGGAATAATAGAAGGAGAATAATATTTAGGTTTTTAATGTTCTACGAAAATTTGCTACAAGAATATCAAAAACTTACTGACAGAAATTTGCAAAAATCTTTGTTTAAAGATTAGGGCTACAAAATTTTCTTGTTCTACAAGAGTAATATATTAGATAGTTATTCATTTCTATTTGAGTTCTCATGGCACTCTCAAATTTTGTAAATTTGAGAGATGCCTATTTTAAAATTTTGCTTCTGCACTTTCATAAGTGCACCTGAAGAATCAGTCCTGACTGACCCACTTTGGAGGCTTATAATTTAAAGCCTGTTGATTGTCATGCAAAACCCATTTGTAGACATACTCAATAGACATGTGTGAGAAGGCATGTCAAATTTCAGCTGACCATGATAATTTTTGACAAACATGTCTCCCGGAGGTCATTTGAATGGTTTCCTAGATTGATTCCTGAGTCAACCTGACCTGTTTTGACCATTTTGCAGAAGTTGTAAAAAATAAACATTGGCCGACCTCACCAACCTCACAACCTCTCAAACCTCATAGGATTATTGGTGATGCCATAAAAAATGTGTGTGGTTGGTGAGAATGCAACCTCGCCGACCTCGCCGACCTCGCGAGAATGTTGATGACAATGGAAAAAACCCCGTGAGGTGTGCGAGAATGCACATGGGGGAATTTTTTATTAAAAAATTTAAAAGGGATTGCATAATTTGAAAGTGGGGTGGGACCCGGTGCAAAATTTTACTCAAGAACAAGTGGAGGAGATAAGAAATTTTAAATATTTGTCCGTGATGGGGATGCCCATTTTAATTTCAATAAGGAATGAGTAAAATATAATAGGGGAATTCCATGAAGTGAATATTTTATTTACTGGGCAAATATTATTATTTTAAAACATATGGAAAGGAGAGTAAAAGCAAATGGGTCTAGAGAAATATTATTTTTGTGGAATATTTTAAATGTTTGTTGGGAAAACATTTTAAAATGATGAAGGGCATAGGTAATATTCTGCCTTATGGATAAAGTGATTTTATTAAATGAGAAGTGAATAATGCAAAGGCATAGTTGAAATTAAAATAAAGACTCTATTATAAAGCTAAATACTTTATATTGGCTAGAAATTACAAATCATCTACAGCAAATGAAGAGTAAAAGGCTGAAACAAAATTTGCACAGGAAAGAAGTTTTTGAGCAACTAGATGAAATAATGAGATTCTCCACATGGGCTGATTTTCTGTTGCTGGGAAATCATAAGCAAATGTTGTTTGAGGGAATTTTTGTTGCTGCGAAGAAGAGAAGATATTCTTTTCAATTTGATCAACGGGAATGGAGTTGCCATGTGTCTGCAACAGATTCGAATTTAGGGCTTTTTCTGTTTCCTCCACTCTTCTATATCTTCTCTTCTCTTCTCATTGTACAGGGTTCTGAAATTTTGTATTGGGCTGGGTAGATAGGGGTTTGTTATCTCTGATTTATATTGAGTCTAGAAACTATAATTTCTGATTTTATAAGCAAATACAACAAGTTTGCTCAAATAAATCATGAAATGTGTTTATATTTTCATGAATATCTTCAATTTGTCTCCATACTTGTACAGTTGAATCATATGAATTCAGTAATACAAAGTATTTTGAATTTATCATCTCAAATTTTATGAGATTGTGTTATTTGTTTATGGGTCTATTTCAAAGAAATGGTTAAATACTATGAGCAAATAATAGTGATTTGAAGTGTGCAGGTTGGATTTGATAAGGAGAAGTTGATTGATAATAGGAGTGGGATTGTTGGTGTAAGACACTAAAAGTTGATGCAAAGCATCAACAATTTTAAATCCACTGGTTGAATGCCATTTTCTGATAAAGTTGTCTTATGTATTTGACTCCATAGCCCAGAATTGGCATTGATTTATCTTGCAGCTTAATGCATCTCAGAAACAATTTTAATTGTAAAATCATTCTTATTCTTATTGTTTGGACAGTTGTGTCTATCATGTTCTCCTTGCTGATTAGTGAAATTCATTCATTAGTTTGCCAATATTGATTGATATTTTAAGTTTCCTAGCAATTATGTGAGAACATCATCTGTTAAGCAATATCTTATTACTTGTGTGTCTAGATTGTTTGATGATGCTAAAGGGTTACCCCCCTAGGTCATATAGAGCCTGAAGTATAGGGGAAATGTGTATCCATTCCATTTCCTGTTAGTTGGCCACTAGGCTTTGTGGTTCTTTATAATGGAAGTTGGCTACCTCTTAGGGAATTACGAATCCTAGCTAGGTTGCTATTTTAAACACCAACAAGTTCAAGATAATTTTGTAAAATTTGAGAGGGTGGGTGAGAAGGTATGAGTGTGGAGAAGAGAGTAGATAACTCTATTAAAATAGAGTATGCATTTCTGAGTGTTGAATGTTTTATTTTTTTGTAGAAGTGTGTGAAGGTATGTGAGGGTTTTGGAAAGATTTATAGTGTGAATGAAGATTATAGAGTATTGAAGAGTTAGTACAATAATACTTTTAGATTTAGTTGAAGATTGAAGACTAGAAGTTGGTTGAGGAAAAAAGATAATCAAAGTCTTCATGAGTGTATAAATCTATATGAGTTACAAAATTTCATTTGTAACATGATGCTGAATTTGTAATAAAAAAATTCTTATTATATACTCATCTGAGTGGGTTCTTAAATTAGGGGTATAATATCCTTGGAATTGGTGCTTATATACTAGGAATCGGTTTTCCTTTGGATTGGTTCCCATAAATTGTAATAGAAAAAAAAAATCATTCTGAGCCTGGATTGGAGTAGTAGGCTCCAGTAGCTATTCTCACCGAGGTATTTCCCATCTTGGATTTTTCCTAGTATATCTTGTGTTGTGGTATGCATTTTGTGTGTTTGGTTTAGATACCTTTCCTTTGCTTCTAGTTTATTCTTTTAGAGTTTATTGTCATATTGGTTATAAGGTCAAAATTATAATCCACTGATTCACCCCCTCCCCCTATTGTGCCTTTTGCACACACACCCCATTCAGAACGAGGACCGTCTTTCCCTCTTTGCCTTTTTTTGTCTTTTTTCATTTTGCCTCATTTTGTGTACCCTTTTTTGTGCCCCTGTAGGGGGGTAGCACATTTACCAATGCCATATTTTAAGTCTCAAGTTATCCAGGAATTCCTTATCAAAATTTTGGCATCCGTGGCAATTTTTGGGTTTCCCCTTTCAGAATTCCTCTTCTGGATTTCCCCTTTCGGAATTCCTCTTCCGGGATTCCCCTTCCAGATTTCCCCTACCGGATTGCCTCTGTTGGGTTTCCTCTACCGAATTTCTTGTCAGTCTTCGCTATTTTTGAGCGGCGGCCCCCAGACGGCTTTCTGGACCCCGGACTCCGGACCTCCCACCGGCCCTACGTTTTCAAATCCACCAACCAAACCTGCAACCATACGGAAAAGTTAATGCCGCATTAATGGCAGTTCTACTATAAAAATGAATTTTCCAGTTGTCATTATCAAAGGCTCGAATGATCGAAATTTGAAGAACTCCCGACACTTAGGTTTTCCTCTTTTCCTGGATTTGAAAGTGTTTTCCTGACAACGTTCGCGCATCCAATAGCTTGTTCTTCAAGATTTTGAGGTAGGTTTTCCATCTGCATGCCCTAGCTTTTTGTTTTGCGAATTTTCTAATTTTGCTAGGGATAAAATGTAAAATGAAACTCAAATTAAGTACATCTACACCCTCCGCACATAACCCATTTTTTGAAATCTAGAAAATCAACTGTTAAATCATCCAAAATTCGATCTGGAACCTTCTCGTGTCGCGGCTATTCTTCAAAACGGCGCTGGCGCCCTCCGGGCGTGGGTCTTCCCATGGTTGTCCTTGCCCTTTTTCCCTTCTTCGAATTTCCATCTCTGAAATTCCCCTCCTAGGATTCCGTTGTGTCTCTGCCATTTCAAACGGCCCTACCTAAGCGTCCTCTCGACCCTCAGACCCTAGACCCTCGAAGTCCATTCAAATTCCAAACTTCACATATTCAAATCTGCCCTCGGAACTCGGTCTTCGAAATTCCTTTCTCAGAATTCCGTCCCGATTTCGCCATTTCAAACGGCCTTCCTCGAGCGGGTTTCCGAACATTGTTCCCTAGCCGTAAGGTCGTCCAGTCGAAATCCTCGATGATTTTCCCTCTTCGGACATGAACCTCAAAAATTCCCCTCCCAGGATTTTGATGCCTCTCCACTATTCTACACGGCCCCGTCCGAGCATCTTCTCGACCTTCGGGTCCCGATGCTTCGTATGTTGAAGTTCAAACTCATCGCAATCTTACCAATCTTAACATTTTTCTTCCTCTCGGACTTTCACCTCCGAAATTCCGTTCTTGGGATTCCGTTGTGTTTTCGTCATTCCGCATGGCCCCGTCCAAGTGTCTTCCAAGATCCCGGACCCCGGTCTGTTGTTCGGTGAAACCCGAAACCTTGGTTTTATTTTCCTTTGAGCTTCTTCCAGATTCTGGATGCCGGAATTCCTCACCCAGAATTTCATTCCTCCTACATCATTTCAGGCGGCAATCTCGGAGCACCTTCCCGACCTCCAGGTCTCGATGCCTCGTTCGCCACCCGGTTGTCTTGAACCCTCTGGCCACTTCCGAAAGCTTCCTCTCAGGTTTCGTCCCCCGGATTTCCTCTTTCATTCCTCTATTCCGCATGGCCAACCCATGGCCGCTTCCCAATGATGGCAATTCAAGAACTGGATTCCATCACCCGGAATTTCATTCCCTCTATGCTGTTTCAAACGGCTTCCCTACAAATGATGCCCGAACCTCCGAACAGGGCATCAAATGACCTCCAAATCCAAAATGGATTTTGACCCACTTGCTAGAACTCTGTTTTCTTCCATTTCCAACCTCAAATCTTCAAATCCAACTTTGGGAAATGCATATGGGAATTCCACTCTCATTTTTCCCTTTCAAACGGCATTCTGCCAAGGGATTTTCAACCTAGGAACTCCGGATTGTCTGCATCGCCCTCTAAATGGTGAAGTATCTAGCTTCTGTGATTATTAAATATGAATTGTGATTGATGGACTAATCTTGATATGCAGAGATTTATCAGTGGCCCTCTTTTCAAATTCATCGTTACTAATTATCGTCTGTTGTGCAGGATTTATGGAATCCGATCTAGAGACTTCTGGTGCTTCTACGAAAGGAAAAGGAATGGCCAAGCCACCAAGGGGCAAGGAAGATAAAGACCTGATGAAGTACAAGTTCCAAGGGGTCCCTATTTAATCAAGGATCACTACCCTTTGGAGGGATGTCTCAAATACTAACATCGGGCAAGTCGATGTTGATGAATTCATGTAGAGGGTCAGAATGAACCCAAAGAAAGCAAATGCAAAATTAATAAAGAGTTGTGGACTTGCTAAGGCTGTAGGTTTCCCACCGGCCCTAGTGGCCCCAGAGCTGGTGATGGCATGTGTGGAGGCATACCAATCTGATACCAGAACAATTATGGATCATGAGGGGAATATCCTTGCAGATATGTCTCCATCAGGTATAACTAAGACCTTCCACATTCCCACCTTCGAGAGCATGGAGGTCCCCACCATGGAATACTGTAGAGAGGTGTGGGAACAGGACCCATTGGATTGTAAAAGGCTCATCAACCAGTGTTGGTTGAAGGACAAACGAGCTAGTGCTGGGAAGCTCCCTCAGGAGCTCTACCGCAGCGATTTCCATGAAGACTACCATGACCTTGTAACTCTGCTCAGCTGAGTCATGGGCCTTCCCAGCGTGGTTTTCTTTCAAGAGTGGATGTTCTATTTCATAGAATAGATTCTCCAAGGTAAGGACACTGCCTTCTATTGGGGCGAGATCATCAGCGACTACTTCCATGAGTAGTTTACCACTGTGAAGAAAACTAACAAATTCTTCATGACATCTTACTTGGTGTATTCCTTCGCCAATCGACGACATTATCAAGGGCTGACCATGATTCCTAGTGATCCATCGGGGCCAGAACTCAAACCTTATGACAAGCACCCTCAGTTGCAGTTTAGGAATTTCAAAAGGAACTACTTTAGGGTGAATGACGCATTCATTGCCCACATCATTCGGTCAGTGGGAGGAGATTTTCATAGAAGGATGTCCCACAGTGCCAGGGTCCTCCTCAGATAGTATGCCTTTTGGTACATTTAGTTCCCAAGGTTTACCTATATCCGTGCTGAAGGCTTCTCAGACAAACCAAACATGCTGCCCCGGTATCCAAATGACCGGATTGTTCTCTTGGAACTGACTCGACAGTTGCGACACATTCACAGTGTCTTGAGTGAAAAACATCTAGCGGGCCGCATCTACCCTATGAACCTTGGTTACGCGATGTATAAGGTCCACACTTCCTAGTGCACGGGATATTTGGAAAGGGAGCTGGCAAAGTATAATTTTGAACAATACACAGCGAGGCCACGAATGGATCCCTATGGCCATGTTAGAAAGGCACTGGGGAGTGGATATGCCCACCTCCACAACATCGAGGACTTTTGGGCCAACTGCAAGGATGATCTTGAGGTATGGTTGCGGTATTATATGCGCATGACTGTCATCCATGTACGAATGGTGAACTTATGCCCGATCCTTGATTAGTTAGAGGAGGATGAGGAAGCAATTGTGGATCTAGTTTACGATGCAGTTTCCAACCTGCCACTACCCGCTATCAACTGGAATGCACCAGAGCTCAATGATATTAGTGTGCTCACTAGGTCTGTTGAAGCCCGAACGAGAGCATGGATCGACGAGAAGGTGACCCAATTGAAACAACAAGGGGTCGTCCTAACGTACACCAAGCTTGCAAGTGAGCATGTTAGTGAACCAAGTGGCTCCGAAGGTGGGGAAGCCACTGCTGCAACTGGGGAGACATCTAAGGCCCCACCACCTCTAAGGACCAGGAAAAGAAAGGAGGCTAGCCAACACCTACCCAAACCAAAAGTCTATGCCCGTAAGTCTTCCGAGCCAGAGCCCTCTAAGAAGAAAAGAAAAACAATAGGAGGCACAGAGACAATGGTGATGCCTAAGGGTTCACCCCTCGGGATCGCAAGCAAAGGATCTAGCTCATTTGGATCTCCACCCATTATAATCACTGCCGCCACCCCACTTGCCTCAATTCCAGCTTCTGCTTCCTCCCCGCCTATAGTGGATATCTCTGTCCACCTTGCTCCTACTCCTCCAGTATCACAGGTCATTCCTGTGGATTCATCATCTACCGCCACCTCGCCTATGACCTCTTCCTCCATGTCTCCTTCCCTACCTTCTGTTTCAGCTACCATGATGCCAGCCCCAAGCCTTCCAGAGTCTTTTGTGAAATTATATGCAGAATGTGCCTTTCAAGCTTTCAAGGATGCTCACCAATCCAATAGTCTAGGCTGCGATAGCTCAGACTATGGCCTCCACTCCAATGGTACCCCCTCTACTGAATCACCAAAGATGAAGGTGACCATGCAGATATCAGACAAGCGTGAACAACAGCAGTTGGAGGCTGAGAAGACACCAGAGTATGAAGAGTTTGAATATCATGAACATCCCTTATTCGAGCATCAAAAGATTGATAAGGTGGTCTATGAGTCTTCTAGTGAGGGTAGTGAGGGCAGTGAGGACCTTGATGCTAAGCTGATCCAAGAATCGAATGATCCTGAGCTCAATCTAGAGTGGGGCAAGCAGCTCAAGGAAATTGAGGACAAGGAGGCTAAGGACCAGCTTGCACAGGAAGAGGAAACTGCTGCTCTAGAGATGGAAGGTGATAGGTCTCCAACCGAGGAACATGGCCAGACTCCAGAGCATGATAGGGAAATTTTCCTCCAAGAGGATGAACAAGCGGAGAGCCCCAAGGACCATCAGGATGCTTTAAATGAGAAGGAGGATACTGAGAAGAAGGATTCACCCAAGGAGCAGCTACATATTGAGTCCCCAGTTAGACATGAGACATTCGAACAAGGTTCTGATAAAGGAAAGGAAGATACAGGAACAAATGAGAAGGCTCTTATTGTCAGTACTGTCGAACTCAAAAAGGAGGATAGTAGGACTCAAAGTATTCCACCAAGAGAAGAACCCCAAATGCCTAATTGGCTGCAAAGACAACTTAAGAAAAAGACTCCCACATTGAAGGATCCCAAGGTAAGACTGGAAGCCATCATGGCCAAAGCACGAATAAGCACCAAAAAGGACAAGAAGCCAAGGGTTAGATCGAAGATAACCATGGATGCCTCAGGAGCAAGAGCAGTGCAAATAGCAATGCCGATGGTTGGGGAATATGGCATAACTTATAACGTCGCCACCATCGACCTGGGAGTGCCCACAAGGGAGCAGAAGGTTGAGCATCTCCAGGATTCAGTCGCCATAATGGTGCACCTTATCCAGTAGGATAAGATCTCCAAAGAGGAATTAAAGGAGCAGGTGGCTAACCTGATGACTTATATTCAGCAATGGTCATCTCCAGATGAGTAGCCTACAACATCATCGGCCCTGCCTCAGTTGTTGTCCAGAGAACAGATTGACAAACTAGAAAAGAGACGGAACTTGGACAAAACTATGAAAAGTTGGTTCCGGTAGGTTTTGGACATAGGGAACACAGGTATCAACGTGGCTGCCTAGGCAGCAAATAGGTTCTTAGAAGTTCAGAAAACTCTCAAAGACACAAGGTAGATCTGTGAGCAGTTCCCAAGGAAATATGACGCAACCTACCCGAAGATTGAGGCCATTCTCACATTGCTGAGTGATATCTGGGAGAAGGACCTAGCCTTAAAAGATGACGACCACTGGTTGGTGGATACCTGGAAGCGAGACTATAATCACCGAAAGAGAAGGATGGAGCAGATTTTAGAATGGATAGCTCCTGACATTGAATGGGCAAGGGAGTCTAGGGAGTGTACTCAGTACCTCAAACTGATGTCAAGATATGAAGTGCCCATGATCGAGATCAATCCCAAAAACATCAAGCCCCAATTCTTAAAGATTATGGAAGATGGGATGTCTACCGAAATCACCACTGAGTTCATGTGTTTTGCAGCCCGAGCCTTCACACAATCAGAAGCTTGCAAAGAGAATGACGCTAAGTATGAGGCAGACTGGAAGAAGCTTGGCAGTAATTCCTAGGAATGGAGTTACCAAATCCTGAAATATGACATCTTGTAGGTAGATAAGCTCCAGTCCCTGATCCTGAGTTTCATGGAGTATGCCATGCTGAAGAAGTGAGAGGGCAATCCAGTCATCAAAAAATAGTTCCTTGAAGAATAGCTACAGTAGAGGGAAAATGGCTAAAAGACAAATTTGCTACAGTGTTGTCACTAGATGACGAAATAGGGAAGAGACAAGAAAGTATTTATAAATGTAATATATTTGGGGGTAGGTGAAACCCTAATGTAGAATGAATCTTGGCCACTCATTTTGTTTTTTGAAAACTATAAATAAGGCTCTCCTCCTCTCATTTTAAGGGAGTTGAGTTGTTGTAAAGGCATGTTGCAGAAATTATAAATAGCAAATACAGTCATTTTTTGGTGTATTTTATGGGTTTCTCAATATGTTTCATGATTCCTCTCCCTTTTAGTTATAGTTTTTCTTTAAATTATTTTGTTGTTCTAGCATCTTCAGTTTAGACATGGTGAATTTAGTATGTTATTTCTGGTTTTGGAGATAGTTGTTGTGTCTATGCTTTCCTTGTCCATACTTTTGGTCATTTGCTAAAGGTAGATGACTGCGCAAAGTTAGTCTGGACTTTGATTCCATTTCTGCTCATTAAACTTTATCTTTATTCATGTTTCCATAATGAATGAATGATGAACATCTGTAGTCCCTAGAAGATAGCACAAATTTCATGATATTGTGAGAATTCTGATTAAGTGAAATCCAATTTAAGGAAACTGTCCATAGCAAGAACCTCCATGATCACTGTTCATCAGTAGTTGCAGGTCCAGGAAACATCTTTCTTCCTTGCCCTTTTCTTTTTCCCCTTTTTAGAAACAACTTGTGCCAAGGTTCGTTGCACATTGTAAAGCCAAATCTGACGAAATAATGGAGTCTAAGACTGCAACAAAGCATATCAATTCCAGACCTCTAGAACTATGTTTATCAACTCAATTCTCCTACAGCTTCGACCACATAAGTCCACCTTGTGATTCCAAAAAATCACATAAATCAACTGAAATATTCCAAGCATCGTCATGGCCTGACATCCGAGAGACCATGGGATAGTGTTCTGCAATCTGATTGTGGAAAATTGTCTTTCAAGAGAGGTAATGCACCTACATATTACCTGTGTTGTGAAGTGCATAAAAACACCATCAACACCCCTGCTCTCAATGATCTTTGTGTTCCTTAAATTATGTGTTGAAAACAATGAGTTGTATGCTACAATTTGGTGTGACAATAGCCCAATAATCTCTAAATAAATGGATTTTGTATTATTGATTATTACATATGTTGAATATGATGCCCAATAGAAAAAGCACTGGTCTATTCATTAGCATACTTTAGATAAACTAGCTAGTGATTTACTTGATTAGAGATTTGGAATGAGAACAAAAAATCATTTAAAATAGTTTCAATTATGTTGTGTAACATTGAATTTCCTCTCAATTCCTAGCACTAAGTAGTAATTTGCTCAAATAATAGCCAAGTCTTTGGTGAAGGATGCTTATTTGTATCCAAAATAGGAATTTATCTATGTATAAAACTACTCTTAGGAACTAACTATATGGGTATGTGCAGGATCATGATAGGCCAAAAAGTGGCGATATGTTGGACCATGTGGCTGACGACTTTTTTTCACCCAAAATTGATGAAACAAAAAGGGTTTTTAAAGGAGTTTCTAAGCTTTCCACCAATATAAATTATGTTTTACTTTGAATTTAATAAATAATTATTATTCATTTTCTATTTGAATTACGACTAAAGTCCTGATTGATAGGCTGATTGAAAAACATCTATAGCTTTCAAATGATATCACATTTTTTGAGTCTGAAACATGCATCACATTCTATGCTTTGCATACTATAGGATTATAAATAAATAAAAAATCATGAATTTTAGACCAAGTTAAGGTTGTCAGACATACAAGTTTTTTATATTTTTTAAAAGTAAAAAAAAACATAATTAATTATTTACTTGGAAACAAATTACAAAAAAATATGCATCGCATTGGGACATGAGTCCTCTACTTATATCTAAAATATTATAAAAAAATATTATCACTTTATTGTGGTTAGTGTGGTTAGAAATACACCTACTTCTTATTCTTTCCTTGAAATTTAAGTACTACTGCATTGAAATTTCAAATTTTCACCAAATCGATTTTTTTTTTTTTTTTTAAAACCTAGTAGTTTAGAAACTACATTTAATTTTCTACACATTCTATTCTTAGATATTTTTGGAATAATATAGATAAATTATTCAAATTTTTATGTCAAGTTGCCTAACTCTGATTTTTTCTAAATTTTATCACCACTTAAGGGCCTATTTTTTTGTTCTCACCCCTTAGTTGTTTGTCCTTGATGACAAAGTCATAAATGGTGCTTTAGTATTTACAAGTATAGGTTTTGGTTGATGGTATCTCAGATTGGTTGGCATATCCTCATATACTTGAATTAAATTATTGATTTGCATTATTGAATTATTGTTGCCTATTATGCTTTAGAGATTACAGGGTTGGATTGGTATTCAGTTTGGTTCTTTTACGGGATCTTGATGCTACTTCATTCAACTTGTTTTGTTCACGATCTTTCAGTTTCTGGTTATGCGTGATATCCATTTTTAGATGTTTATGTTTCCATGTTGGACTACCAATGTTGATCATGCCATAGTTTTTTTATGCTTTCATGTTATCAAGATGGTTCTTCATTATTGCATGATAGGTATATTATTTCAGTTTGATCTTGGATTCATTGATATTTATTAGGTTGTAGTATATTCAACTTGATTCAAATAGAAAAAGTGTTTTATCATGACATGCTGGCTTGACAATACTTATGTCAAGTTGATTTTCTCTTGTTACTTCACCATTGGTACTTAGTATGTTTTCACAAAATTTGGGTCATTGATTATATAGTGCATTGCTAGTAATTACCTTGTCAAAGGTTTCAGGCATTATGGGTATTGACTTAAATTGTTCTAAAAGGTTCATGGTCATTGGTTTTGCATCATTTTTTTATCATATTTTTAAATTCATGTGACTGAGAAAAAGTCACCTTGTGGCTCTAAAGGTATATGTAATTAGTCACTTTGTATATTACATAAATTTCAAAAGGTGACTAAGAATTAAATCTGGATAACTTTATTGATGATTGGGCTTGTTAAATTCAATGAACACATCCTATCGACTTGACTTTATAAAGTCAAATGGAAATTATTAAATTTTTTATATTAGGTTTCATTTGGTAGTGTTGATAAGATTTTGAGTGGAATTATGAAATATTTCATGTTTCCCTAAGAATTTGATAGAGATGATAACACTCCTATCAGGCACTTGATTTATTACTTTGTGTAAAGTCTTGAGGAAAATAATGATTGGAAAATTATTGTGGGTATTCCACAACAAGGATGCAATAATCAAGATGATTATTGTGTCAGCATACTTTGTAAAAGGTTTTTGATAGTGGATTTAAAATTATTATAATGTTTTTAATTTCATGTGGTTGAGTCATTTCAGACTGTAAACTTTATTCTTCTTTGATATAGTCATTGAATGTCTTGAATCAAATGGAAGTTAGGGAAATCTCTTTTTGGTATTCTCGTTGCTGGGGTTCATAACCCTAACCGCCGCCATGGATTCAATGTAACTATTGTTCTTTGTTGGTTCTACTAGCTGAAATGGTATTGACATAATACTATCTTTGTGTTTAAGCATGAAGGGTATGGCTACTTAGTTTGATGCTTTTTGTTGGTTGGAAGCTTGAATCTAGAAGGATATTTGATGGTGTTACATTGCTGGGTTGGTAGATAATTATGAATAGTTTATCATGATCTTGTATTCTTTGGTTTCACTCTTCATTATTAGGTATTCTTTCATCAGCTAGAAGAGATTTTTGAATGCGCAAGTTACTAGTGTTAGAAATCTTGAATAAGATTAAAAACCAGAATCTGAAAGAGATATCTAAGCTACATAAACTGAAATGCAAATGAAAGAAAACCAGCAATTCCGAGAGACATGCAAGATTCGAAGAGACAAAATTGCATTAAGATCTCAAAGCAAGAGAATGGCAGAGTAACTACACAATGCATTCCATATTGATGAAAATACAAGCTAGGTAACGTGTTTATATAGGCAAGAGAGAGGGGTGTAGGTGGCAACACCGACCAATGAGGAGCAACCATCTATCGGACTAAAGATAGCAAGGTATCTTCCCAAGATAGAAAATGGATGCTCACATGTAGGAAGGTGACACCTCATAACCCTCTCACCTAATTAAACATGCTTTATTTAACTAAGCAAGATTAAAAAGGTGTAGGAAAAAACTAGTAAAAAAGGGAAAATAAATATCCCAACTAGGAAATAAAAACCTACACTAACAACTAGTTCTCTTCTCGATTTAGAAAAGGGATAAATGAGTTCTTGTGTATCCTTGACAGTATTGGCATGCTATGATTTCGATTACATTTATTTTCCCATCATGGGTATGTTGAAAGAATTATTTATTTTGGTATTAGGTGATGATATGGGTTCGGTTAAAAATTATTTTCAGACCCTAGCAATGATATACTATTGTTTATATCAGCTTGAAAATCGTATGTGATGGAAATATATGCTTCTCTGATTATTCTCCAACTATCACTAAATTTGGAGGTTCATTTGTAAAATAGATTCATAAGGACATTTTGGTCTATCAATGCACTTCAAAAAATGAGAGATGAAATGATTAGTGCATATTGTTATTGTATTTTTTTATTCTTGGAACATATGATATGATTGGGGTAGATTTTGTTGAATTCAAGGTTTTGAGAACAAAACAGTCATGAAATTGCACTCTGTCTTATCTAAAACCTTCGGTGAAGGTACTGAAAATAATTTGTTTATATTTTATTGACATATAAATACAATGTTTCATCACTGTTCTTTGTTGAGAATTTTTTAAAAGAGTTAGAATGAAAAAGGATTTGTAATGAAAATCTTGAAAACATGATGTAGAAAATATAAACCTAATGTGTTTGGTATTTTGGAGATTCATGGATGAATCTTTAAGATATTAGATAGATTAGAATCAGAGAGATATGAGATGTATTGAAATAGATAAATCCTCCGATAGTATTATTTTTCTAAATTTCAATTAGAGGTTGGTGCTCCTTGAAATTAGTGTTTCTAAATGAGGGGTTGGTGCTCCTTGAGTGGTTGCTCTAAAATTATCCTGTAAGGCATTGTAAGAAGTGATTTGAAAATATAAGCCAGTATGGCAGTAGTTTAGGAGTGGTTTTTCTACCCCAAGAGAGTTTTCCACTTGAAAATTATTTGTCCTATGGTCTCATTGCAGTAAATTTTCTTAAGTTTTTGTCTTTTATCTCTATCAATGTTTATGTCAACATATCACGTATAGAAGGTTATATTGTGGGCTCTAATACATGTGAATTTGTAAGGAATATTAACTTCAGTCTTTCTTGATGATGTGTATATTTGATTCATGGTTTTTGCAAATTCAATATTGTTTTAGCACAAGTGACATTTGATGTATAAACAATCATTTTCTCTTTTTGGTTTTCCTCATTTCTGCAAATGCTTGAATCAAAAATGTCATGCACAAATGTTTTGTTACTATTGTGAACTTTGATACAGGAGAAAGTATAAATGGATTCATTTGATTCAGTCTATGTCTCAAGTCATGTCAATGTTTAATTCATATTCCAAGCTCATTTTTAAATGCACAAGTCAATTCTACTTCACAAACAATAATTTATCCTCTTGATTCAAAAGAAAACATAAACTCTTTGTTTTGAAAAAATATTGTGACTTTTGTCAATCACTGATTTACCCCCCCCGTCTCAGTGATTTCAGTCTTCCAACAATTGGTATTAGAGTGTAGGGTCCTCATATAGGTCTAATCCACCTAGGATTGATTATGGCTCTAGAAGTATGTCAATCATGATACAAGCTCAAGAAAGTACTTCTATTTGAATGGTACAAACTGTGTGTTTTATGGAGACATATCTGGTTTCAATTTATGTTGGTATATAGATGCATACCCGTGCATAAGTCTAATAAACTTAGGGCTTCCTAGTCATGGAGTATTCATTATGGCTAAGTTAAAAATAAACAAAGGTCAAAATAAAACACTTAGTGTCAACCAAAAAGTTCATAAACCAGCCTTTGTCAAGTGTAGTGAAGTCTTGTCTCAAGAAATACCCCTATCATTTGATACTAAAAGTGATCATGTAGTTGGTGAAGAATAATATCACTTAGTAAGTTACTTTGAACAAGAATTTTGTGAAAAATAATATGAAGGTGGTGAGTATGAGGTTGATTTGGAAGGAGAACTTCTTGTTTCCATAGATGAACTTAAAAGGCTTAAACAAGAAAATCAAGAACTTAAGGTACAACTTCAAAAGTGTATTGATACTAATCAAGTATTAAACCAAAACTATGCTAAATCTATAAAGATTGTTCAATTTTTGAAATCACAAATGGTTGATATGTAAGGGATTTAAGAGGGATTGGAAGTCAAGTTAAAAGACAAGGATTAATTGTTCAATAAATTAGAAAATTAGGTTGCTTCATTAAATAAATGTTCAGATAATGATTCCTTGCTAAAAGAACTAACTCTTAGAGATGATATGATTATGAGTCAAAAACTTGAAATTGAATAATGTAAGAGAATAGATGATTTTGTGAGGTTTGATTTGGAGATTAAAAATATTGAATTTCTAAAACTTGAAGGAGAAGTAGTTGCATTAAGGAAAAATCTTGAAAGTGTCAAGGTTCAATTAGGTAAAAATCAGAAATTTGATCATAGTACTAATCTATTGAATGAGATATTGGACAAGAAAAAGCATTCTAAGGATCCTACAAGAGTGGGATATGAGGTTGGATAAAATTTTGGTGTCAAAGATGAATCTAACAAGGAAATTGTGTTTTTAACAACTAATGGGAAAATTTTCAAGGCTAGGTAGATTCCTAAGATGAAAATAAACTTGAACTATCATGCTCTAGAGACAGATAGCAAGTTTGTTAAAAGGTTTACAAATTTCTCATCTACTAAGAAGTGAAAATCAATAAGGTACAATTATTCTCAATTCCATGGTTACTTCTATTCATGTCATGTTTATGAACATAGGGCTAGAGATTATGAAAGTTATACCAGAAATAATTATAGATGGAATAAGGGAAATAATACTTATAGTTTTTCAAAATAGAATCATGACACTATATGTTATACCTACCACAAATTTGGTCATGTAGCAATTAAATATTGGTGGAATGATAAGATTGGTAATGGAAGTTCTTATAGAATTCCTAGAAGAATTTATTGTTCTTTTGGTTTAGATCAAAATTTCATGTGTTATAGATGTAACAGTTTTGGACATAGAGCTCAGTCTTGTAGACATCACTTGTTGAGGTCATCTAGACATAGAAAAAGGACAAATACCTTGACCAAGAAACAACAGGAAGATACCTTGGACAAGAATAATATAGGTGTTAAGAAGGTTTGGAGAAGAAAGGAAAACTAAGAGAAGGATGGATTAAGTCCTGTGCATATTGCACAAGTGACCTCTACTAGTGCATAAAGAGAAGCATGAATTTAGGGGGATTTTTCAAATGTTTTATCTCTTACCCCTAGAAGTTTAGAAGGTATTTTTTTTGTTGACAACATTTAATTCAAGAGATATGATACTTCTTACTATGGTATCTTAGATCTGGGCTAATTTATTCCTTATATCATTATAGTTTGAAATTGGTATATATCTATTTAATAACCTTTGTGTCTATACATCAAATGTTTGTGTATAAAACTTGGATTCACATGTTCACACAACTTGAAGGTTTGAGAATTTCTATATAAGTTCACACCTATAGTTGAGTTGGGTTAACAATTATATTTGTAAGGTTAAATGATGATAGATACAGTAAAATATATTGTCATGTTGACATAGTTCTGTGGTGTTGTGTTTTTTCTTTGGCAATAGATGTTTAGTTCATATTTTTGAATGCTATGACTATCAGGTCTACAAATAGTGGATAGTGGATAGCACAATTTTTTCCACTGTGATAAGCTTATACTGTTGAAGTGTGATACATGTTAAGGGTCAATGGAAAGTGCAGTAGATATACATTGTGAAAGTTTGACATCACAATCCAAGGTGTTTATTTTTACAATAATTTTCAGATTAATGATAGTATTGGTATAATAGTAATATCTACTTGTTTGGAACCTAAATATCTTAGACAATGTGTGGTGACAATTGTATTTTGATGGTTTCTCATCATGGAACTTGCACTTTGGATTATGCTCATCATTTTTCAAATTTTATGCTTTATGGTTATTTCTTTTGCAATTAGTGATGTATGTGGTGAAATTTTGCTTAATGACAATGAGTAGTGTGGCAATGTTTTCTTTTATAGTGGAGAAAATATGTGTGATGCAGTAATAGTGGTTGGATAGCAATGGTATAATACTTTGATATCTCGGTTTTATGCTTCATTTGGTGTTGATATGTTTCTATGACAGTGATGTGATATTTTTTATGCATATGATGTCCATGCCAAGTAAGTGACAAAGGGGAGAAAGACATTATATTGGTAAGAGTATCTTGAGAGTTTCTTGTGTAAGTGCTTGTGACAT
The DNA here is from genome assembly GCA_007115665.2 of Sequoiadendron giganteum. Classification (NCBI taxonomy): domain Eukaryota; kingdom Viridiplantae; phylum Streptophyta; class Pinopsida; order Cupressales; family Cupressaceae; genus Sequoiadendron; species Sequoiadendron giganteum. The sequence continues at coordinate 154,370,704 of CM021109.1, read as the reverse complement.
TGTCATGTTTTGTGACAAGTACTCTGCTTGAATGAAATTTCCAATGAGAATCTTGTTTGGCAGAGAAGCTCATAATATCTTTGATGTTTTCATAATTGATACCTTGGTACATGGTTATTTACGATGGTAACATTATGTTTACATTTGATAATTTGATGCAATGTGCATTAGTAATGCATTGTCATGATGCATTGGTTTTCTTTGGCAGCTTGTTTGTCCACTTTTGGTGCTTTGGATCATTATATGCTATTGGTTCTTCTTGATTTCTGGATAGTGATATATTTTGGGTAGTAAACTACTTTGTTTCTCTATTATATTTCCAATTCTTTTCACAATGGTTACTTATCTTGCTTGAACTAGTGGTTGACTAGATTAAGAATTTTGTGACATGATAGTGCACATTATTTTAAATGAGCTTATTTTGGATGCTTGGGTTTTTGAAATAATGGTTTGTCTTGGAAGCATCTTTTTGCAAAGCCTCTCAAATTTTCATGGTGGTGTTTCAATTGCATACTTGTGTTTCTATTCCTTGCAAAATGTCAGTTTGTGGTGGTTGCTAACCATTAACAAGGCTTGCTACTTTGAAATAATGACTCAATGTATCAATGTTAATCAGAGCATTTTTTTTGTGACGTGACAATGACGGATGGATTTTAACATAAAAATAAAGGTGGTATTTTCAAGTAACTAGTCTTCAATCCTTGATGACAAAGAAAAAGGCCAAGGTAATAGGTCTTCAATCTTTAGGTATCATTTGACATTTGGGTTTATAGCATTATAATGTTATGTTTTCCTTAGCTTTTGTGTTGATGATATGAACCAAGATTCTTGGAAAGGACATATTGTTATTCTTTCTATGATGTTACATATATGGGTATATAAATCTATTTGAGGCATTAAACTTTTTTTTTCTACCCTATGTCTTTGATGCAAAAAGGGGTAGAGAGATTTTTCTTTTTTCATCAAGGACAAATAGGGAGTTTGTTGTTCTCACCCCTCAGTTATTTATCCTTGATAAAAAAGTCACAAATGGTGCTTTGGTATTTACAAGTACAGGTTATGGCTGATGGTATCTTGGATTGGTTGACATATCATCATATAATGGCATTGAATTATTGATGCACATTATTGAATTATTGTTGCCTATTATGCTTTAGAGATTATAGGGTTGGATTGGTATTCATTTTGGTTCTTTTATGGGATCTTGATGCTACTTCATTCAAGTTGTTCTCTTCAAGATGTTTTAGTTTCTAGATATGCATGATAGCCATTTGCAGATGTTTATGTTTCCCTATTGGAATACCAATGTTGATCATGCTAAAGTTTGTCAAATGATTTGATTGTATCAGGATGGTTCTTCATTATTGCATGATAGGTATATTATTTCAATTTTATCTTGGCTTCATTGATATTTATTAGGTTGTAGTATATTTATATTGATTCAAACAAAAAAAGTGTTTCAGCATGACATACTAGCTTGACAATACTTATGAGAAGTTTATTTGATCTTGTGAATTCACCATTGGTACTTGGTATATTTTCACAAAATTTGGCACACTAATTATATAGTGCATTGCTAGAAATTACCTTGTCAAAGGTTTTGGGAATTATAGGTATTGACTTACATTGTTCTAAAAGGTTCATGGTCATTGTTTTGGCATCATTGTTTTATCATATTTTTAAATTCACTTGACTTAGCAAAATTCACCTTGTGGCTCTAAAGGTATATGCAATTAGTCTCTTTGTATATGACATCGGTTTCAAAAGGTGACTAAGAATAAAATGTGGCTAACATTATTGATGATTGGGTTTGTTAAATTTGATGAACACATCCTATCGACTTCAATTTATAAAGTCATATGGAAATTATTAAATTTCTGATATCAGGTTTCATTTGGCAATGTTGATAAGATTTTGAGTGGCATTATGACATATTTCGAGTTTACCTAAGCAGTTGATAGAGATGATAACACTCCTATCAGGAACTTGATTTATTGACTTTGTGTAAAGTCTTGTGAAAAATTATTATTGGGAGATTATTGTGGGCATTCAACAGCAAGGATAGAATAATCAAGATGATTATTGTGTCGGCATACTTGGTAAAAGGTTTTTGATAGCAGATTTAAAATCATTATAATGTTTTTGATTTCATGTGGTTGAGTCATTTCAGATTTAAAACTTTATTGCTATTTGATATAGTCATCGAATGTCTTGAATCGAATGGAAGTTAGGGAAATTTATTTTTGGTCTTCTTAGTGCTAGGTTTTAGAACCCTAACCGCCGCCATGGATTCAATGTAACTATTGTTCTTCATTGGTTTTGATAGCTGAAATGGTATTGGTAGAATGTAATCTTTGTATTTTAGCATCAAGGGTATGGCTACTTAGTTTAATGCTTTTCATTGGCTAGAAGCTCAAATCTGGAAGGAGATTTGATGGCTTTACTTTGTTGGGTTGGTAGATATTTCTAAACAGTTTATCATGCTCTCTTGTTCTTTGGTTTCACTCTTCATTATTAGGTATTCTTTCCTTAGCTAGAAGAGATTTTTGAATGGGCAAGTTACTAGTTCTTTGCTTGATTTAGAAAAGGGATAAATGGGTTCTTGTGTATCTCTGATAGTATTGGTATGCTATGATTTTGGTTACATTTCTTTTTCCATCATGGGTATTTTGAAGGAATTGTTAATTCTGGTATTTGGTGATGATATGGGTTCGATTATAAATAATTTTTAGACCCTAGCAGTGATATACTTTTGTTTATATCAACTTGAAAATTGTATGTGATGGAAATAGATAATTCTCTCATTATTCTCCACCTGTCACTAAATTTGGTGGTTCCTTTGTAAAATAGATTCACAAGGGAATTTTGATCTATCAAAGCACTTTGAAAAAATGAGAGATGAAATGATTGGTGCATATTGTTATTATATTTTTGTATTCTTGGAACATATTATATGATTGGTGCAGATTTTGTTGATTTTGGGGTTCTGAGAACAAAATGGCCATGACATTGCACTCGGTCTTATCTGAAACCTTCATTGAAGGTATTGAACAAAATTTGTGTATATTTTATTAACATATAAATATAGTGTTTCATAATTGTTCTTTGTTGAGTAGTTTTCAAAAGAGTTAGAATGAAAAAATCTCTATAATGAAAATCTTGAAAACATGATGCAAAAATTATAAACCTAATGTGTCTGGTATTTTGGAGATTCATGGATGAATATTTAAGATATTAGATAGATTAGAATGATAGAGATATAAGTTTTATTGAAATAGATAAATCCTCTAATATTATTATTGTTTTGAATTTCAATAAGGGGTTGGTGCTCCTTAAGTGGGTGCTCTAAAATTATCCTATAAGGCATTGTAAGCAGTGATTTGAAAATATAAGCCAATATGGCAGCAATTTAGGAGTGGTATTTCTACCCTAGGAGGGTTTTCCACTCAGAAAATTCTTTATCTTATGGTCTCGTTGGAGTAAATTTAGTTAAGTTTTTGTCTTTTATCTCTGTCAATGTTTAAATCAGTATATCATGCATAAAAAATTCTATTGTGGGCTCTGATACATGTGAATGTGTAAGGCATCTTAACTTCAATCTTTCTTGATGATGTGTCTATTTGATTCATGGTTTTTGCAAATTCAATATTGTTTTAGCACAAGTGACATCTATTGTATAAATAGTCATTTGGTCTTTTTTGTTTTCCTCATTTTTGCAAATGCTTGAATAAAAAATGTCATGCACAAATCTTTTGTTACTATTGTGAACTTTGATATAGGAGAAAGTATAAATATATTCATTTGATTCAGTCTATGTCTCAAGTCATTTCAATGTTTTATTAATAAGCCTAGCTCATTTTTAAATACACAAGCCAAATCTACTTCACAAACTGTCATTTTTCCTCTCGATTCAAAAGAAAAAATAAACTCTTTGTTTTCAAAAAATATTGTGACTTTTGTCAATCCCTGATTCACCACCCCCCCCCTCCCCTCTAAGTGAGTTTTGTCTTCCAACAACTTTTTCCATGATGATCCTGCACAAACCCATCTCTTAAAAGTTATAAGTATTATCCTCTTGGGTTTCATAGAGCCCAAAGAGTAGGATTAAGGGCTTAAATATTCTTACTCATTATTTGGCCACTAATTTTGACATCTCTTAAGCATAACGGTTGGCTACCCTTTAGAGGATTTCAAGGTTTAGTTGAAAAAAGAGTCACCAATAGAATGATGAATTTGTTGGGGATGAACTTAGAACTTTTGGTTGCAGAAGGTCTTATCAAAAGAGGCATTCAAATTTGTAACCAATGATTAAAAATTCTAGTGTCTTGCTTTCCCATTCGGGTCACCAATAGAATGGCGACTTTGGTGGGGATAAATTTGAGACATTTCTGATCGAAGAATACTAGTTACAAATTATTATATCATAGAATCCAGAAGTTGGTGAATCTAAACATTTGGTTCAGATATTGTGAAGTTTTCAGACCTAGAAGTGGCTGTGTTGTAACAAATTTCAAATAATTTGTGTTTTTTGGTTGTTGGAGGATACCTAGAAGGAAATCTATCATCAAAAGAGCTTCATACTACTTGAAGTTTAGTCCTCTATGAAGAGAGGTGGCGACTCTATCTAAAGAACCCACTGAAGATATGAAGGGAAATTGTAGATCTAAAAAGATGTTTAGTCAAAAAGAAAGGTTACTAGTTGCCACAAGTTTCCAAGTATTCTCATAATCTAGATAAAGTATTATCATGTGTGAAAGTCAATTCTATGAGAAGTATTCAATACTTGAAGATAATAAATGGTTCCCTATTCAATGAAAATGCATTGAGAAATGGAATATTAGTGGTCTTTTTCATACTTCTAATGTGTAATATATAATATGTGTAATGATTTGATAAGTATGCTTATTTCTGAATTATGCCTCCAAGAAATTTGTAAGGAAAAATATTTAACCTATATTTTAGGATTATGGTTAAATTAGTGAATGAGCTGATTAATGACTATATTTGAAATTCATAGTGAACATAAGAGGGTTTCCCTGTGATATAGAAAATAAAAGTATGCAGGGAAAACAATTTTTACCATACCCTGAAAGGGATTGTGTTATTGAAAGTTATATTTCATTGGCCTTTAGTGGTATTAGAGGTTTCCCTAACCTGATTCCTAAACATGTTAGGAAACATTTTACCGAATTCACAAGGTAGAGCTTAGAATCATCCTGTAAGAATTTGCAAACATTCATTTATATGATGGGGGATAATGAAGTAAATCACAAGGATGTTTTCATGAAGCTTTTTGTTCATTATTTAAAGGATAATGCTAGAAATTAGTTCTCATTTTTACCAACCTATTCTATAGCTTCATGGAATTAGTTTATGATAGCCTTTGTAGAACAATTTGGTGAAAGGGTAAACCCAAATGTGGTAAGAATTTTTTTAATGGAAATCCATAGAAATGAAGATGAGTTGGTTCTTTCTTTCAACCTTATATTTTTAAAGGAAATAAGGGATATTCCATAAAGTATAAGATCAAATGATTCAAAATTTTTAGTGGTGTATCTTGGTGTATTTGATAGTAATATGAGTTATCGTCTAAAAGATAAGGAACCCACAATGTTATATCAGGCATATGAAATTGCTATGCATATTGAAAATAACTTGAAATATTCAATAATGAAAGGGTGTAAGGAAAGAATTGATTATCCTAATACACCTATTGAAAATGGACTTCATGAATCAAAAAATAATAATTATTGTCAAGATAATAGTGCTTTTGCTGCTCAATCATCACAATATGCAAATCATAGCAAGCTTCAAGATGAATATCAATATAATTTGAATAAAGTTGATCAGATGTCTTTTATTAAGAATTTGTATGAAATGCAAAGGTATAAAGAAGAGTCAACCAATGATTTATTCTCAATATTCTTGGATTCTTTGATAGTGGTTCCTAAGAATCTTAGACCTAAGGATTCAATATGCATTGATCTATTCTATAAAATTTATGATTATGAATTGAGTAAATTTCTAAAGGAATTAAAGCTTCAAACAATTTGATTAATTTTTTGAGTGGATAAAGAGTGTAGAAGGATTGAAATGTGATCATGTAGAAGAGGTTATATTTCATAATATTGGTATTGGTTTTCCTATTGCGTAAAACTAGAAAACAATTCAAACAAATCAAGAAGGTATAGCAGAGCATGAACATCCATCTTGATACATGGGTTAAAGTAATTATTGCAATCACTTCATAGGTAACATGTATGTTGATCAATGCAATGGTGATAAAAAAAAATACATAGGGTTTGAAGACAACATAGAGAGGCATGAATTACACCCTTAGAATAACTTGAATGGGGAAGAAGTAGAAGATATGATATAGGTTTTTCCTTACCAAGATTCGGTCACTAGTGGTGATGCATTTTTTATTGAAACTTAATTGGAAAGTAGGGGGCAAGATGTTATAAATGAAGATTTGAGCATTCAGTATGAACATAGTTTGAATATTGATGGATCTCCCTCTTCTAGTAACCATGATGAAAATGGATGTAGCAATTCCTCTATTGACTCTTTTTTCCCTGATGAAATGGAGTTGGAATCTTCTACTTCGAATAGGGTGTGTGAAGATGATAATGGAGGTGTATATTTTCTTGAGGAGGAACAATCCTCCTCCTATGGATATTTTTCGGAATGTGGATCATTAATGATGTGAATGAAGTTGAAAATATATCTCTATGCTCTTCGATTGATTGTAATAATTTTGAATATAATGATGATATGGAAGATTTTGACCATCATACTAAGGGAGGATAATATTTTATGATAAAAATGAATGTATGGAACAACCCTTTATTTGATGAGCTTCCATATTCACTCGAAATAAGAAATGGTAATCATTATTGGTGAAAAAATAATCCACTCTTTATTGATGACTCTGATGATGCATCTAATGCAAAGTTGGAGTATGGAAATGGAAAAATTAAGCAACATATTGATGATCTCATTGAGGGTATTGTGTTTGGTTATCTTACATATGACACAAATATGGTTAGTAAATCAAAAGATCAGTCTGAGATTGAAGTTTTTGCTTCTTTATCTATGGATCATATTTACCATTGTGAAGATGATCAAGAGGCAATCTATCCACATGAAAGTTGTAGTGATATGAATATTGATAAGGTCACTTATGCACAATTGAATGAAAAAATGATATGGGATGAAAACATGGAATGTAATGAGGACATGCCACCAATAGATCATGTTAATGTTTGAATAATGAACAATCTTAAGGTAAAAATGTATGTGCTCAGTGGGTTGATCCTGAGCATAGAGCTAGAAATGATGAAGGGGAAGGTGAATGTGCTTATCTCCCTACTAATCATGATTGTTTGTGTGAAGTAGAAGTTGAAATATCTACTATAAATGAAAAGGATGATGATGTACTCATTGATGAAAGAAGGTTTTAAACTATCAGAATGTACATCATGAAAAATGTATGGAAATTAAATCAGCATAGCTCATAATTTTGAAGAATTCATTGGTTTACTTGATATTACACATGTATTTACGTTTGCACATGATTTTCTCTTTGATGATCCTATAAGTGTTGATTTGTTTGGGCCTATTCTTGAGGCATTTTTCTTTGAGTTGAATGATTATTTGGAGAATGAGTCACAATATGTTATTGGACCTAAGATGAATTCATTTACCTAGTCATGGGATGTCAATGATGCATATGACTTCTACTCCCATGGTACCAATGATTTTTATGATGCTATACAATTCAAGGATGTTTTTGAATATTCCCTTTTCCTTTTTGATACATTTGTGGGTTGTTTACAGGGTACACAAAAAAGTGTTTATGAAGGTTTTCATTTTGGGATGCAAACTAAATATAAGATTAAATTTTGTGATGTTACTAACCAGGTTGATTATGAATGTTTCATTTTTTCATTTCAATTAGGCATGGTTGATTGTGTTGATCCTAATGAGTTTGATTCTTGGGAAATGCTTGGTACAATTGTTGATCCATTATAGATAGTAGAGGATAAATTTTTTGACAGAGGTAAAAGTTTTCCTTAAGTTTTGGGGGATTGGGGCTACCAATTTGAGGAGTGAATCTTGTGAATTTTTAAGAGAAGGTTTCTTAGAATCCATGAGATTTGCACTATATAGGCCTGTAATTACTATATATAGGTTTGGTGTGTTTGTTTGCCTTGTTCGAGTAGCTCTTGGTTTTTTGTCTTTCTATTTTGGTCAGATTCACCTTGAGATCTAGTTTCTCACCATACCCACTAGGGTAGGCATCCCCAAGCATGAGCCACTAGTAGACCTCCTAAAAAAAGATTAGAATTTTTCGTGTGTCCTTCCTTTTCATAGTTATGTACTTTTGAGCTTGAGGGTAGGGCCTAGGGTTTTAGGTGAAAAACCTCTTTTCAAAATTTGTATGATCATGGACATTATATATTTCAATTCTTTGTTGACCCATCACACCCAATTATTGGTCACCTAAGTTGTCTCTTGAGCCATTAAAATCATTATCCACACCGGCCCCTTGAGTTAGGTCTGTCGGTCACCATCTGCAAGTTAATCATTTTAATTTTTCCATTATTGAGCTAAGTAATTTAATGCTTAGAGACTTATGTATTAAGTTTTTCTCACCAAGGGTTAAGTCTCATAGACCTATTTGTGGCCCTATTTTAAGAACTAGTGACTTTTGCATGTGCAAAAATGAAAATCCATGGTGGTCATTCGATCGCTGCAAGTAGATCTTGACCATTCCCAACATGCCCAACCTAGTTTATTCCTTATTATTTTATTTGTATGGGCTGGTGGGATTAAGCCATGTGTATTGTGCCTAGGTTTTCATGAAGTATTTATTGAATAATTTATGCGGTATCAGAAGAAACCAAAAATGATTGAAGAAACATGTCGCAACATTTTGACTGCTCCCCACACACCTGTTCTAGTTTATTTTTGTTAAAATAAATGAATGGGCTTGTGGGTGATTTCCATGTGGCATGACAGGTGGTGGGCTTAGTGTTTCTAAATAGATAGAAATCAATTATTTAAAATAGATTGGTAGTAGGTATCATTACACATTTTTTCATCTGGACTCCTCCCTACATGCTCATCCATTTTTTTATTAAGATGATGAATTCACATGGACTAGTGGGAATTAGGCATGTGTAGCCTTTCTATGGTGGGCCATATATCTTTTGAAAAGCAATGAAAAGTTCCCAATGAAAATCTATGGTGATTGATGAGAAACATGGCCCAATCTAGACCATTCCCCACTACCCCATTAGTTCTAATTTTAATGCTTATAAAGGGAAATGCGCTAGCAGGCATGGTGACATATGTTGTTCCATGCAAGGACCCACTAGGTGTTAATGATGATGTGTATTCTGACAAGAATCTATGTGGATGGTTGATGGCTAGTGACATGGACTATCTTAACCAATCCCCATCATCTTGTGAGGGCCCATTTGTGTCTCCTAATTCTTAGTGAGCAAGCGGGTGCCTAATGCGTGGACTACTTCAAAGGGTCTGATAAACTTTAGCAAAGATAAAGTATTGGTAAATTTTGGCTAAAACTAAATGAATATTTCAGAACGCCACCAAATTTTAACTAAGTCTTTTGCACACATTCAATATTTGGGAGATGATTTTTTTTCTAGCCATCAATTTTGTCAAGTGTTAGTACACATGAGATGAAGAATTTGAAGCAAGATAGAGTATAGGTTGATATTCTAAGGATTGATCATGATCGGTCCCTACTATCTTGTAGTGGTGAATTATAAGTAAATTAATTCCCATGGGCGAGTGGGTAAATGTGACATGACATGTTTTATCAGATGCTAAGTATGAGATTATTTATGTAGATGGAGTGGGTGTTTTTCAATTTGAATTTTCTAATTGAGAAAAACTATCTAGCACATGAAAATTAATTTTGCCATAATTAACCATTCCGGTTGATTACCCATTGATTCATTTAAATTTTTGATCAACAACTAAGATTCAAAGTCGAAGCAGCTAGTTGATATCTCTCTTGTGCAAGCTCCCTTGGAACATGAATGAATACATGTAGCAGTTGGTCTATTTATTGGTGAATTCATGTTTTTTATTCTCACCATTTATTATATGTGATAATTGAGAGTCTGGGAATAAGTTTACAAAGTGTTCTAAGTGATTATAGAGGTTGAGCTACTTATTTTACATCGAAGGTGGTGTCTCTATCAGTTGCTCCATTAATAATGGGTAAAGTGAGCATGTCTATCAATCTAGCTCATAGTTCTAGGAGACTCCTTGAGTCTTAGAGTGCTCTGTCGAAGAAGGAGAAAGATATACATGAGGTCCCTATAACACTAAAGAATAAGGAAAGAGCTGATAGGAAATCTACATTGGGTATTCTCAAGCATTCCTATCATATGAGAAGCCAAGTTATCTTAGAGGAATTGGTTAAAGACAAGGAAATTAAGGTTGATAGGCTTGAGAGGGAAGCTACAAGAAAGAACAAATATCACCAATTTTTTATGGGACTTCCTTAGTCTCCCATTGAAGTCTTAGATGATCCATCTGATAGGGGACATGAAACTGACTCTGCATACTGCAAATATCTCATGGTCGTGAGTAATTTGACTGATTTTGAGGATGAGGTGGTGATGGCTACTCTAGTTTCAATAAGGACATCGAGAGGGTGTTCTTATTCTTCCACTAACTAGGGAGAATAGCACCCCGCTCCCTTTCTGAGTTGATACTCAGGTTTTTGTTCTTTATGCTGACATGTTTCCTTTTTGGCTAGTATGTTGTGATAAGGGTTATTGTTGTTTCCTACTTTTTTGTTGATGGTGACATTTTTTGGGTTGATGTGAATGTGTATATTTTGATGTTGTGATGCAGTTCCTTTTGGAAGGTTGGTGGGATTCTCTAACGAAAGCTTTTTGATATTTTTCTCTCCCTGGTTCTATAAATGATTACATATAATTGGTTGGGAAATATTTTAAAATTTGGTGAAATTAAAAATTAAATGAAGACTAATATGACTATAATTCATTTTGGTGCTTGTTTCTCCCTTATTCTAAAAAATGTATTTCAAGGCTGATTATAGGGGTCAATGTTTGATTCTTATAATGGTCTAGGTGAAAAACTAGGTTCAGGAAGAAGTATATAGTATCAATGCTGATATATATAATAGTAGGATATCTAGGGTATAAGAAAAGTATGTAGTAATCTTAAAAAAAATTTAGGCAAGCCACATAATTGAAGGAAAATATTTTACATTCTTATAGTATATACTCTTTTATGTAATTTCTCTTGCAAGTTATGAATGAAAGGGTTAATGATCTTATGGTTAATCTTCTATTATTTTGGTTGATTGTATGGATTTTTTTTGGCTTCAATTCAATAAGTTGATTAAATGCTAAGATAAGCTCATAAATCTATATGGGGGAATATAAGGTTTGATAAGAAGTTATGTGTTGAACATAGTGAGTTGCATGCTACAATGTGGTGTTACAATAGGCTAATAATCTCTAAATAAATGGGTAATGTATTACTAATTATTACATATTTTGAATATGATGCCCAATAGATAAAGCATTGGGCTATTCATTAGTATGATTTAGATAAATCATTTAGCAATGCACCTAACTAGAGATTTGGAATGAGAACAAAAAATCATTTAAAATACTTTCAATTAAGTTCCTCTTAATTCCTAGCACTAAGTAGTAATTTTTTTGAAGACTAGCCAAATCTTTGGAGAAGGATGCTTAGTTGTATTCAAAATAGGAATTTATGTGTGTATAAAATTACTCTTAGGAACTAACTATCTCTTAAAAGTAATAAGGATTACCCTCCTGGATTTCACGGAGCCTAAAGTGTAGGAGTAAGGGCCTAAAGATCTTTACTCATTAGCTGACCACTAATTTTGACATCTCTTGAGCATAAGGGTTAGATACCCTTTAGAGGATTTCAAGGTTTAGCTGGAAAAATGAGCCAAAATATTTGAGCATGAATCCTACTCCAATAAATGCGTTGAGCCCTACATATACACATATACAAAAATGTAATTAAAAAATATAATAAATATATAAACACATACACATGAATAAGTGAACATGTACATATATACATAAACTTAGATAAAAATTAAAGTTCACTTGTCAATTAACATGGTCAAGTGAAGAATGTGTATGTTCATGCTTTGCTCTCAAACTGGGGGTAATATGTGCTACCTACATCTATAAATTTGCATGAATATGTAAAAAGGAAAACTAATTTCAAATTATATAATTTATAGAAATGTGTTCTAGTCTGAGAAGTTACAACTACATGTAAATTTAACTTTTAAAACTTTTAAAATTATATACATCCCTAAATCACACATGCATATTGAATGTAACTTTTTTATTATCATAGAATCCACCAACTCATTTATAGTCCTACCCCTGACTAGCTCTACCAATGAGGTGTATATCAGACTTTGCAAGTGAGACAAGATTCACCCTAAAGAGAGAATCTCCATAAAAGATAGAACTCTTGTAGCCTACTCTAGTTTATCAGTAGATGTTTGTGTTGAACAAGATAGTTGAGAGGGGGTTGAATAAGTTGTAACAAAATTTAACCTTTAAAACTTCCACCAAAAATTAGATCAATCACAAATCTTTTACTTTGCTAAAGTGATTAAACATTGAGTGTAAAAGAAGATACTAGAAAGCATCACACATACATAGTAACACTAGAATTACTTGGAAAACCCAATGAGGGAAAAAAATGGTGAGGATTAGCTCACAATATAAAGAATATAAAAACCAATTACAAAGGATCACTACCAGAGAAGGCTCACTGCTAAAACATGAATAACTATCGGAATCAAGAGTCATTTTCCAACAAGGGTTAACCACTCGGAGGGCTCACTATGACACAAATATAAAGAAGATAGAAGAGATATGTTACAAATTAAAGACAATTTCAATGCAACAAATATTTCCAACACAACTCACTCAACCACTTGCATACATGCATGAATGATAGAGTACACCTTTAGCTCACCACATTTGAAAACATAAAAATTATATTTCGCATTGATCTATCGAACTCGCATTACACACACATTGTTTTGAATCTAATTACCATCTATTTTGATCTATTTCTTTTCACTTATATATTTTATACACCTTTCACCAATATCTCATCCTACATTTATACCATCTTTAACTTGGAAACATCAAAATTTGGCCATCCATCATTTAAATTCCAATTAGATTGGCACCAAAACATTATAGGGTGGAATTAGAATAAGGGTGAATGAAAAACACACTTGGTGAGGACCCAAATAAGTTCCCAACACACTTCATTAACCTTGAGATCATTTTTTAGCACAAGGTTAGCCAAACTAGTGTAAAACACTAAACCGCAAATTTTGGGGGAATAGGGGGTTCTCTTGCACTTTTAGGGTTTTTCACCTAAAATGAGAGAGGTTTTTCACACCCAAAAATTGGAGGGTTAATTCAAGACTAATTCCAATATTATTAAGATGTGTTGAAATGAGATATCCTAAATACAATAAATTGATAATAGAAATGAACTATTGATGTAAAAATAATGAAATGTAGATTGTTTGAAAAAACATAGTGATATGAAGAAAGATAGATTAAAGGAAATAAAAGGAAAAAAGGAAAGGAAAACAAGAAGAGTGCACTTGGAATGAACAAAATTTGAAATGAATATTATAAATACCTCTGAAATTCTAGAAAATCTAATATTCTAGCCAACTAGGACACTTATGCCAAGATGGGCGACTTAGTCCTGGATCTAGGAAACTGCTCTAGAGAACGTTTCAGCCAACTGGGTATCGAGATCTCCAAAAATCTCTAAAACAAACATGTAGTGGGATTATTTCACCACTGTTGATGATTTAGTCTACTCTGACTTTTCTACAAATCTAAAAGTGGAAATGGAAACCTATAGTCTACAATTTGTTCTCCAACTGAAACCTTTATCCAAATCTTTGAAATCACTTGCAAAATAGAATATAGTTTGGTTTCTAAGGGGGAGTTTTCCTTGGTAAAACCCCTAGTAGGTATTTAAACTTTGAGGGAGATAAGAAATATACATAAAACCCTAGCCCTAAGTGTATCTAAGACTATGAAATCTAAAGTATGATGCAATTGTATTTTAATATTGAATAATAATATACATAAATGATACTAGAACAATGCAAGACTCATTCCAAGAGACCATAAATCACATTAGAAATGAATATTAATGACATGAAAACCTTCCTTAGGCTGAAGATAGAGAGAAAATGGAAGATGGAACCACTTTGAAAATAAGTTTTTAGGATTGATTTGATGGCTAGTTGCATCTCTTGAACCTATATTTCTCCATGATTCTCCATAGGAATGCATGATCAACCATTTAAAATGTGAGATCTTGGTCAAAAAAAGAGCTTGAGAGCTTGCAAGAACCCTATCTTGCTGCCCTAAGCTTCAACTTTATTCTAGATAGACTAATGATTCTTTTTGTGGAAGATGTTCAACACTTGACTCTTGAATTTTTGCTTGTAAAAATGACTAAAGGTTATGAAAAATGACCTAAAAACGTGTATTTATAGACATCAATACCTTTTTTTGGTTATTTAGACCTAAGAGGTCGACATCCATAAGAAATTTTGACTAAGTTAGAGATTTTCCCACTCAAAATTGCAAATTTCTCAAATAGGGACTAAGTCACCACCTTGGGCGACTTAGTCCCACCAGTGGTTTTTGAGGTGGGTTTTATAAAATTTGAATGATTTGAATGTTATTTTCTAGGAATTGTATGATTTTTAGGCGGAATCAGCCTCAAGGTCCAAAATAATGAGTTTTAAGGGCCTATAAATGTTGTTCTATGGGGTGATTGATGCAAGGGTGTCTAAAGTAGGACCAAATTAGGCACAAAATTGTCTCTTTCTTCAAAACTATATAGTTTTTGATGACACATTTAGCCCCTAATTTAGCACATATATGACTTTACATGCATATGCAAGCTAAAGGACTCTAAACAATGCATTTTTCTTCATAAAAGGATACTCATTCAAAATATGGGAGAAAGAAGCCCCTAATGTAGCTATCTAAAAAAATCACAACATTAGGAACCACATCTTGCAAGACAAATTCGTTGTTCAAAAATCCTCTTATTTAACTTCTAAAAATCAAATTAGAGGATATATGTATGCTGATTTCGTTTACTTTATGGAGGTGGAATCAATGTAGAAATCTACCCTCATTGAGTAAACACACTCATATCAAAGAGAATTTCCAAGTAACATGCCACATAATGATAGATGATTGATGATATTAGGTTTGGAAACATGATTTTGACATAACAAATGACATCAAAAATGGAGTTCACTAGGAACTATGATGTTTTGAATGAAAAGCACTCTATTATTTCTAAGATAGGGAAAACCCAAATGTGCATACATGAGAGTTACAAGAGTTAAAGATGAAGTAATTTTCTACTTACTTGTTCATTTTACCTTCTTCTAGCATGATAGTATGAGAGAATAGTGAAATATGTGGAGCAAATGAGACTAACACCTACAATACTGGATGTGTTGTGGGACTAGGTGGCATGCAACGAGCATTACCATGATGTGAGTCAATTCTGATACGTTCGATTTGTGTTTATGCAGTTATTTGATGATTTTTTTGCACTTCTAGGAATTTAGGATCTCGAAAAAAAAATTGCAAAGTGTCCCCATTTTCTCACAAAGTGTCTCGTTTATTCAGAAAGTGTCCCTTTTATTTGCAAGGTGTCCCACTTTTTCGCAAAGTGTCATGTTTCTTCATGAAGTGTCCCAAAAGGGTTCTAAAGTGTCTACAACCTTTAATAAAGCACACTAGAAGATCATTAGTATACTTGCATGATGAATAAAGTAAAAACTAAAGATGCTAGATGATTTATAGAGCATATTTTTGTGTTTTTGATAGGTACCCACCCATTCATGTTAGCGTCTAGGTGGTAGGTAGTTGAGTTTCTTGAGAGATTTAGCCCTCACACTTTCAACAAAGGATACTGAGAACCTGCAGGCTATGGGAATATATTGGGCGTACCTCATGCCCCCATGAGGTACCATGATACTATGTTGATGGTGATATGAGAGTGTTGGGATATCCTTGAGCCTTTGGCTATCCTCTACGGTAGTTGTGGTAGTACGGGGATTTACACTTTTAGAGAGTGAGATTGGATTGGCTAGAGGACAATGAGATCTTGTGGAGACTTATCAGCTCACAATTTAGTGGCCAGATCACATGAGGTAATTGAGGAGATTACAGTTAAATAAAATTATGTTGGTCATCATGATCATGTAGTACATCCCTTCTATTACAATTGAGTCATGCAGAAGTTTGGATAGATTTAGAGGTCACCCAGGACACATTCCTTTTTTAGGAGGTTAGTGCGGAGTTCCCAAAGACCAAGTGATATAGTATGGATCACTCTAGATGATGTTGTCAAGATTGAATCTGACTTCTCAAATCATGATCAGCCTCTAGTATCTAAAATAGATGATGTTGATGCCACATGGGAGTATAGGAGTGGTGGACAGTATCATGACTGGATCCTATTTATCTAATTGATAAGCCCATAAGAGATGAAGGACCATTTCTAGAGAGGAGAGAGATGACAGGGTTGAGGAGACACACCACATGGCTGCAAGCATATTTACTGAAATTATTGATGAGGATGTAGATCCTAACTATGATGGCCAAGAGGGAGAGGAGGAGGACCAGGATGAGGAGGAGGAGCCACCCCTGAGTGAGAGTGATGAGGTAGTGGCTGAGGATCAACATGAGCGGGGAGATCTCTCACCCATTCATATGACGATCAAGAGTAGTGACTACCACAAGCATCAATACTCATAGTCATGGATAGGCTAGCACATCGTTCATGCCCCTTGCAAAGGATGAACTTGGTATTGCTCATTCTACCAGAGAGATAGGTGATGAGATTTAATTTTATGCATATATATCATGATGTGTACTCATTGTGTATTGTTTCTACCTTGTAGGATCTATGAGAGATTGGTAGGATCTCTACTATTAGGAAGCTACAAAGATAGTTCCAACATCTATTGACAAGGAGGACATCAACTCAGATTATATGCCCCCACCTATTATGGAGAAAGATCTAGAGTCACTTATGATATTACAGACAACATATGAGAGTTTGAAGAGATGAATCCGTTGAGGTGAGTCTACAACATAGGCATAGCCATCCCCAACTCCAAGAGAGGTTGAGAGACTAGAGACAAAGGTAGAATGACTATAGGTAGTGAGGGATCAGATAGTAGGAGAGTAGCAGGTAGCCCTTGGATGGATACAGGGCTTAAATTTTGCACTCAGATTTAGTAGATCATGGTCACAATCACGTATGACTGTCCCCCGACATCCTACTATTGAAGCAGCACAAGGACCAGATCTTGAGTGATTTGGTAATCACAACCCTCAATGATATTGCATGTTTTTTTGACATGTACAAAAAACCCTTGATGTATATCTAGATATATGATTATTTTAATGTGTTATTACTTATATTTATGTCTTAAATGATGATGTGATTAATTAAATAGCCTTGGTAAGATTACTTATTTAATGTCTTCATGATTTAACAAACCTTATGTGATTTAATTTAAACTTTCTATAGTTTCCTTTTGATACAAAATAATGATTAAGTATGTTATGCACTTATGTTCTAAGTTAACATAACACACATGAGGAATTTAAATAGTAGGAAACCTAAAGTAACTATAAAATGAATTAAATAATTACTCTATTGCTTAGGATACACACATAATTGTTTGTTAAGAACAAAGCATTGGGAAAGCATATAGGATATAATTGAATAGCTTTAACAACACTGCTTTATCATTCATACCATTTAAAGGAACTATACATAATACTGAAGCAAATTGGTGGCATTGATAGGGTCTTTAAGGGGTGTGCCATCTAGCTCTTTTAATGTTTAAGTGCCAGAAATATAACTTGAATTGATGATGTAGGGTCCTAAACAATTAGGACTAAATTTGACTTTTTCAACGTAGACTACCATAGTATTTCATTGATTTTCATATAAGACTAAATCACCCTTAGTAAATTTCTGAGGGATGATATGAAGATTATGTTTATGTTGTAATTGTTTAGTATAATATTGGAGATGCTCAAGAGCGTTAATGTGTTGTTCATGTAGACATGCAAAACTAACATCATGCATCCAATTCTGCTATTAATCAATTAAAGCAATTTATTGATTAAATCCTAAGGTTCATCAGACTTAGTTAAATCAAATTTTTTAATTAAGTTCCTAAAGTTCTTCTTATTTGATTTAATAAATCAAATTGACATGCAAAACTAACATCATGCATCCAATTCTGCTATTAATCAATTAAAGCAATTTATTGATTAAATCCTAAGGTTCATCAGACTTAATTAAATCAAATTATTTAATTAAGTTCCTAAAGTTCTTCTTATTTGATTTAATAAATCAAATTGATTTAAAATCAAATATCAAATCCCTAAAAATCCCCTAAGTTAATTAATCTAAATTAATTAACTTCTAATAATAATTATCATTCTCTAGCTTTTGACTCAACTAGATTCAAATCCAAACTCTTAACTAACCCACCCACTTGCACCAATAAATCATTTATTTGATTTATTATTTCCTCTAATTACATTCAAAATGGAATCAAAATGGAATATTCTTCCAATTTGAATCTTCCCCCCAAAAGGGACTTGTCCCTTCCAACAAGGTTTTAAATGCTATTTGCACAAGTCAAACATGGCATTTATTGCACCTTTAATCCCCCCTAAACATGTCATTTCATCCAAATTTGAATTTCAAATTGGCACATTGGCCAAGACTTGCACATTCCTCACCCTCTCACACCTTGACAAGTGGCATCTTTTCATTGGCCCATGAATGATCCCACATTCATCAATTTGGCCTCTCCTCTCTTCAAGTTCAACTATAAGTTGAAGGCTTCTCTCCTTCAAACAACACAACACACTTCATGCAAGGTTACTCTCTTCATTTGAGAATCAATCTTGCTCTTCATCATCTACAATCTACACACATTTTGAAAGCATCTACACTATAGGCAACTTGAGTTCAAGCATCTCATTGTCTATCATATCACTAAGCTAATCAAGGATTGGGAAAGGGCTCTTTCACATATTCAAAGACCACCAATCCACTATGGGATAGGAATGATTCATGTTTTTTCATTGTTCTTATTAGTTGCATTGTTTAACATGATTCTATATTTCCTAGAGATGTTTGAATTTGCTGATTTAAACTAACTTTTGTGCTAACAACATGAAATTGTTTAAGTCTCTCTTGCAGATTTTATCATCCAAAAAATGGCACTTCGTCTCGAGCAAACGTCAACATAGGGAGCACGAAGAATCCTTATGATGAAACCAAATCGAATACTACAACCCGTCACATCATGAATCTTCATCCACCCATCACCCCATCCACAAATTGGGACCAACAACAAAAGAAAGACTTGAATTGAAGCATGAAGAACATTATCAAAGAAAAAGAAGCTATGAAGAATGAAGGACAAATCAAATACATATGGATACCAAAAAATACAAAGAAAGACTATCCCTATCAAACTCCATCAGTCAAAGAAATTATGGAGCAAAATAAAAAAGGGAAAAGTATCCATCAAAGATTTCCACAATGGAAAAAGGAAGCTTATCAAGTAACATACAAAGTGTATCAAGTAGTTGGTCCTAATTCTATGCACACTTCCGTATCCACCCATCATTTCTCATCTTCCCAAGTTTGGAGAGCCAAAGGTTCCAAACTATCAACCAATCCATCTTTTATTCCTAAACAAACTCCTCCATCCAGGCCTCCATGCATAATATCCAACTCTCACATTGACCATGTATTGGTGGCGACCCTTCATCATAAGGATTCAGAAGGCACTCTATCTCGATGTGCGCACAAAGACAGAGTTAACTCTGGTATCAGCAAAGCAGATTAGGGATCTCAAAAGTTACATTCAAGTGCACATATCTTGGCAAGACAACTTCTACAAGTAGGATATCGATGGCACATTATGACAGAAGCATCAACATCAGCACCACCAAGTGGTTTAGCATCAGCTTAAAATCTCTCAAAAATCCAAAAAAACTCAAAAAAAGGATTGAAAACAGTAAAGAAAAGAATCGTCCTCCAACGAAAACCATTTCGGTGGCGCTTTGGACAAGTACCATGATGAAAACCTAGCAAATAGGAGTCATGTGTAGAATCGAGCATCTACATGTGCCATTTCAGGAGAAAGCATCTTATCACATCCATAATAAAGCTAACATTCCATCCATATCATTCATTCATCCATGAACCATTTATCCAATTGGGCAATTTTATCCATCTGCATCCAAGGTCCAAGTTACCTTCATCTTGATAAAATTTTGGAGCACACTTTACACTTGTTTATGGTAAACATCTTGACATGGGTCATTTGCATTAATCCCATCCTATCCAACATTATCTGAGCCTCAAATAATTATCCGAATGAGCATTCCTCTATTTGAACACCGTTATCTTATTGTAAGATAATCCATATCCATTTGTCCAAGAATCCACCCATGGTCATTCAAACATTGCTAGACATTGGGGGCAGATGTTTGCATCTTGCTTTAGGATTAAATCTTGATCTATATCTTCACACTTATGTGGTGATCTGAACATTGGAAAATGTGAAATCAAATTGGTTAAGGCATTTGTGAACCAAAAATAAATAAAAATCCAAATCACTAGCCCATGGCATATTTTGACAAGACGTCGTTCCTTATCAAGCTTTATCTTTTGTCGAACATCAATCCAAGCAATCCATATCAGTCGCATCTAATTCACACATCTGTGTCACATCAAATCATCAAAGCTATTTTATTCCAAAGAAAGTTTCATCAATCTTGATCAATCAGATCCAATCAATTATCACCTTGTTTGACTTAAAACACTTAGTCAAATTATCATCTTGTGAACGAGTTTACTCTAGGATAACACAACTTCCTTGGGTTTACAAGTTCATTATCATCTTTGTTTGGCTTAACACACTTAGCCAAATTATCAAATCCATAATCACCTCGTTTGGCTTAACACACCTAGCCAAATTATGATTTTTGTACGAGTTTACTCTAGGATAACACAACTTCCTAGAATTACAAGTGCATTATCACTTCTATTTGACTTAACACACTTATTCAAACTATCAAGTCATCAATTTGATTAATCAATACTAAGCTTGGTTTTCAAAAAAATCCCAAAACAAAACACTGATATCATATCATGTCCATATCCAAATTGTCAAAATCATGTGAAAAATTCAAAAACATTCAAAAAATTCATCAAAAAACTCAAAAAAAAAAATCAAAAATCCTAAAACATCCAAATCATTCAAAATACAAAAACATGTCGAAATATCAGAAAACCTTCAAAAATTCATCATTAAGTCAAGTTTGTCACCTTGTCGAACTACGTCGTCTCTGAGCTTGAACATAGGCAAGTTTGATCTTTGATCATCCCCCGAGACAGTTAGGGTCAGTCCTTTAGGCTTCTGTTGCATTGGCAATCCATTTGCCCATCTAGTCTGCATCTTAGGTTAGTCCTTTAAGCAATAAAAGGGGCAATCCGTTTGTCCATTTTATCATCAAACCAGTCTTTCACCTTGTCAAACTACATCATCTCTGAGCTTGAATGTAGGCAAGGTTGATCTTTGATCATGCCCCGAGATGGTTAGGTCATTCCTTTAGGCGTCTGTCACATTGGTAATCCATTTGCCCATCTAGTCTACATCTTAAGTCAGTCCTTTAAGCAATAAAAAGGGGGGCAACCTGTTTGCCCATTCGTCTTATCATCAAGTTAGTCCACCACCAGTCGAAATACATGGTCTCTGTGTGTATAACGTAGGCAAGGCTAATCTATGGATCAGATCCTGAGACCCCTAGGATAGGTCTTTAAGTTAGTTTGTTCGTCTTAAATCTCAAAAATACCAAAAACATTGAAAAATGTGAAAATACCAAAAATAGCCTCAAAATATCTGAAAAAAACCCCAAAATGGTGCATCCATTTCATCTCGCTTTCACCCGTGATTGTCATCACTTATAATAAAATCAATCGTCGCTTTCACCCTTTGGTGAGTTAGTTAGAAGCAAGTTTAGCAGGTTCCAAAGGAAACTCCCTAATCGTCAAAGTCTCAAAAGTCTAAGTCAGTAAGTCAACAAGTTGGTCAACTCAGAATATCAATAGCTTATCACCCCAACCAGCCTCACCAAAACCCTAATCACTACATGTCCTAGGATGAAGCTTTCCTGTGATGGACATAAGAATCAGGTACCTCACATTAGTTTAGCCTTGGCTAGCGGTATGAAGAACATTAGCTTGTTTGTTTACTTTATCTTGGTCCTTTTAGACTTATCTTATTTTGCGCTCATTCCAAGGACCTCTCGATGATGGCTAAACAAAATAGGTTTAGAGAGAAAGGAATGGGGTAATGATCATTATCTTTTTATCTGCTGTGCTTATTGGATATTCTTGTAAAATAACTTCGTCAAACGTACTTTGTTTGTTTGTAGGAAAAATGTTTTGAGTGTCTTGTTGACCACATAAGAAGGCTTGCCTTCTTATGTTTTGGCCCGAGATGTTTAAGATATCTGAACTATCTTTTGAATAAGGTTATGTTTGTCAAGTGTGAACAAGAGTACTCCTATCTGTTTGATGAGTCAAAGTCCATCACACTAGGCACCACGCCATCCTGGTTCTTAATACCTTGATGCATCGCACCTATGTGTGTTATCAAACATAAAGAAAGGTATGCTCTTTTCCCATCCTTGGATAAGCAATACATCATCATCATTCATCATCATATCCAATAAAGTCTCAATGACTGGGGGACTTGTTGGACTTCTTCATCTTCTCGAATTTAAGGGTTGATCCCTCTCATTCTTCTATCCTCTTTCATGCTAACAATGCATCCATGTTGCATTCATCCCCTCATCTCACATAATCATGCCATATCCATCTCATTTTCATAATCATTTAAGTTGTTTAGGATAATATAAATTTTTTATTTTAAGCATCTTCCAAACATCTCATTTACATCATCATTATCATATAGTCTAACCATCCATACATTCATTTTGAACCTCTTTGTCACGAGATCCACCTCAATATTTTCACTTGATCTCTCGAGGGGGCAATGTACTAACGTACTTCTTTCTGCTGGGGCATCTGATAAATAAAAAATTCTTTATTTTTTGATGTCAGCAGCATCATTCTTTGAACCAATGCAATGAGTACATTGCTTCAAAGAGGGGCAAAATGTAGACATGCAAAACTAACATCATGCATCCAATTCTGCTATTAATCAATTAAAGCAATTTATTGATTAAATCCTAAGGTTCATCAGACTTAATTAAATCAATTTTTTTAATTAAGTTCCTAAATTTCTTCTTATTTGATTTAATAAATCAAACTAACATGCAAAACTAACATCATGCATCCAATTCTACTATCAATCAATTAAAGCAATTTATTGATTAAATCCTAAGGTTCATCAGACTTAAGTAAATCAAATTATTTAATTAAGTTCCTAAAGTTCTTCTTATTTGATTTAATAAATCAAACTGATTTAAAATCAAATATCAAATCCCTAAAAATCCCCTAAGTTAATTAATCTAAATTAATTAACTTCTAATAATAATTATCATTCTCTAGCTTTTGACTCAACTAGAGTCAAATCCAAACTCTTAACTAACCCACCCACTTGCACCAATAAATCAATTATTTGATTTATTATTTCTTCTAATTACATTCAAAATGGAATCAAAATGGAATATTCTTCCAATTTGAATCTTCCCCCCAAAAGGGACTTGTCCCTTCCAACAAGGTTTTAAATGCTATTTGCACAAGTCAAACATGGCATTTATTGCACCTTTAATCCCCCCTAAACATGTCATTTCATCCAAATTTGAATTTCAAATTGGCACATTGGCCAAGACTTGCACATTCCTCACCCTCTCACACCTTGACAAGTGGCATCTTTTCATTGGCCCATGAATGATCCCACATTCATCAATTTGGCCTCTCCTCTCTTCAAGTTCAACTATAAGTTGAAGGCTTCTCTCCTTCAAACAACACAACACACTTCATGCAAGGTTACTCTCTTCATTTGAGAATCAATCTTGCTCTTCATCATCTACAATCTACACACATTTTGAAAGCATCTACACTATAGGAAACTTGAGTTCAAGCATCTCATTGTCTATCATATCACTAAGCTTATCAAGGATTGGGAAAGGGCTCTTTCACATATTCAAAGACCACCAATCCACTATGGGATAGGAATGATTCATGTTTTTTCATTGTTCTTATTAGTTGCATTGTTTAACATGATTCTATATTTCATAGAGATGTTTTGAATTTGCTGATTTAAACTAACTTTTGTGCTAACAACATGAAATTGTTTAAGTCTCTCCTGCAGATTTTAGCATCCACAGTTCATAAATAATTTTGAACTTGTGTAACCATTGTTCCTTATAGGTGTTATTATCAACAAGACCTTGGAGAGAAATCCTAAATTTTGGGATTCCTAATTCTAGGGTTATGATGGCCTCGATACCCAAAACAAGGTTGTAACGCATATTTCCTGTATATGACCGAACACTTGTGCGATAGGCCCAGAATGCATATTGTAAATGAGTATGCCAATATTTATGGTTTTGATTAATAGTTTTCTTAAGGATTTGTTCGAGTATCTTATTAGTACTTTCAACTTGACCATTAGATTGTTGGTATTACGGTGTGGAAAAATGATGTTGAATGTGGAATGTATTGAGGAACTTCTTCACATCATTATTTTAAAATGGTGTTCCATTGTCTGAAATTAATGTGGAAAGGAGTCCAAAGCGAGCGATAATGTGTTCCAATAGGAAATGGCATATCACATCAATAGTTGTGGATCAAAGATGAATATATTCTACCTATTTTTTAAAATAATCAATTGCGGTGATGATAAACATATGCCCAACAAAATATGGTGGTGAGATTTTTCCAATTAGATCTAGTCCCCGTATAGAGAACAACCAAATAGGGATTTGGGCCTGGAGATTAGAAGCAAGAGCATGAATCAAATTTCTATTTTCTTGACATTTGTGACATTTCTTAACATATGCATAACAATCTTTCTCCATGTTTTTCCAGTAGTATCCCATACGAAGGAGTTTTTGTAGTAAGGTTTTTCATCCAAAAAGACCTCCATAGGTTCCCACATGAGCCTGCTCAAGGGCTATATGAGTTTGAGAATACCTAAGACATCGTAGGAGAATTCCATCAAAGGATCTTCTATATAGCACATCAGGAAGGATTATGCACTTGGTTGCTAGATTTTTTAGACGAGTTCAGGTGTTCTTTTTTAAGGCTTAGGAATGGTACGATCTTTTAAATAATTATATATGGTATCATACCATTCACATGATTTATCCTTATTGGTTATGAATGCGTCATCAAAATTTATCACTGATGGAAGGTTTCATGATTGGGTGAATAGTAAATGTGACATCTTTGGAAGACTCTTGAGGTGATATGAGAGAAGAAACAATTTTCATTGTATCTGCATATCTATTGTCTTTACAAGAGATGTTATCAATGGTGAACAAGTGAAACTACTCTAACAAGGTTATTACAAGATCCTTATATTTCAATAATTTGTCATTTTTAGCTTGGTACGAAACATTTTTTATTTGATCACTAATTGTGAATCACCAAAGATCTTAGTATCTTTGACATGAATGACTAAATTAGCATGCAATCCAACAATCAATGCCTCATATTCAGTTGTATTGTTTGTACATAGGAATTTTAATTGATATGACAAGTGAATAGGTTGTACAATGAGTGGAATTAATATAACCTCAATGCTAGAGCCTGTTCAACACTTGGTTCCATCAAAGTATAATTCCCATGTAGGAACCTCTATTGTCAACACATTTTCATCGAGAAAAGAGTCATTCTTAGGTAGGGCTAAAGGAGAAGGAGCATCTACTAAGTGACAAGTTAAGGCTTGGTGTTTAATTTCTTTTTGTGAAAAAAACTGAAGTTCAAATTGAATCAATAACATTATTCATTTAGCTAGACATCCTAATAAGTCTATTTTATTGAAAAGATATTTGAGAGGATAAAAAAAAATCATGACATGTAGTTCCACATGTAGTAAATAGTGTCACAACTTACTAGTAGCGAATACAAGATTCAAATATTGTTTTTCAATTAGTTTGTATCATGTTTCTTAATCTATTAGGGTTTAAATAATTTAATAAACAATATTCTCTTTACCATTGTCATCTTGTTGAGCTGACAATGCGGCAAGAGCATGGGTGGAAGCGACGATATAAAGGATGAATGGTTTTTTTGGTATAATGGGTTGTAAAATAGACAAAGTTGTAGTGTATTCTTTCATTCTCTCAAAGGAATCTTTACAATCATCATTCTAATCAAAATGAACTTACTTCTTAGGAAGTGTCTGAAAGGTAAGGTTCGATCAACTAAGGAGGTGACAAAATGATGGATTTCTTGAATCCTTCCTCATAATGTGCGTAATTGGAAGATCTTGCAAGGAGGTGGCATGTTGATTATAGTGTCAATTTTATTTTTTTCCACCTCAATGCCTCTATGAGATATGATAAACCCTTAAATTTTTACTCTATCTACTCCAAAGACACACTTCTTCGAATTTAAGTGCATATTGTATTTATGCGTTCTTTAATCCAAAAGGCATAATAACCCAACAAAATGTTCCCCAAGGGGATGTGAATGTTGTCTTGTATTGATCTTGTGGGTCAATAAAGATTTGATTATAACTAGAAAATACATCCATGAAGGATAGAAAAGCATGTCCTATAATTGAATCTATTATCATGTTGATATTAGGAAGGGGAAAATCATCCTTTAATGATTCTTTATTCAAGTCACAAAAATATGTACATATCCTAACACAATTATCGGTTTAGCAATTGCAACAATGTTTGATATCCAAGGAGAATAATCAATAGGTCAAATGAAACCTATGTCAAGGAGTTTTTCAAGTTCTCCTTTAACATGCAATGTTGGATGTTGTGGTTGTGTTTTTGATATGTGTTTTTCATTGATGTCAAAACTATTAGCATTAACTCTGCTTAAGGTTGTATATGTTGAGGATATTGAGAAAATTGTAAAAAATATAGTATAGGAAGCCAGTGGTGTTGAGAAGATCAGAATGTTTGAAATCTATGTATGTTGAAGATCTAAAGGTGTGCTTCAATTTTTTTGTTGTTGAAGCTTTCTAGTATGTTTTTTGAAAGTTTCAGAGGTTTGCATCAAGATATGTG
The DNA here is from genome assembly GCA_007115665.2 of Sequoiadendron giganteum. Taxonomy (NCBI): domain Eukaryota; kingdom Viridiplantae; phylum Streptophyta; class Pinopsida; order Cupressales; family Cupressaceae; genus Sequoiadendron; species Sequoiadendron giganteum. Next base: position 154,343,279 of record CM021109.1, on the reverse strand, counting down.
GAATTTATGAAGATTTGTGTGCCTACAATTATTTAGTTTTTGTAGATGACATTTTTGGTTGAAGCAGATGAAATTATGGTAATTTAATGTGTTTCACATGTACCTATGACATTCATGGATGATTCAAGATCATCCTCTTTCCTTGTTGTACATCCACATTGATTGGAGTGTTCATGATCGAAGATTTTTCTGATGTGTTCCCAGGTTCTCATGTTCTTGGCTGACATGATGGTGTTAGCATGTTGTGGATCCATAAGGATTAATATTTTATTGTTTGGCATGTTTGGAGGCCTTTTTTGGGTCCTCACTATGTTGTGACCGACTTGTGTTGGTGTGCATTGACATTTATTCATGTATTGAGGCTAACAGTTCTAATTTATTATTTATTTTTGGTTGACTGAATAGTGGATGTAAATTTGTGTAATAGATATATATATATATATATATGATATCATTTTCCCCATTTAGAGACAAGTGCTCAAGTGTACAAGTGATGTACATGTGTGAATAAAGGTCAGATCATTTAGAGCATAGTGTGGAAGAGTTTGAGCAGAGGGTGGAAGATTTTGAAGAATTTTTTGTGCACCTAACCAGAATTGTAATCAGGATTTCGTAGAAGCTAATTTCTCAATTCAACTTCATCAGATGCATTTAATCTAATTATTGTATGTAAGGCAGTGAGTCTTTCCTTTGAGAAGTGTTCTCTAGGCAGTGTGCTTGAATACAAGTACATTTCTTTTTATTATTCATTATACTTCTAATAGGGTATAATCTTGTGGACTAACATCCATCATGGTTTTTTCCCTAATAGGGTTTCCATGTATAAAATATTGGTGTTCATGTGTCTCTAATGATTTGTTGATTTAACTCTTGCATTGTTAATTATCAGATATGTAATATAAGGTTTATTAATATTGTATAAGTTTGATTTTGGTAACAAATGATTCACCCCCCTCTCAGTTGTCTATCCTTGTATTGCCAATAATTGGTATCAGAGCCAAGTTCCTCTTAAAGAAGCGTAATAGCTTGAGGTGATCTAAGATGGCATCATTAAAGAAGGATAGTCCAAGATTCGATGGTACTAACTACTCTCTATGGAAAGTCGGGATGGAATGTCATTTGAAGTTCATTGGTGAACCTGTATGGCAGATGACACATAATGCATATACAATTCCTCAAAATGGTCCTTAATCTCAAGATGAAATCAAGCAAGTAGAAATTAATATCAGGGTAGTAGAAACATTGGTGAGTTCTTTGACAAATTCAAAGATGACAAATGTGTTAGGATTGAAGACTGCATACCAGATTTGGAAAAAATTGGAAACATTGTATGAAGGAGATGCACTAGTGAAAATTACTAAGCTACAAATTCTAAAAGGAAAATGGGAGAGCTTGAAGATGAGTGAAGATGAAAACATCTTTTTCTTCTCACAAAAGATAAATGAATTAGTGATGGAAATTAGATGTGTCGGTGGAACTTTGGATGATGATGAAATTGTGTCTAAAATACTTATATTTGTGCCCCCTTCCTACAAGACAAAATCTCATGCTATTGATGAACTCGGGACATTGATAAATATTACAAAAGATATGCTAATTGGAAAACTTGTTGCATTTGAATTGAGTGAATTCAGTGAGTCTTCTAATAAGACTGAATCTTCTTTCAAGGCTACCATATCTAGTAAAAACAAGTAGGGATATCATTCAAGAGAAAGTTACAACAAAACATTCAGTTATGAAGATGAGCTAAAGTGGATTGAATATGAAGAAAAGGAATTGGAAGAACTGGAAGCATTGATTGTGAAAACAGAATCAAGAGGTCATGGTAAGTACAAAGGAAATATACCTATTAAATGTTTTTCTTGCAGTAAGATAGGTCATTTTTCTTCTAGATTTCCCAAAAGAGTTTCAAAGTACAAACTTGAGAACACTAGATTTCAAAGAAAGTGCTATTATGTTGAAGAAGGTGTAATTGATGAAGAAACTAATAAAGAAACTAGAAATGAAGATGAATGGATATTTATTGCTATCAAAGAAAATGGTCAGGTGTTCACATAATCTACTAGTAATGTTAATGTTGAGAAAGCTCTTGTGGCCAAAATTGAAGAAAAATATGAGGGGGTAATTGACAGTGGATGCTCACATCATATGACTGGTGACAAAAGCAAGTTTGTAAGCTTGGAAAACTATGATGGTGGTGTTGTGAGGTTCAGAGACAACACTTCTGGTGTGATTCATGGTAGAGGCACTATTTATTTTGGTGGTAAGCACAATACTGATGATGTTCTTTATGTAGAAGGCTTAAAGAACAAATTTTTGAGTGTTGGAAAAATGGTAGACAAAGGTTACAATCTGCAGTTCAAGAATGGTAAGTGTAGAATAATGGGAAGTTTAGGAAATATGATTGCTTCAAGAACAAAGAAAAAAGGTAATATATTTCATTTGAGTGTTGCTAGTGAAATTTATTTGATTTCTCAAATTGATGTAAGCTAGTTATGGCATAGGAGGTTGTTTCATGTGAAATTTGATAACATTTTCAAGATAATCTCTATTCAAGCAATTAGAGATTTGCCTAAGTTAGTGAAGCCTACAAACACTATGTGCAAGGAATGTCCAGATGGAAAATCAAACAAGAAATTATTTCTGGAGAAAATAGTATAGCTCTAATGGAGTACTGTATTTGATACATACTGATCTATGTGGTCCTTCAGGAATCAGAAGCCTACAAGGTGAAAGGTATTTTATGTCTCTCATTGATGATTATTCTAGAATGATATGTGATGCTTTATTAAGAGAAAAACATGAAGCATTAGAAAATTTCAAAAGTTATAAAGCTATGGTAGAGAATGAGATAGGTCAAATGATAAAATTTCTAAGGTCAGACAGAGGTAGTTAATTTACTTCATGGGAATTCAATTCTTTCTGTGAAGAGCATGGAATCCAAAGAGAATTATCTTCTCCCTAGACCCCTCAATAGAATGGAGTTTTTGAAAGAAAGAACATAACTGTTCTAGACACTGCTAGAACCATGATGCTAGAAGAAAATGTTCCTCATTTCTACTGGAGAGAAGTTGTAAATAATAGTGTGTACACTATTAACAGGGTGAATTTCAATAGTAATACTAGTAAGACACCTTTTGAGCTATGTTTTGGTTATAAGCCTACTGTCAAGTATTTCAAGAAAATTGGAAGCAAATTCTACATCAAGAGAGATGATGATATAGGTAATTTTGATGCTAGAAATGATGAAGGAATATTTTTAGGATACTCTACTAAAAGAAAAGCTTACTGGTGCTTTAATAAAAGGTTGAAACTAAAAATGTGAAGGTTGATGAAGATATTGATAAATCATCTTGATCCAGTGGTTATGATTTAGATGATCAACATGATGGTGCTAACAATGAAAGTGATGTTCAAGCATAAAATCAACTTCAAATTGTTCTGGTGAACCAAGGAAATCAAGAAGTAGAAGTTAGGAGAAGTGCAAAAGAAAGAACAAAGGAACAAGACATAAGAGAAAATCTCAAAACTCCTAAGTATGTAAAAAGAATTCATTCTAATAGTCAGATCATAAGAGACAAGAGCAAAGGTGGGAAAACTATAAGAATAATTCTAGAAGATTATTTTCTGATCTCTAAAGCTAAACCTATAAATATCAGTGAAGCACTTAAGGATTAACATTGGATGGAAGCCATTAAAGAAGAACTATTGCAGATACAAAAAATGATAACATGGGATCTTTTTCCTAGACCTTAGAACAAAAATGTGATAGGAACCAAGTGGGTGTTCTAGAATAAGCTGAATGAAAAAGGTGATGTGGTCAAAAACAAAGAAAGATTGGTTTGCAAAGGATACTCACAAATGGAAGGTATTGATTTTGACAAAAAATTTGCTCCTGTTGCTAGAATTGAAGCTGTAAGATTATTTCTTGCTTATGCTACTTTCAAGAAATATAAAGTTTATCAGATGGATGTAAAGTCACCATTTCTAAATGGTGAACTAGAAGAAGAATTTTATGTTGAAAAACCAAATGGATTTCAGTTGAATGATGAAAAGGACATGGTATATCGATTGAAGAAAGATCTATATGGACTTAAGCAGGCTCCTAGAGCTTGGTATGCTAGATTGGATAAATAATTGTTGAAACTTGGATTTAATAAAGGTACTTCTGACAACAATATGTATTTCAAGTTGGATCAGTACAAAGAATTGACCATTAAAGTCTTTGTTGATGATATTATTTTTGAAGATGATGATGATTTGTTTATGAATTTTTCCGATGAAATGAAAAGTGAATTTGAAATTTCAATGATAAGAGAGATGAAATTATTTTTAGAATTTCAAATCACTCAATTAGATGATGGAATCTTTGTATCTCAATCTAAATATGTGAAAGAGTTACTGAATATTTTTGGCATGGAAGATACAAAACTAGTTGGTACACCTATGGTGACCAGATGCAAACTTACACAACAAGATGATTCTCCAAAAGAAAATCAGACAAGATATAGGTCAATGATTGGTGGATTACTCTATTTGACTCGGACCAGGATAGATATAATGAATTTTATGCACATGGTTGCTATATTTCAAGTTGATCCTAAAGAATCTCATGTGACTATTGTAAAAATAATTTTCAGATATTTGAAAGGGACAGTTGATCTTGGTCTTTGGTATGCTAAGGATGATGATTGGGTAGGAGATGTATATGGGAGAAAGAGTACCGGTGGTGGTGAATTATTCTTAGGAAAGAAGTTGGTATCTTGGCTAAGCAAAAAGTAGAAACCAGTTTCATTATCTATTGTTGAGGCATAGTACATTACTGCTGAAAATAGTTGTACCTGAGTACTATGGATGAAGCAAATGTTGAGAGATGTCATAATTGAATATGAAGAACCCATTGCCATATTCTATGAAAATTCAAGTGTCATTTACATTTCTAAGAATCCAATGTTGCATTCAAATAAAAAGCATATATCCATCAAGTATCAATTCTTGAGAGACAAAGTAAGTTACAAAGAAGTTAGATTGGAGTACATACCTACCAAAGAGAACATTGTAGATATCTTTACCAAGTTTTTTCCTAAGGATACATTTGAGTACCTCAGAGGCAAGTTATGGGTGATTTCCCCTCTTGGTTAGAAAAAGGATGCAAGTATTTGCATCAGTCCATGAATTCATAGCCATATCATATTTTGGATTGATGTTGTGGTGGTTGCTACTCAAGAAGAGTGGTCAGATGATTCAAATTTTTAATCAGAGCATATGTACCTTTTCCATTGATGTCAAAGGGAGAGATAAACAATATGAAAATGTGGGAAAGAAGAGCAATGAAGGAAATAGGAAAGAGTGCACAATCTAAGAGGTGGATTATTGAAGAAGAGTTAGTTGGGTTGATGGTATTATTTTTCACTTCATGTGTTACCATAAATTCCAAAGGGGGAGATTTTTGGATGTTGTGGTTATTTTTCTGATATGTGGTTGTCATTGATGTCAACACTATTAGTATTAACTCTACTTACAACTGTATATGTCGAGGATATTGAGAAAATTGTAAAAAATATAGTAAAAGAAGCTAGTGGTGCCAAGAAGGTCAGAATGTTAGAAAGCTTTGTATGTTGAAGATCTGAAGGTGTGCTTCAAAGGGTTTGTTTCAGAATCTTTCTAGTATTTTGTCCAAAATTTTCAAAGGTTCACATCAAGATATGTGGAAGTTATGAAGAGTTCTGTGCCTACAATTATTCAGTTTCTGTAGATGATGTTCTTGGTTGAAGTGGATGAAATTTTGATAGTTTCGTGTGTTACACATGTACCTATGATGTTCATGGATGATTTTAGATCATGAACTATCTTTGTTGTATGTCTACATTGATTGGAGTGTTTGTGATTGAATTTTTTTTGATGTGTGTTTGAGTTCTCATGTTCTTGGCCGACATGATTGTGTTAGCGTGTTGTGGATCCTTAAGGATTAATATTTTATTGTTTAGCATGTTTGGAGGAATTTTTTTGGTTCCTCTTTATGTTGTGACCAACTTGTGTTGGTGTGCATTAAAATTTATTCATGTATTAAGGCCGACAATTGTAATTTATTGTTTATTTGTGGCCGAATGAATAGTGGATGTAAATCCGTGTAGTGGATATATATATGAGATTTCTTTCCTCATTTAGAGGCAAGTGATGTACATGTGTGAATAAAGGTTAGATCATTCAGAGCAGAGTGTGGAAGATTTTGAGAAGAGGGTGGAAGAGTTTGAAGAATTTTTTGTGCGCCTAATCGGAACTATAATCAGGCTTTTGTAGAAGCTAATTTCTTAGTTCAACTTCATCAGATGGATTTAATATAATTATTGTATGTAAGGTAGCAAGCCTTCCCTTTGAGCAGTGTGCTCTAGGCAATGCATCTGAATGCAAGTGCATTCCTTTTTATTATTCATTATACTTCTAACATGGTATCATCTTGTGTACTACCATCCACCATGGTTTTTCCCCTAGCAAGGTTTCCACGTATAAAATCTTGGTGTTCATGTGTCTCTGATGTGTTGTTCATTTAATGCTTACACTATTAATTATTAGATATATGATATAAGGTTGATTAATGTTGTATAAGTTTTATTTTGGTTGCTTCACCCCCCCTCTTAGTTGTTTATCCTTGTATTTCCAACATGCAAGGCTATCTTAGGGTTCATCTTTTGTATCTTTTGGCAAATGGGCTTAGCATTTTCAATGAAAAAAATGTTATGTGTCACTATCTTTGGGTCTATTCCTAGCATATCTAAATATTTTCAAGAAAATGTTTTATGAAATTCATGAATCAAGGTTGCAAGATCCTCTTGTTCTTCATCATCAAGGCACTTGCTAATCTTAATGAATTCTTATTTATCATCTATATTCATTTATATATCAAGGGTATCCCCCAAGGGGAGTGCATTTGACTTAGGAAAGGCTAGATCATATGGCTCCATGCTTTTGGTTGTCTCATTGGTGTCAATAATTATTTTCTTCGTACTTATCATAAAACTGGTAACATTTCATTTGGGAATAGATATCTTATCAGAAGCACCTAACGTTTATTTCAAAGCTTCATCATCGTTAACATATTCCAACGATGGTGGTAAATACATATCAAGGAATTTAGGATGTTTGAGTGTGAGATTGATTTTTGGTTTACATGTGATGGTGTTGATGTTGAACAATGGTTGTTGATTTTCTTTTGTTGTCTTAGAAAAATAATACCCTAAACCAGTCATTGTCTCCTATGTATTAGGTTCTATGGGAGATCAAATTTCTTGTTCCTTATTTCCACATCCTTTACCATTGTATCTTAATTTTTTCAAAAGTTCATAACCACGTTCATAAAATCTTTCCATTTCCTTTGGGTTGGGTGGTTGTTGATAATCTATATCATCATAAAACATTATGTACATTGTAGTTTCTTCCAAAATAGATGAGGTAGATGTTTGGGAAGATTATTCTAAATTCTAAATAAATAGTACTATTGGTTTTTCTTCTTTTTCATCCTCTTTTTGAGTGATTATGTATTCAACCATAAATTAAGTTGTGAACTCTAATGATTCTCAATCATCACTGATTAATTTAGACATGGGTTCTTGTTCATTTTTTTTGGTCTCAGGAGGAGCTATGTTGGATGTTTGGATTAATGTTTTCAGAGGACTTGTTGTTCCTTTTTCAAGTTGTAAGCAACTTTTAGGCTTGGGTTCTATGTCAATTTGATAAACTTTATTTTTATAGACATATTTCATTTTTCAGTGAAGGGTTGAAGGCATTGTGTTCATTTCATGGATCCATGGTCTTCCCAAAATAATATTATAGGAAAGTTCATAGGGAATGTCATGAATAGGAATTTGCAGTGTAACCATTCTGAATGTAATATGTTAAGCAATTACACCAAGCGGTTTCTTTGTGACATTGTCAAATCCTCTAATAGATAGGGAATCAGATTTGATTTTCAATTTATACCCATAAAAATCTATCGAGAAGCTTCACACTGCACACATTAAGGGTATATCCATTGTCAACAAGGGTCCATTTGATGCCTATTTGATTGAATTGGGCTATTATCATAAAGGCTTCATTTTGCTTCCTTAATTCTAATAGAGGGAGATTGTGTTGGTGGAAGGAAATGTCTACATTCATTGTATGAGAGCTAGCACATCATTTGCATTTGTACCAAGAGGGACTTCTATTTGTTGCAATGTTGTTTGGAGCATAGAATGATAGTTTGGTGAATTTTGAAAAAGATCCAAAAGGGATAATATTTGCGAGATTATTCTTAAGTTTCTTAATGAGATCATACTCCCTAAGGTATGAATTCAAGCGAGGGGCACTAGGTAATATGGGATTGGGTTGGCTTGCTGGGGTTGTGGGTTATTTCTAGTGTAATGTGTGTGTGCAAAAACATTGCGCTTGGGTGGATAAAGGGTAAATTTGGGTTTAGATGGAGTTTGAGGTTTATGGGAAGGTGGGTAGATAGAAAGATAATGTTGAATTACATTGACATCTTTTGTTTGAGGGTTCTCACAACAAACCCTAGTGGATGAACTAGGTGAGATGAAGTCCTGAAGGTCTTCATATAACATGTCCAACTCATCAGTACTAAAAGTTCTAGGAGATAATTTATCATTGGTTGGTTTGGGTTTGTCATCACAAACCTTGGTGGATGAACTTAGTGAGAGAAATCTCTATAGAGCTTCATCTAACTTATCCAAGTCATCACGACTAAAAGGTTTTGATGATATGGTTTGTCTAAAGTTGAGAAGTGTGTGGATTATTTCATGTGGTGTTTCTAATGTTTTGTTTCCATATTCTAATGAGTGTGACCTAAATGAACTATGAACTAATGATGAAAATGAAACTTGTAAAGATCTAATGCTATCCATAAATTTCATGAAAGTAAAGGATTATTATTCTAATGGTTACCACATAATAGAAAATAATTGAACTTAAACAAAAGAGTAAATGAGATGAACAAAAACCAAATAAACTAGAAATTGAATGCAAAAAATTATAGTACAAAATGAATACTAGGACTAAGTCACCCAGGGTGGAAAATAAGTCCCAATAGGGGTTATTTTTTTATGGATTCTAGTTTTTTTTATTGTATATTGAAAATCTAAAGGACAATTACAAATTTTCACTATTTTTGAAGGAAATGAGAATTTAAAATGAACTTTTCACTAATGCAAAGTATGAAACCCTAGGATGAAAATTTAAACAATGAAACATGCAATGAAATGTTAATAGAAAGTATTCCTATGATGTAAATGCATTCTAAATCATAAGTAAGATGTTCTAAATGTAGGTTCACCAAAATGAGCCACAAATTTTGGGGGAAAAGAGGGTTCTCTTGCACTTCTAGGGTTTTTCACCAAAAAGGATAGAGGTCTTTCACACCCAAACCTTGGAGGGTTCATTCAAGAATAATGCTAGTATGATTAAGATGTGTTGAAATGATATGTCCTAAATACAATAAAATGATAATCGAAATTAACTATTGATGTAAAAGTAATGAAATGTAGAAAGATAGATTAAAGGCAATACAAGACAATATACAAGGGAAAAAAAGAAGAGTGCACATGGAAATGAACAAGAGTTGAAATGAATATTGTAAATACCTCTGAAATTTTGGAATATATGATATTCTAGTCGAGTGGGATACTTACGCCAAGCTGGGCGACTTAGTCCCAGATCTAGAAAACTGCTTCGAAGCCCATTTTAGCCAATTGGGCATCGAGATCTCCAAATATATTTGAAAAGCACATGTAGTGGGACTAAGTCACCACTGTTGGTGGCTTAGTCCACTCTAGCTTTTCTAAAAATCTGAAAGTGGAAGTGGAAGCCTACAATCTGCAATCTATTCTCCACCTAAAATCTGGATCCAAATCTTCAAAATCACTTGCAAAATATAGTATAGTTTGGTTTCTAATGGGGGTCTTTTCTTGGTAAAACCCCTAGTTAGTATTTTAACTTTGAGGGAGATAAGAAATATGAATAAAACGCTAGCCCTAAGTGTATCTAAGGCTAGGAAATCTAAAGTATAATACAACCCTATTCCAAGATGCAAGAATAAGATGCACAAATGAAACTAGAATAATGCAAGACTCATTCCAAGAGACTTTAAATCACATTGGAAATGAATCTTAATGAAATTCACACCTTCTATAGGCTAAAGATGTTAAAATCCATAAAATATATTATAACCCAAAATTAAATTGAAAGAGTTAGAAACATAAACTATAAATGCAAAAGCAATTGAATCAGCATAACAATGATACCAAGAGATTGATGTGAAATGCTCGAATGGAAAAGTAGCATCAGATAACTATCTCCAAATATCAAATGAAAATACAACCTCGGTAGTATGCTTATATAGACTAGAGAGAGGGAGGAGGTGGCAACACCGACCAATGAGGAGCAACCATCTATTAGACTAAAGATAGCAAGATAGCTAATGGATGCTCACATGTAGGAAGGTGACACCTCATAATCCTCTCACCTAATTAAAGATGCTTTATTAACCTAAGAAAGCTTAAATAAATGTGTAGGAAAAACCTTATAATAAGGAAAAAAAACCTACACTAACACCCCCCTTAAGCATAGCTTAGGTGGGTAAAGAGATGGGTCTCGAAAAATCGAGCCTAATGAGGTAACCATGTACAATGAATTCCCCCCAAAAGAGAAGTAGCCCCCCCACAAAAGAGTGTACGCCCCCCCCAGAATAGAGAGAGAAATACACAAGAAGCTTAGAAGCCCCCTAAAAGGAGGACACCTACCGCACCCCAAGCAAAGCTCACAAATGAATGAACTTGCTCTTAGTGAAGGGTTTGGTGAAGATGTCAGCTGTCTGATCTGATTCGAACAATACTAAAGATCAAGAAGCTACTCATGAATCAACTCCCGAATGTAGTGTATGTGAATCTCAATGTGTTTGGTCTATTGATGATGGACCAGATTGTGAGAGATCTTAATAGCACTCTGATTGTCACAAAAGATGACTGTAGGCTTCCAGAAGGAAATTCCAAACTCAGTGAGAATGTGTTGAAGATTAATACCCTCTAAGGCACAAAACTACTCAAACCTCTGTTTAACATATTCCGCACCATTATCAGTGCACAGAACCTTGACAACCTTCCCAGATTGTTTCTCTGCAAAAGCTTTAAAGTCCTAAAAAGACTCAAAGACTTTAGACATTTGTTTGAGAAAATATACAAAGGTGTATCAGGAAAGATCATCAATGAAGGTCAATACATATCTAGCTTTGTTGAATGAAGGATGCCGAAATGGTCAAGCCAAATCATTGTGTACTAACTCCAAGAGCTGTGTGGCTCTCCATGCTTTGGATTTGTCAATTTTTTCTTTAGGATGCTTGCCAAGGATGCAGCCTTGACAAACTCCATTAGAGAATCGAATAGAAGGCAACCCTATAACCATGTCATGCTGACTAAGTTGCTACAAGTAGAGATAGTTCAAGTGGCCAAACCGCTAATGCCACAAATGGCTCACCTCATTTGATTGAGTGAGAAATGCCAATAAAGGAGAATCAAGAACAAAATGAGAAAATTGATAGAGCCGAGAATGGTTATCAACTTTTCCTACAACAACTGTAGACCCATTGTGCAGATCACTGATAACAATAAAATCAAGAGTAAATTTAACTTTCTTGCCAGAACTTGTATGGGTGATCTAGTAGAAAGATAGGAGATTAGTTGACAAAGAAGGCACACAAAGAACATCATGGAATGTCCCATCACCAACATCAACAAACCGTCTCCCAAGAACTTCTTGTAGTGTATCATTACCCATAAGAATATCAAGCACAGAACATGACTCCAAGGATGAGAAACTTTCCTTTGTATTGGCCATGTGGTGAGAAGCACTTGAGTCAATTACCCAGCTTTCTGGTGGTGTAGCAACTGCAACAAGAAGATAAGTGAGATGAGCTATTTTCTTTTTCAAACACTTATGCTCATCATGACCAGATTTCTTACAAAAGGCACACATTGTCTTCTCCTTTTTAGACTTGTTATCTTTAAAGGAAGACTCAAGAGCTGCATTAGTTACAACTTGTTTTGGACCTTGTTTCTTCTCTCTAAGAACCTTTTGTTTCTGATTTTGCTTCTCATTGCCTTTCTAATCTTTAGTGCCTTGATTTGCAGCCAAGGCATGAGACTTAGAAGGCTTAATAGTGCCCATGTGAATCAATTTATCTTGTTGTTTAGTGAGTTCAGCAACAAATTCATCTAAAGAAGGCATTTTGTAGGTAGTCCCAAGAGCACTTTTGGTTGCATAAAATGCAGAAACAAACACTGAGTAGTTAGGACCAAGCTTAGAGAGAATACTTAAGATCAATTGTGGATCTTTCTTTTCATTCTTACATTGCTTAAACTATAATCTAATGGCCTTTAGCTTTGTGAAGAAGTCTTGTATTGTATCAAAATTACATGGATTTAACCCTATTAACTCATTCTCCAATTGATGTCCCCTTAATTCATCTTGTTTACCAAAGAGATTTTCTAAAATAGTCCATACTTCATTTGGTGTTGTCGCAGATTCAACATGTAAAAGAAGATTAGGAGAAATAGACATGCATAGAGTTCCAAAATCTTCATCTAGCCTATTAAAGAATTTTGGTCTTTCTGCAATTAATGTTGGTTCAATTTCTAGACCCATTGTAACCCTATATAGTCCTAACTTCTTAAGTTGGATAGTCATCTTGGATAGCCACTCATAGTAGTTGTTGGGTGTTAGAATAGGAACTGTTAAATGATCCATCTTAATAAAAATTTAGATTGTTGTTGTTTGTGAGGAAGGAAAAGATGCAAGAACACAAAAGACACCCCCCTTTTTTCACTCAATCAAAGAACCCCCCCAGAAAATATGATTTGGCACTTTATATTTAGTGTGTTTACAATAACCACCAGCAAGAAATATTAAGTGGACTTGATCTCAATGCTATTATAGATCTTTAAAATGAGCATATGTTGAAAATACAACTTAGGCACAATACCCAGTAAATAAACAACACCACTGCAAGCTACACGAAAAAACATCCACTTTCAAAAAAAAGAAGCACCTCAATCCGAGGTTTTATGTGAAAGTTATGCCTCTTCGAAGTTTTGAAAATGAGGATTGCCTATGTCCCGACTGAGAATCTGTAATTTATGAAATAACTCTACATCCAAATCAAAAAATGACTACACTAGTGCATAGAGCACGAAAAAATAGCCAAGATTAAAAAAAAATTAGAAAGAAACGGAGTTCGTATGAGCAAGAATGGAGCGTTTGAAATCTATCTTCAAATTTGAAACTGCCAATGGAGAGGGGGTCTGCTATAGCTTTTCGACTTTGATTCTGAAAAATATATAAGCTTCATGTAAAAAGTAAAAGATACCCAGATGGCTTTTTGATGCATGTTGCAACCTACAATACTGATTAACACACAAAATATGCAATATGATTGACAGAAACAAGATTATTGGATCTTCATAAATCCTTTCTGATTCTCCAAATCATTTGAAAAATGCTAGAGAAGAGCATATAGGATTTTTCAAGATCTCTACAAACAATCTAACCTTACAAAACTTGCTCTGATACCATGTTAAAATCCGTAAAATAGATTATAACCTAGAATGAAATTGAAAGAGTTAGAAACATAAACTGTAAATGAAAAAGCCATTGAAACAGCATAACAATGATACCAAGAGATTCATGTGAAATGCTCAAATGGAAAATTAGCATCAAATAACTATCTCCAAATATCGAATGAATATACAAGCTCAGTAGCATGCTTATATAGAGTAGAGAGAGGGAGGAGGTGGCAACATCGACCAGTGAGGAGCAACCATCTATCTGACTAAAGATAACCAGATAGCTAATGGATGCTCACATGTAGGAAGGTGACGCCTCATAATCCTCTCACCTAATTAAATATGCTTTATCAACCTAAGCAAGCTTAAATAAATGTGTAGGAAAAACCTTATAATAAGGAAAAAATCCCTACACTAACAAAAGGTAGAGAGAAAATGGAAAATGGAACAACTTTGAAAACAAGTCTTTAGGATTGATTTGATGGCTATTTGCATCTCCTCAACCTATATTTCTCCATGATTCTCCATAGGCATCCATGATCAACCATTTACAATGTGATATCTTGGACAAAAGGTGAGCTTGAAGACCTACAAAAACCCTAGGTTGCTACCGTAAGCTTCAACTTTGTTGTAGATAGACTAATGAATATTCTTGTGGAAGATGTTCAACACTTGACTCTTGATTTTTTCCTTGTAAAAATGACTAAAGGTTATGAAAAATGACCTAAAAACATGTATTTAAAGGAACAAATACCTAATTGTGTGTTATTTAGACCTAAGAGGATAGCATCCATCAAAAATTTTGATTAAGTCAGAGATTTTCTTGGTCAAAATTTCAAATTTCCCCAAAAGGGACTAAGTTGCCACCTGGTGACTTAGTCCCACCAAGGGTTTTTGAGGTTGGTTTTATGAAATTTGAATGTTAATTTTTGGGACTTGTATGATTTTTATGTGGAATCAGCCTTAACATAAAAAATAATGTGTCTTAGGGGACTACAAATGTTATTTTTAGGGGTGATTGATGCAAGGGTGTCTAAAGTAGGATAAAATTAGGCATAAAATTGTCTCTTTCTTCAAGAGTGTATAATTTTTGGTGACACAAACACATATAAAAATTAAGCACGCATAAATCTTAACACAATCAAATCCTTCTAGATAAAAAAATTATCATCAATATAATCATAACGACTTAACTCTAGAGCCACAATTCATAAGACTCAACCAAGAAGAAATCCAAAGCAACTACATTTCTCCTGGACCTCAACCAGATACATACAAAAATAAAATTCACAACTAGTGAACATAATTCACACTATACAATGATCTAGAAACCCAAAATATTTATATAGTAGCTTCTAATAACCATGATCAACATATCTAAACCACGTGAACATAGGAGTGAATCCTCAAGAAAAACCTGGAGAAAACATAAATGCTTGCAACCTTTTCCTTTACTATTTTCTTAATATCCTTGACATATACATCCAATAACCTACATCCATAACATCAATGACAACAACAACTAGTTTATAACTAGATAACTAGTTGACATCAATGAAAACATCTTCATTCTTTCATCAATCTACCCCTTTGTCATTGATAGAAACACATAGTGTGAAAAAATTTCAAAGGAAACAAAATAGCTCTGAACACACTTTTCATGATTTTACTTTCAGTTTCTCCCCCTTAGTAGATAATATTTTTCACATCTTCCTCATCTCCCACTTTGACATTAGTGGTAAAGACAAAGGATGTTTTACATTGATCCACCTTTGACATTAAGAACATAATACTCTTCAATGACAACACATGACACTACCTACTCCCCCTAAGAGGTTGCCACCAAAACATTAGTCTGAAAGAAAGATAGATCCATAGACCTACCAAACTAATGCATCTCCAGATGTATCTAGTTCAAGAAAGGAGGGGAAATTACCCCTAACTTCTCCTCGAGATACTCAAAAGTATTTTTAGGAAGAGCCTTTGTAAATATATTAGCAATTTGATCCTTCATTGGTAAATACACAAGTTTTACTACATTCTCTACAACCTTCTCTCTCAAAAAGTGATACCTGATAGATATATGCTTTGTCCTTGAGTGGATCACTAGATTATTTTAAATGTTAATTGCACTTGTATTATCATATAATATAGAAATAGGATCATCATATAATATTATAATATCTTTCAATGTCTATTTCATTTATAAATCTTATGTACAATAAGATGCAACAATAATATACTTAGCTTCATCAGTAGACAACAAAACTAAATCTTGCATTTTACTCAACCATGCCACCAATCTAAAACAAAGAAATAATACACTGCCACTTGTACTTTTTTATGTCATCTACACATCCAGCCCAGTCTACATCTATATAAGCACTTAGTGTGAAGTTAGTATCCCTAAGATACCATAAGACATAATCTAGAGTGTCATTCAAATATCTGAATATTGTTTTAACAAAATGTGTTTCTTTATGATCTTCTTGAAATATAGCCACAAGATAGACTACATGCATAATATTCGATCTAGTAGCAGTCAAATAAAATAGTCCACTAATCATAGATCTAAATTTGATCTAATCAGCCTTAGGTGAATCATCATCTTTAATTAATTTGCAGCCAGTCAACATAGGAGTGCATACCAATTTGGAACCATCCATCCCAACCTTCTTCAACATCTCTCTTACATAATTTGATTGTGAAATAAAAATACCTTTCTCTATTTGATTGATTTGTAGCCCAAGAAATAAATTCATCTCACCAAACATGGACATCTCAAATTCTTTTTTCATTTCTTCCAAAACCATTTTTCACATAGCTTCATTTCCTCCAAAGATAATGTCATCAACATATACAACTATAATCGCGGTTTTGTTATTTTCAATTTTAAAAAATAAATTACTATCTATAGTACCTTTGTTAAAACCTTGTTGATTCAAATACCTATCTAACCGTGCATACAAAGCTCTAGGAGCTTGCTTCAATCCATATAAATCTTTCTTCAATCTGCAGACCATATCTAGTTGATTTGACAACTCAAATCCTTCTGGTTGTTCTATGTAGACCTCTTCTTCTAGCTCACCATTCAAAAATGTAGACTTAACATCCATCTAATAGACCTTAAAATATTTATGAGAAACAAACACTAAGAACATTCTGATAGCTTCCATTCTTTCCACTGGAGAAAAAGTCTCCTAAAAAAATATGCCATATACTTTTGAGTAGCCCTTACACACAAGCCTTTATTTATTTCTAACAACTTCTCCATTCTCATTCAACTTATTTTTCAATACCCTATTTGATCCAATTATATTTTTATTTGCTGGTCTAGGGACCAATTCCCAAGTTTGATTCATCTCAATCTGCATAAGTTCTTCTTTGATGGCTTCCATCCAGTACTCATCTTTACATGCTTCACTTACAGTCTGGTTTAATCTTAGAAAGTAAACACAAATTTATCTCACCACCAGTAGCTCTACTTCTTGTTAATAATAATTTTGTCTTGTCTCTAATGATCTGACTATATGAATGATTTTTTCACACATATTTAGGTGTCTTTCAAGACACCATTGGATCTTCTTCTTCTTCTTAATTCAAATTTTCTTTCTCATCCTTTTCCTGTTCTTCCACAACTTATTCAATTCTTATGCAGTCACGTTCATCAGACACATACCCGTCAACATTAATAGAATTCTTCATTGCTTCATTAACCTTGACATTTTTTCTTTCTACAATCTTTCTCAATCTTTTATTGAAAAATTTGTAAGCTTTGCTTCTCATACAATATCCAATAAAAATACCTTCATCACTTCTAGCATCAAACTTCCCTAAATTTTCTTCATCTTGTTTGGTAAAGAATTTGCTTCCAAATACCTTGAATTACTTAACATTTGGAATTACTCCATACCATAGCTCGTAAGGGGTCTTTGTATTATTAGCTTTTGAAATCGATTGAATAAATAAACAACAATATGAATAACTTCTCTTCAATAAAATTTTAGTAGAGCAACCTTAGTAATCATTGATCTAGTTTCTTCTTTAATTGTTCTATTCTTTCTTTCAACAACACTATTCTATTGATTTATCAGAGAAAATAATTGTCTTTTTATTCCATGAACTTCACAAAACATATTAAACTCATGGGAGGTGAATTCACCACCTCTATTAGACCTTAAATATTTTATTCTCAAATTTACTTCATTTTCAACCATATCTTTGAATGTCTTGAATCTATCTAATGCATCATATTTATCTTTAAGAAATGTAACCCATGTATACCTAGAGTACTCATCAATAAAAAAGCATAAAGTACCTTTCACCTTGTATACTTCTCACTCTTGTAGGACCATAGAGATACATATGAATTAAATATAGTAGTGAAGTAGTAGATTGTTCCTTTGATCTGAAGTTGTTTCTTGCTTTCTTTTTAAGCTGGTAATTACTACAAATAGCATTAATAGGTTCTGTAATCCTTGGAAAATCTCTCATGGGTTGTATTGCACTAATCCTCACCAAGTTATTAAAATTCATATAACACATTCTTAGATTTCATTACCAACTATCATTAATCTAATTCATAAAGAAAAGTCCATCAACACCCTTAAGTTGCTGCATATTTCCTTTAGATTTTTTTCTTGCGACAATCACTATTCTAGATCCTTTCCTAATTTCACATCTCTAATCCTCAAATACAATATTCTATCCTTTACTGCACATCTTTCCAACACTCAAAATATTATAGCTTAATCCCTTAACATAGTAGACATCATTAGTGTTATGCTTGCCATCAAAACTTACTAAACCTATCTAAAAAATCTTATCACCAATATTAGATCCAAATGTAGCTAGGACTCCATCATATCTTTCAAGTTTAAAAAACTTACTATTATCACTAGTCATGTGATGTGAACAACCACTGTCAACAACCTAGTATTTATTTTCTTGTTTAGCATGTAGGGAAGAGATTATAGTATCTTTATCTTACTCTTTCTTTGGAGGGAATTCCTTCACCTATTTTTTAGAATTAGCAGTAGGTTCATCTTTTATAGATAAGAACAAGAATTCATTTCCATTAGGATCTCCGTAATCAGATTCCTCATCAAAAAAGCTGGCATCTTCATTCACATAATATGCTATGTTGATCTTTGTACCTTTTCTCCTTTGTTAAATCTGTGTTTATTCTTTTTAGCTCTTTCTAAACATCTCATAGCATAATGACCTATTCCTCCACAACTAAATCATTTAAAGGGTAACTTACCTTCATACTTACCAAATCATTTAATAATACTTCTCATAATATTAGCTTCTACTCCATCAAAATTTTCTTCATCAATATCTTCATCTCTTGTAGCCTTAAAAGGAGTTTCCAATCTGGATCAATTTCTCAAATTCATCTTTCTCAACGTATAAGATTTCAGAGTTACCAATAATTGATCTTTAGTATAGGTATTATAGTCTATATCTTCAATAGTACATACTTTTTTATTGTATGCATCAAGGAGAGTTATGAGAATATTCTTTACAATTTGATATTCATCTATTGTAGCACCAACTCCTCGCATTCAACCTACTACCTCATTCACTTTCTCTACGTAGGATTTAATGTTCTCATCCTTAGACATATGAAAAGTTCAAATTGTGTCTCCAAATTATGCAAATTTTATTATTTTAACCTTTCATCTCATTCTTGCATCCTAGAATTCTTTAGTAGTCTTCAAATTTTGATCTTTAATCAAATCAGAATGTGCAAGAATATTCTAAAAAATGAACTCCTTATTGTTCGCTTCATGTGACTTGATTTCATCAATTATACTTAGACGAATAGCTGAAGGGTTGCATGTAGTCCTGCAAGCTTTCTCAACATCATATCCACAATACTCTAGATATTCTTCCATTAGTATTTTCCATATAGCATAATTAGTTCCATCGAACTTTGCATACTCAAAAGTGATTTTTCCTATCATCCTAGATATTCCTTAAGAGGATAAGATCTTCTCCAAGGAACTAAGATATGATACCAATTATTGAACAAGACAATTGAGAGGGTGGGTGAATCATTTGTAACAAAACTTAACCCTTAAAACTTTCACCAAAAATTATATTAATTACAGATCCTTTACTCTGCTAAAGTGATTAAACATTAAGTACAAGACCGTAAATTAAAAAGAATCACATACATAGTAACACCAGATTTACATTGAAAACCTAATGAGGGAAAAACCATGGTGAGGATTATATGACAATATAAAGAATATCAAAACCAATTACAAACGCTCGCTACTAGAGAAGGCTCACCACAAAAATAGGACTAATTGTTTGGTTCAAGACTGACTGTCCAAAAAGGGTTAACCACACGAAGGGATCACTACCACATAGATACAAAGAAGATAGAAGAGATATATTATAGAGAAAATAAAATCTCAATGAAATAGAGATTTCAACCATGACTCACTCAACCACTTGCAAACATGCATGAATGATAGAGTACACCTTAATCTCATTGCATTTGAAAACTTGTCAATTATATTTCACATTGATCTACCAAACTCACATCAAATACACATTGTTTCACATCTACTTCACATGTATCTTTCTCTATTTCTTTGAATTTATATCTTTGCACAACTTTCACCAATATCTCATCTTATATTTATACCACCTTCAACTTTGAAATATATCCAAGACTGGCCATCCACCATTTAAATTCGATTTAGGTCGATGTTGAAATATTCTAGGGTGGAATTAGAATGAGGGAGACCCAGATAAGTCCCCAACATACTTCATAAACTTAAAAAGTAGTGTTTAACACAAGGTCAACCAAACCATTTTAAAACACATAGAACAATTAAGCACACACAACCCTTAACACAATCTAATACTTCCAAATAAAAAAATTATGTTCAATATAATCATAATAACTTAAATATAGAACTGAAAGTCATAAGACTCAACCAAGAATAAATCTAGAGAAACTAAATTTCTGTCGGACCTTAGCCAGATACATAGAAAAACATAGTTCACAACTAGTGAACATAACTCACACTATACAATGACCTAGAAACCCAAAATATGGATATAGGAGTTGTTGTATGTTGTGGTTGTCATTGATGTGAACACTATTAGAATTGATGATTCTGAAGGCTGCATATGTCGAGGATATTGAGAAATTTAGAATAAATATGTTATAGGCAGTCTGTGAAGTTGTGATTATCAGAATGGTGGAAATTTGTGTAAATTGATAATCAGAAGTCATGCATTAAAGGTTTTTTTTTTTTGAGCCTATCGAGTATGTTGTGCAAAAGTTTTAGAGGTGTGCATCAAGATTAGAGCGAGTTATGAGTTTCTAAGTTCCTACAGTTATTTTTTTACTCTAGTAGGTGTTTATGGAAGAAGAGAATGCAATTCTAGTAAATTAAGTTGTCGTGTATGCTACTATGATTTTCAATGACGTTTCTAGATCATGCTCTATCATTGTGGTACATCCACATTGATTGTTGTGCTCGTGATCAAATATTTTCCTTTGTGTGTTCAATTTTTTCATGTTCTTGGCCAACATGATGGTGGTAGTGTGTTGTGGATCCTTATAGATTAATTTTTTAATGCTTGGAATATTCAAGGATATTTATTTATGTCTTAATTATGTTCTAACCAACTTAGGTTGGTGCATATTGAGATTTTATCTTGAATTGGTCTGACAGTTTGTAATTTATTCTTTTATTTGTGGTCAACAAAGTTGTTGATGCAAATTCATGTAGCGGATATATAAGAGCGATTTTTTCTTCATTTTTAAGTGTGCGAGGTATGGTAAATGAATTTATATGAAGAGTGAATGAAAAATGTGTGAATAAGGATCAGATCATTCAATTTTAGAGAAAAGTGTGAAGAAGATTGAGCGAAGTGTGAAGAAGTGTTTATGTGCCTAACCAAAATTGTCATCAGGCTTTTGTAGAAGCTAATTTCTCAGTTCAACCTCATCAGATGGATTTAATCTGATTGTTTTATGTAAGGTAGTGAGCCTTCCTTTCTAAGGAGTGAGCTCTAGGATGTGTGTTTGGATGCAAGTGCATTCCTTATTCATTTTTCATTATACTTCTAATAGGCTATAATCTTGTGGACTAACATCCACCATGGTTTTTCCCCTAATAATATTTCCACGTATAAAATCTTGGTTTTCATGTGTTTCTGATGTGGTGTTGATTCATGGTTTCATTGTTAATTATCATATATGAGATTAAAGGTTGATTAAGATTAAATAAGTTTAAATTTTGTAGCAACTGATTCACCCCCCCTCTTAGTTTTCTATCCTTGTTTTACCAAAAATTGGTATTAGAGAAGGTTCCTTTGAAGAATATTAATAGCTTGAGGTGATCTGAGATGGAATCATACAAGAAGGGTAGACTCATATTTGATTGTACAAATTACTCTCTATGGAAGATCAGAATGGAGTGTCATTTGAAGTGAATTGGTGAACCCTTTTGGAAGATTATAAAGAATAGATATAATATTCCTTAGAATGGTCCCACTACTCTTGACCAAAGAATTTGAGACCATTATCAGGGATATAGGAGAATTTCTAAGTGCTTTGACAGACTCAGATATGCCAAATGTGATAGGTTTGAAGACAACACATGATATCTATAAGAAACTGGAAACATTGTATGAAGGAGATCCACAAGTGAAGACTGCTAAGCTAACAATTTTAAAAGGCAAGTGGGAGAACTCGAATATAAGTGGAGATGAAAACATTGTTGCTTTCATCCAGAAGATAAATGAGCTAGTGATGGGTATTAGGTGTACCGATGGAATTATGGAAGAAGATGAGATTGTGGCTAAAGTGCTTAGATCAATGCCTACTTCCTATGAAATGGAAGATCATGCTATTGAAGAACATAGAATGGTAACAAATGTAACAATAGAGATGTTGATTGGTAAACTAGTTTCCTTTGAGTTAAGTGAATTTGGTAAGTCTACTCCTAAGATAGAATATGCATTTAAAGTTTTTGTATCCGAAAAAAGCCAACGAAGATATGATTTGGGAGAAAGTTCCAGAAAAAAATTCAAATATGTTCAGCTAAGATGAAATAGATTGAAGATAAAGAAAGAGAGCTAGAAGAGCTGGAAGCATTGATTGTGAAAAGAGAAGCCAAAGGTCAAGGTAAGTATAAAAGAAATTTTCCTATTAAATGTTTCTCTTGTAGTAAGATAGGTCATTTTGCATCAAGGTGTCCTAAAAGAGTTTCTAAGTACAAACTTGAAAAGTCTATATTTCCAAAGAAAATTTATTATGCTAAAGAAGGTGTTATTGATGATGAATTTGATAAAGAAACTAGAAATGAAGATGTATGGGTATTAATTGCTATCAAAGAAAATGGTACAGTGTCCACTGAATCTACTAACAATCAGAATATTGAGAAAGCTCTTGTAGACAAACTTGATGAAAATTATGAATGGGTGATTGATAACAAATTCTTGCATCATCTAACTAGTGACAAAAGAAAGTTCATAATCTTGGGAAAATATGACGGTGGTGTTGTAAGATTTGGAGATAACAATGCTAGTGTGATTTGTGGTAGAGGAACTATTTCTCTTGGTGATAAATATAATACTGATGATGTCCTTTATGTTGAAGGATTGAAGCATAACTTTTTGAGTGTTGGAATGATGGTAGACAAGGGATACAATCTTCATTTCAAAGATGGTAAATTCAAGATATTGGGAAGCACTAGAAATGTAATTCCTTCACGTACAAAGACAAGAGGTAACATTTCTCACCTAAGTGCTACTAGTGAAAGTTGTTTAATCTCTCAAGTTGATTTAAGCTAGCTATGGCATAGGAGGCTATGTCATGTGAATTTTGATAACATTTTCAAAGTAATCTCCACTCAAGCAGTCAAATATCTACCAACTTAGTATATCCTACTAACACTATACGAAAGGAATGCCATATGGGAAAGCAGACAAGAATTTATTTTCGAAGCAAACAACATCATTCTAATGGAATACTAGACTTGATACATACTAATATATGTGTTCCATCTAGAATCAAAAGTCTACAAGGAGAAATGTACTTTATGTTGATCATTAATGATTACTCTAGGATGATATGGGTTGCTTTCTTGAGAGAAAAGCATGAAGCAATAGAAAAATTCAAATGTTTAAAATCTATGGCAGAAAATGAGATAGGTTTAAAGGTAAAAAAGTTAAGATCAAACAAAGGTGGTAAATTCACTTCTCAGGAGTTCAATTCATTTTTTGAAGAGCATGGAATCAAAATATGGTTATTTTATCCCCGGACCCCTCAACAGAATGGAGTTGTTTAGAGAAAGAATAGAAAAATTCTAGATGCTTCTAAAACTATGATGTTGGAAGGTAATGTTCCTCATATCTATTGGAGAGAAGTTGTAAGCACTGATGTATACACTATCAATCAGGTAAATGTTAATGGTACAACTGGTAAGACTCCTTTTGAGTTTTGGTTTGGTTATAAGCCTACTACTAATTATTCTAAAATATTTGGAAGCAGATGTTATATCAAGAGAGATGAAGATATTGGCAAGTTTGATGCTAGAAGTGATGAAGGAATCTTTCTGGGTTACTCTACTAAGAGAAAAGCCTACCAGTTCTACAATAGAAGATTGAAGAAAATGGTTGAAAGTGAAAATGTCAGAGTTGATGAAGACACTATTACATCATCTAGACATTGTGGATATTATTCTAATAACCACCAAGATAGTACTGATAATGGAAAGAATGTGCAGACACATAATCAAGTTCAAATTGTTCCAATGAATCAAGAGAATCATGAAGGAGAAGCTAGTAGAATTGTAGAAGAGAGAATAGAAGAACTAGAAGTTAGAGAGAAACCCAAAGTCCCAAGGTATGTAAAGATAAATAACTCTGAGAATCAGATTATAGGAGACATGAACAATGGTGTGTAGACTAGAAGAAGAATTGCAGAATAATATTGCCTGATTTCAAAAACCGAGCCTTGCAATGTCAACGAAGGATGTAAAGATGAATATTGGATGGAAGCAATGAAGGAAGAACTGATGCAAATAGAGAAAAATGATACATGGATTCTTGTTCCCATACCTTGGGATAAAAATGTGATTGGAACCAAATGGGTCTTTTGGAATAAGTTGAATGAACAAGGTGAAGTGGTTAGAAATAAATAAAGACTTCTATGTAAAGGATACTCATAGATGGAAGGTATTTATTTTGAAGAAACCTTTGCCCCTGTTGCTAAAATTGAATTTGTAATTTTATTTATTGCTTATGGTACTTTCAATAATTATAAATTCTATCAAATGGATGTGAAGTCAACATTCCTGAATGGTGAGTTAGAAAATTAATTTTATGTTGATAAACCAGATGGATTTCAACTGACTGATGAAAAGGATATGGTTTTACGATTGAAGAAAGCACTGTATGGACTCAAACAAGCCCCTAGATGCTGGTATGCAAGACTGGATAAATAATTTTTTAAGCTTGGATTCAATAAAGGTACTATTGACAACAATTTGTATTTCAAGATGGATCAAGATAAAGCGTTCATTATTGAAGTCTTTGTTGATGACATTATTTTTGAAGATGATGATGACATATGCATGAAGTTTGCTGATAAAATGAAAAGTAAATTTCAAATGTCAATGATAGGAGAGCTGAAATTCTTTTTAGGATTGAAAATAAATCAGTTAGAGAATGGAATCTTCATATCTCAGTCCAAATATGTAAGAGTTACTGAATTTTTTTTGCATGGAAGACTCAAAACCAGTTGGTACACCCATGGTAATTGGATGTAAGTTAAAAAATAATGATGATTCTCCTAAGGCTAATCAAACAACGTATAGGTCAATGATTGGTGGATTGATATATTTCACTAAGACTAGACCAAACATTATGAATGTTGTATGTATGGTTGCTAGATATCAAGTTGATCCAAAGGAATCACATGTGTCTGAAATAAAGAGAATTTTCAGATACTTAAAGGAATAGTTGATTTTGGTCTTTGGTATCCTAAGGATGGTGATCTTACTTTGAATGCCTTTACAAATACAGATTGGGTAGGAGACATGGATGATAGGAAACGTACAAGTGGTGGTTCATTCTTCTTGGGGAAGAAGTTGGTGTCTTGGCTAAGTAAAAAGCATAATTCCATTTCCTTATCTACTACTGAGGCAAAATATATTATCGCTGCAAATAATTGCACTCAATTATTATGGATGAAATAGATGTTGAGAGATATTAGAATTGAGTATAATGAGCCTATTGCTATATTTTGTGAAAACTCAAATGCCATAAACATTTCCAAGAATTCGACGTTACATTCAAAGACAAAAAAATATATCTATCAAGTATCACTTTTTGAAAAACAAAGTGAGTGATAAAGAAGTCAGATTGGAATATGTGCCCACTAAGGAACAAATTGTAGATATCTTCACTAAATCATTACCTAAGGATAATTTTTATTATCTCAGAGGAAATTTAGGGGTGATTTCCCCTCCTAATTTGATCTAAGATGGAATTCTTTGCATCAATTCGTGCTCATAGTCAGATCTTGTTTTGGATTCATGATGTGGTGGCTGCTACTCAAGAGGGGTAGTCAGATGATTTAGATGATATGTGGTTCAAAGATTGTGTACCTTTTCCATTGATGTCAAAGGGGGAGAAGAGAAATGTGAAAAAACTTGGGGGAGAAGAGAAGAACAAAAAGGGGAGAAGATTAATGTAAAGGGGAGAAGGACAGTATTAGAAGAGTAATGTGTAAAGGGAAGATTGTTGAAAGAAGAGTTAGTTGCATTGATGGTGTATTTTTCACATCATGTGTTGCCATCAATGCCAAAGGGGGAAATTTTTGGATGTTGTGGTTGTGTTTTTGATATGTGGTTGTCAGTGATGTCAACGCTATTAGCATTGATGATTTTGAATGTTGTATATGTCTATGATATTGAGAAAAATAGAATAAATATGTTGCAGGCAGTCTGTGAAGTTGTGATGATCAAAATGGTGGAAAGTTGTGTACATTGATAATCAAAAGTCACACATTAAAGGTTTTTTTTTTGAGCCTATCTAGTATGTTGTCTAGAATTTTTAGAGGTGCACATCAAGATTGGAGTGAGTTATGAGTTTCTACAGTTATTCTATTACTGTAGCAGGTTTTTCTAGAAGAAGAGAATGCAAAGTAAATTAAGTTGTTGTGTATGCTAATATGACATTCAATAATGTTTCTAGATCATTCTCTATCATTGAGGTACATTTGCATTGATCAGTGTGCTTGTGATCAAATATTTTCCTTTTTGTGTTCAATTTTCTTATGTTCTTGGCCCACATGATGGTGGTAGCGTGTTGTGGATCCTTATGGATTAATTTTTTAATGCTTGGAATGTTCAAGGATGTTGATTTAGGTCTTCATTATGTTGTGACCGAATTAGGTTGGTGTGCATTGAGATTTTCTCTTGAATTGTTTCGACATTTTGTAATTTATTCTTTTATTTGTGGTCGACAGAGTTGTTGATGCAAATTCATGTAACGGATATATAAGAGCGATTATTTCTTCATTTTGAGTTATGTGAGGTGTACTCAATTAATTTAAATGAAGATTAAATTTGAAATATGTGAATAAGGATCAAATCATTCAATTTTAGAGAAAAGTGTGGAGAAGATTGAGCAAAGTGTGAAGTGTTTTGGTGTCTAATCGGAACTATCATCAGGCTTTTATAGAAGCTAATTTCTTAGTTCAACCTCATCAAATGGATTTAATCTAATTTTTTTATGTAAGACAGTGAGCCTTCCTTTCTGAGCAGTGAGCTCTAGGCAGTGTGCTTGAATGCATGTCGATTCCTTATTCATTTTTCATTATACTTCTAACAAGGTATAATCTTGTAGACTAACCTCCACTATGGTTTTTCCCCTAATAGGGTTTCCACGTATAAAATGTTGGTGCTCATGTGTTTTTGATGTGTTGTTGACTCATGCCTTCATTGTTAATTATCATATTTGAGATTAAAGGTTAATGAAGATTAATTAAGTTTAAATTTTGTAACAAATGATTCACCCCCCCGTTCACTTTTCTATCCTTGTTTTTCCAACAAGAGCTTCCAATAACTATGATCAACATTTATAAACCACATGAACATAGGAGCAAATCCCAGAGAAAAAACCAAAGTAAAGACTGAACAACTACAATCTTTTCCTTCGCAATTTTCTTAATATCCTCAACATATACAGCTAAAAAATTTCATCCAACAATAGTCTATTTGATAACCAATTAACCAATTAACATCAATGACAACACCTTCTTTCTTGCAATAGTCTGAGAACCTATATTAACATAATAGTCAGTAAGTGGATGTGCCTATGTAGAAGTGGTAGAATAATTTGTATGTGGCTCATGTGCATCACTAGATGATCTATATGTACTATCATTTAGCATCATAAATTGTCACCCTTGACAATTTCACAATCGATTCTTCTCCCCTTATGTGCTTGGACCTAATTATACACCTAATTTCCTAAATTATGCATTTCATGACCCATTTGAACATTTATCAAAAAATAAAATGTGAAAGATCAAAGTATGCAATTAATATTTTTTACCCAACACTTAAGATCCGCAAAAAAGGAGGGATCTGGTCTAGGGCACCTTGCACCCTAGGCCTCTTAAGTTGGCCCCAAATTCAAATATGTCAATTTCGGTAATCTATTATTTGAAATTCACATCCTAATTTTTATTTATTGGGATTTAATATTTTGGAAATTAGATTAATTACATATAAATACATAGTGTTTTCATAATTTTAATTAATGTACAAGCTAAGCAATTTTGGAGAGTAAAATATACACTTCAAAAATTATTCCAAGAGAAGTCAAGAGTAGAATTTTTAGAATTATTGTAGCATTTCATCATCAGAGCATCATGTCAATTTTTACGTGAGTTTTTTCATGTTTATATGAATCCATTTCATTTTTTATTAATAATGTGTGTAGGTCTTCAAATCAAATCAAGCCAAGAAAAAAAAAAATCCATCAAGGAGATCATATTTGACTAATGAGTTACAAAAAAGTGTCAATTCATCATTTTCTATCATTTCACCTCTATCCCTCAAAAGGATAAGCACTATTTTATCATCAATTTTGTCATTGTGGAGGTAGAAATACTGACATAGAGTTTAGGTGAGGAAATCCCATATATGGAACAATCCTTGCCCTCTCTTCATGTGTGCAGGTTATAGATCTAAAGAGGATTGGAGATAGATTGACAAAAAAAATCATATTCATGCATTAAATCCCTACAAGTTGACAAGATATAGAATTTGCATTATCTAAATAACAAACAAATATTTGATAACCAAATATGAAAGAAAGAGATTACAGAACATGGACCTCAAGCCCGTGAAATCATATTTAGTTTTCAAGTCCCTAGTCTAGGGTGTCCTTGCACCCTAGACCACCTAGAATCAACTGAAAATTCAATCATAGGTGCATCAATGTCTACTCTTCTCTTTTTTGGAATTAAAATTTATCTATGTTTTTCAGTCTATTAGAATTTATCTTAGAACAATGAATTTTCATAGGTTGCTCAATTGCATCATTCCTTCAAATTTTCAATCCATAAACCCCACCACATCCAAAAAGAGAATCTAGATAGAATATTGGTTGATTCACCTTTCAAGTTGTTAGTCAATCTCACATCCTTTCTGGTCTAGAATCTCTTGTTGGATGTTTTGGTTATGTTGTTGATATGTGGTTGTCATTTATGTCAACACTATTAGAATTAATGATTCTTAAGGCTGTATATGTCAAGGATATTGAAAATTTTGTAAAAATAATATTGTTGGCAGCTAGTGAAGTTGAGAAGGTCAAAATGTTGGAAAGTCTTGTACATTGAAGATCTAAAGGTGTGCTTCAAAGGGTTTGTTACTGAATCTTTCTAGTATGTTGTCTGAAATTTTTAGAGGTTTGCATCAAGATTTGTGGAAGTTATGAAGATTTTTGTTACTATAGTTATTAAGTTTCTATAGATGGTGTTCTTGGATGAAGCAGATGAAATTATGGTAATTGCATGTTTTTTGCATGTACGTGTGATTTTCATGGATGAGTCTAGATCATGCTTTATCCTTGTTGTACATTTACATTGATTGGAGTGTTCATGATTAGAGAATTTTCCAATGTGTGCCCGAGTTTTCATCTTCTTGGCCAACATAATGGTGTTAGCGTGTTGCAGATCCATGAGGATTAATATTTTATTGTTTGGCATGTTTGGAGGTGTTTTTTTGGGTCCTCACTATTTTGTGACCAACTTGTGTTGGTGCACATTGAAATTTATTCATGTATTGAGGCCGACAATTTTAATTTATTCTTTATTTGTGGCCACTTGGATGGTGGATGTAAATTCGTGTAGTGAATATATATATGAGATTGTTTTCCTCATTTAGAGTGTGTTCTCAAGTGTACAAGTGTTGTACATGTGCGAATAAAGGCCAAATCATTCAGAGAAGAGTGTGGAAGAGTTTATAGAATTTTTTGTGCACCTAACTAGAACTATAATTAGGCTTTTATAAAAGCTAATTTCTCAGTTCAACTTCATCAGATGGATTTAATCTGATTACTATATGTAAGGAAGTGAGCCTTCCTTTTGAGCAGTATGCTCTAGGCAGTGTTCCTAAATGCAAGTGCATTCCCTTTTATTCTTCATTATACTTCTCACAGGGTATAATCTTGTGGACTAACATCAACCATGGCTTTTCCCCTAACAGGGTTTCCACGTATAAAATCTCGACGTTCATGTGTCCCTAATGTGTTGTTGGTTTAATTCTTGCACTGTTAATTATCAGATCTATGATCTAAGGTTGATTAATGTTGTATAAGTTTGATTTTTATAACAAGTGACTCACCCCCCCTCTCAGTTGTCTATCCTTGTTTTTCCAACAATTGGTATCAAAGCTAGTTCCTCTGAAAGAAGCCTAACAGCTTGAGTTGATCTAAGATGGCATCATACAAGAAGGAAATTCCTAGATTCGATGGTACAAACTACTCTCTATGGAAATTCAGGATGGAGTGTCATTTAAAGTGAATAGTTGAACCCTTCTGGAAGATTACACAAAGTGAATATACTATTCCTCATAATGGTCCTTCCTCTAAAGATGAGATCAAGCAAGTAGAAATTAATACCAGGGAAGTACAAGCATTATTCAGTGCTTTGATAGATTCAGAGATAAAAAAATGTGATAGGATTGAAGACTACATACCATATTTGAAAAAAGTTGGAAACATTGTATGAAGGAGATGCACTAGTGAAAAGTGCTAAGCTACAAATTCTAAAAGGAAAATGGGAGAGCCTGAATATGAGTGAAGATTAAAACATATTTTCTTCTCACCAAAGATAAATGAATTAGTGATGGAAATTATATGTGCTAGTGGAAATTTGGATGAAGAATAAATTGTGGCTAAACTACTTAGATCTATGCCCCCTTCCTACAAGACAAAATCACATTATATTGATGAACTCAGGACAATAAAAAATATAAAAAGAGACATGTTGGTTGGGAAAAATGTTGTATTTCAATTGAGTGAATTTGGTGAGTCTTCTCCTAAGACTGAATTTTCCTTCAAGGCCACTGTATCTAGGAAAAGAAAATAGAGATATGATTCAGTAGATATTTCCAAGAGAACATTCAAGTATGAAGATGAGATGAAGTAGATTGAATATGAAGAAAAGGAATTGGAAGAACTCGAAGCATTGATTGTGAAAAGAGAATCAAGAGTTCATGGTAAGTACAAAGAAAATTTACCTATTAAATGTTTTTCTTGTAGTAAGATAGGCCATTTTGCATCTAGATGTCCTAAAAGAATTTCAAAGTACAAATATGAGAACACTAGATTTCAAAGGAAGTGTTATTATGCTTAAGAAGGTGTAACTGATGAAGAATATGATAAATAAACTAAAAATGGGATGAATAATCTGATAAAGAATGGGTATTTATTGCTATCAAAGAAAATGGGCAGGTGTCCACTAAATCCGCTAGTAATGTGAATGTTGAGAAAGCTCTTGTAGGAAAAATTCAAGAAAAAGATGACTAGGTAATTGACAGTTGATGCTCATATCATATGACCGGTTACAAAATAAATTTTGTAATATTGGAAAACTATGATGGTGGTGTTGTAAGATTCAGAGACAAAACTTCTGGTGTGATTCGTGGAAAAGGCACTATTTCTTTTGGTGGTAAGCACAATAATGATGATTTTCTTTATGTAGAAGGCTTAAATCATAACTTGTTAAGTGTTGGACAAATGGTAGACAAGGGTTACAATCTGCAATTCAAGGATGGTAAATGCAGAATAAGGGGAAGTTTTGGAAATATGATTGCTTCAGGAACAAAGAAAAAAGGTAATATATTTAATTTGAGTGTTGCTAGTGAAATTTGTTTGATTTCTCAAATTCATGTAAGCTAGTTATGGCATAGGAGGTTGTGTCATGTGAACTTTGATAACATTTTCAAGATAATATCTATTCAAGCAATTAGAGATCTGCCTAAGTTAGTGAAGCCTACTAACACTATGTGCAAGGAATGTCAATATGGGAAAGAAACAAAAAAATTATTTCCAGAGAAAATAGTATAACTCTAATGGAGTAGTGGATTTGATAAATATTGATCTATGTGATCCTTCGAGAATCAGAAGCCTACAAGGTGAAAGGTATTTTATATCACTCATTGATGATTATTCTAGAATGATATGGGTTCCTTTATTAAGAGAAAAACATGAAGCATTAGAAAAGTTCAAAAGTTTTAAAGCTAGGGAAGAGAATGAGACAGGTCAAAAGATCAAATGTCTAAGATCAGACAGAGGTGGTGAATTCACTTAATGGGAATTCAATTATTTTTGTGAAGAGAATGGAATCCAAAGACATCTATCTACTCCCTAGACCCCTCAACAAAATGGAGTTGTTGAAAGAAAGAGAAGAACTATTCTAGACATTGCTAGAACCATGATGATGGAAGAAAATTTTCCTCATTTCTACTAGAGAGAAGTTGTAAGTACTGTTGTAAGTACCATTAACAAGGTGAATGTCAACAGTAATTCTGGTAAGACACCTTTTGAGCTATATTTTGGTTATAAGCCTACTGAAAAGTATTTCAAAAAAATTGGAAGAAAATGCTACATCAAGAGAGGTGATGATATAGGAAATTTTGATGCTAGAAGTGATGAAGGAATCTTTCTAGAATACTCTACTAAAATAAAATCTTACTAGTGCTTTAATAAGAGGTTAAAGAAAATGGTTGAAAGTTCAAATGTCAAAGTTGATGAAAATATTGTTAAACCATCCAAATATAGTGGATATGATTCATATGATCAAAATTATAATACTAACAATGATGTTTAGTCACATAATCTTCTTCAAATTGTTCTGGTGAACCAAGGGAGTCAAGAAGTAGAAACTTGCAAAATTGCAGAAGAAAGAACACAATAATAAGAGGTAAGAGAAAATATCAAATCTCCTAAGTATGTCAGGAAAAATCATTCTGACAGTCAGATCATAGGAGACAAGATCAAATGTGTGCAAACTAGAAGAATAATTCTCGAAGAATATTGCCTAATCTCTAAAGTTCAGCCCAAAAATATCAGTGAAGCATGCAAGGATGAACATTATATGGAAGCCATGAAAGAAGAACTAATGCTGATATAGAAAAATGATACATGGGATCTTGTTCCTAGACCTTAGAACAAAAATTTGATTGGAACCAAGTGGGTGTTCTGAAATAAGCTAAATGAGAAAGGTGATGTGGCTAGAAACAAAGCAAGATTGGTTTGCAAAGGATACTTATAGATGGAAGGTATTGATTTTAAAGAAATTTTTGCTCCTATTGCTAGAATTAAAAAGTTTATCAAATGGATGTAAAGTCACCATTTCTGAATTGTGAACTAAAAGAAGAAGTTTATGTTGAACAACCAGATGGATTTCAGCTAACTAATGAAAATGATATGGTATGTCGATTGAAGAAAGCTCTATACGGACTTAAGTAAGCTCCTAGAGCTTGGTATGCTAGATTGGATAAATACTTGTTGAAACTTGGATTCAATAAAGGTATTGTTGACATTAATTTGTATTTCAAGTTGGATCAGAACAAAGAACTAATCATTAAAGTCTTTGTTGATGATATTATTTTTGAAGGTGATGATGATTTTTGTATGAAGTTTTCTGATGAAATGAAAAGTGAATTTGAAATGTCAATGATAGGAGAACTGAAATTATTTTTTAGGATTGCAAATCACTTAGTTAGATGATGGAATTTTTGTATCTCAGTCTAAGTATGTGAAAGAGTTACTTAAAAAGTTTGGCATGGAAGATTTAAAGCCAGTTGGTACACCTATGGTGACTAGATGTAAAATTACACACAATGATGATTCTCTTGAATAAAATCAGAAAAGATACAAGTCAATGATTAGTGGATTACTCTACTTGACTAGGACCAAGCCAGATATAATGAATGTTGTATGCATGGTTGCTAGATTTCAAGTTGATCCTAAAGAGTCTCATGTGACTATTGTGAAAATAATTTTCAGATACCTAAAAGGGACAGTTGATCTTGGTCTCTAGTATTCTAAGGATGATCTTATGCTAAGTGTGTTCACTGATGTTGATTGGGAAGGAGATGTAGATGTTAGGAAGAGTACCAATGGTGGTGCATTCTTCTTACAAAATATGTTGGTATCTTGGATAAGAAAAAATAGAACTCAATTAATTTGTCTACTATTGAGGTAGAACACATTGCTACTACAAATAGTTGTACACAAGTATTATGGATGAAGAAAATTTTGAGAGATGTTAGAATTGAGTATGAAGAACCTGTTGCCATATTCTATGACAATTCAAGTTCCATTAAAATTTCTAAGAATATTGTGTTGCATTCAAAGACAAAACATATATCCATAAAGTATCACTTCTTGAGAGACAAAGTAAGTGATAAAGAAGTTAGACTGGTGTACATACCTACCAAGGAGAAAATTGCAGATATATTTACCAAGTCATTGTCTAAGGAAAATTTTGAGTACCTCAAAGGTAAGTTAGGGGTGATTTCCCCTCTTGATCAGAACTAATATGTAGGTATTTGCATCATTCTATGAATTCATAGCCATATCTCATTTCAAATTGATGTTGTGGTGGCTACTACTCAAGGGGGGTAGTCAGATGATTCAAATTTGTGATCAGAGCATGTGTATGTTTTCCATTTGTGTCAAAGGGGGAGAGAAAAAATGTGAAAAATTTGGGAGAGAAGAGAAATGAGAAGAGCAATATAAGTAGAAGTAAATAGGAAAGAGTGCACAATCTCAAGGGGAGATTATTGGAGAAGAGTTAGTTGGGTTGATGGTATTATTTTTCACATCATGTGTTGCCATAAATGCCAAAGGGGGAGGATTTTTTATGTTTTGGTTATGTTGCTGATATGTGGTTGTCATTGATTTCAACACTATTAGCATTAATGATGCTTAAGGTTGTATATGTTGAGGATATTGAGAAAATTGTAAAAATAATATTGTTGGTAGCCAGTGAAGCTGAGAAGGTCAGAATGGTGGAAAGTCCTGTGCGTTGAATATCTATAGGTACACTTCAAAGGGTTTGTTGTTGAATATTTCTAGTATGGTGTCCAAAAGTTTTAGAGGTTTGCATCAAGATTTGTGGAAGTTAAGAAGATTTGTGTTCCTACAATTATTTAGATTCTGTAGATGGTGTTCTTGGATAAAGTGGATGAAATTATGGTAATTTCATGTTTTTTGTGTGAACATGTGATGTTCATGGATGATTCTAGATCATGCTCTATCCTTGTTGTACATTTTCATTGATTGGAGTGTTCATGATCGAATATTTTTTCGATGTGTGCCTGAGTTTTCATGTTCTTGGCCAACATGATTGTGTTAGTGTGTTACGGATCCATGAGGATTAATATTTTATTGTTTGGAATGTTTGGAGGTGTTTGTTTGGGTCCTCATTATGTTATGACCAACTTGTGTTGGTGCACATTGAAATTTATTCATGTATTGAGGCCGATAGTTATAATTTATTCTTTATTTGTGGCCGACTGGATAATGGATGTAAATCCGTGTAGCGAATATATATATATGAGATTGTTTTCCAAATTAAGAGTGTGTGATCAAGTATGAAAGTGATGTACATGTGTGAATAAAGGTTAGATCATTCAAAGCAGAGTGTGGAATATTTTGTAGAAGTTTTTGTGCCCCTAACCGGAATTGTAATTAGGATTTTGTAGAAGCTAATTTTTTAGTTCAACTTGATCAGATGGATTTAATATGATTACTATATGTAAGGTAGTGAGCTTTCATTCTGAGCACTATGC
This sequence comes from Sequoiadendron giganteum, assembly GCA_007115665.2. NCBI lineage: Eukaryota > Viridiplantae > Streptophyta > Pinopsida > Cupressales > Cupressaceae > Sequoiadendron > Sequoiadendron giganteum. The sequence goes on along the minus strand of CM021109.1, from coordinate 154,307,317 downwards.
TCTAGGCAGTGCACTTGAATTCAAGTTCATTCCATTTTATTATTCATTATACTTCTAATAGGGTATAGTCTTGTGGACTAACATCCACCATGGTTTTTCCCCTAACAAGGTTTCCATGTATAAAATCTTGGTGTTCATGTGTCTCTGATGTGTTGTTGATTTAATGCTTGCACTGTTAATTATCAGATCTGTGATCTAAGGTTGATTAATGTTGTATAATTTTTATTTTGGTAACAATTGATTCACCCCCCCTCTTAGTTGTTTACCCTTGTTTTTCCAACATCTCCCCCTCATGTTTTTGGAAAAGGTCGATTTTAGTAATCTATTCATTACAGCTAGAATATAACTTTTTCAACAATTTTTTTTTGTGAACCTGGCTATTTTTCCATTATATACCTTCTGAAACCTAAAGTGTATCATCCTAAATCTAATTTTAATTGTAGCTTGTATTGCATCCATCATTTAGGAATTCATTATTTAATGAAAAGAATTGAAAAAAAAAATCTTACCATATTGCACTCAAAGTTCAAATAGGGTTAATTTTAGTCTTCATAAGTTATATCTTTATCTTAATTGCATTTACAAAAGAATATGTCATCTTAGATCTGAAATCAAATCTGAAAATTTTTAGAGAGTTCATTTAGGAATATGTATATAGTAAAAAAAGTGAAAATTGTTATTGTTTCAAAAAGACATCAAGATTTTCACTTTCAAATTACACAAGTTAGGATCAGTAAATGTGTGAATTTTATAATCTAAAAATTTCATTGTGAATTACATTCATTGATTGGGAATTTTTAAAATTTCTCGTGTACTTACATTTTGCATTTCATAAATCACAAATTTGCAAAATTCTAGAGATTTATTTGTAGTAAAACTTGCACAATCACATAAAAGAATACATAAACATAGTAGAATACAAAAAAAAAAAATCCAAAACACCTTGCTAGTCTAGGGCATCCTTGTACCCCTGACCATTTTGTTCAAATTTATATGACAAAAAAACTCTCAGGATATTTTATCTAGATTTGTTTTTAATTTTGTGTTCCCTATGTTGTAATAGTCTAAAATTCAGTGCACATATCTCATCATCACACTTTGTCATATTGTTTTAATATTTTGGTAAAATTTTATCTTCATTAAAATCTTTGACTGATATGTCTAGTTGTGTGTTCGGTGATGATAATTTGTCAAGTAATGAAACCCATGTTCCTACATCTCCTGAAGCATATTTTCCCATTGAGGATATATTGAGGCAAGGGGAAGTGATCATGGATGAATTCCTAAATAATATAATACCTAACCTTGAAGCCAACATTTCCCTTTATGCTTTACCATTATTTCCTACTGAAAATCCTCAAGAACCAACAAGAACAATGATAACATAATTGGATATACATTATAATTCTCATAAGGAAATTAATTTACAATCTAGACCTTTTCCATAAAATATGAGAGACCTTCCTAATGAGAACCATTATGAGCCTTTAAATTATCCCCCATCCTATGAAAATTACTTCACTAATACACCCATTAGATTGGAGCAATGCTATGGTCAAGGCTTTAATATTTTGAGTAAACAAGGACATATATATGTAGTGCCCCTTAGTTTACTTTTGTTTTGGACTGCTACTTGGATGCATTGGACCTTATGATCCATGTTTTATGATACTTAGATGATTGTGAATCTATGATACTACTTGATGACACTTGGATATTGTGATATTGTGATGCTTAGATATGATGATACTTGATTATATAGTTATATATGATGTTTATGCTTATTTCATGTTCAGTAGATAAATTTAATTTTTATGTGAGTTATCATTTATATGATTACTATGTGTTTATTATGTTGGAATAATGAAGAAGGTCATATCCCTTGTTAACATTTTTGTTGTCATTGATGTCACCATGATATATGAGTTGCAACTACAAGACTCTAAGTCACTTTAATTCGGTATTCTGAACCAGTAATACAAGAACAACCTCCACTATTTTTCTCTAAAACCCTCTCCAATAAACAACTACTTTCTTTTTTTGGAAATGGTCTGTGACTGAGAAATATATACATGGACAGGAACTCATGAGAATAGTTGTCCATGTTCATCTGTGGTATCATTTTTTTGTCAACTATACAATTTTTCTATTAGGTCTAATGTTGGCTAACCTATCATTCAGTAGAAGATGTAATGGGTTAAATTTTATTTATATAATACATGCGTACAACTATAGTGTGCCACACATTTGAATTATTATTGAGAAGGTTTGTTAAGTTGGCCTAATTGTTATCCTTGACAATCAGATATATGTACAAAATGTGTTTTTAGAGTTGGAGATATAGATGTGTATGTGTTTTGAGTGAACACTAGAAGAATATATGTGAAAGAAAAAAGGGTGAAGTGTGATCTATTGGCATGTGAATTTTCCTAAATTACAAAGGAACTAAATCTACACTTGAGGTGTACTTCTACCAGTTCAATTTTGGCAGTTAGCCATTTTTAACTTCATTTTTGTAGGCAGTGATCCTCCCCTTTTGGACAGTGATTCCTGGGAGTGAGCCACCCTTTTGTAATATCTTATAGCTAGTTATACTATATTGCGAGTTAATCCTCACCATGGTTTTTCCCACTCTGGGTTTTCCACATAAACATTCTCATGCCTCCTGTGTTTAGTGTTTCATGTTCTATTGATGATTCTATGCATCTTAATTATCATATGCTTTGGATTGATTGGATGGTATTTTTTCAATAATTTTAAGAATATACTGATTCACGCCCCCTCTCAATATATTGGATATTTAACAATTGACATCAGAGCTTGGTTCCTCTAGAGAAGTCTAACAACTTGAGGGAGATCTTGAAGATTGAACAAATGGAAGATAATGTAGAACTCCATATTTCTCTTGATGATCTTGACAAAGATGAAAATGAAAATAAAGATCTAAAAGAGAATCTTGATGAAGCAAAATGAATGTTTCTGGAAATTTAAGGAACAATAAAGTAAATTCAAAGAGAGACATAGAGAAGTCAGTGAGAAACTAAAACAAGAAAATGAATACACTACCAGACTAAAGCTACAAGTGGAAGAAAATAAGAGGATTGAAGAATGCTTGAATAAATAGATAAAGAACAAGTCCGATGAATGTTCCAAGCTTGAACAAGAAGTAGTGAATCTAAGAGAAAAACTAGAAAAGGAAAAATTATGTGAGGATAGTTTCAAGAAAATATCTACCAAGCTTGATGAACTAATTATAGAACAAAAACCTTCTAAAGACAAAGGAGGATTAGGATTAGAAGAAGTTGAAATCTCAAAAGAAATAAATGATAAAAAGTCTCAAGACAAACGAAAGCAAAAAATGAATTCAAGAAGAAAACCACCTATCAGACAACCAAATGCACAAAGGTACCCATGTTTCAATGACATTTTTTTTTCTTGTAACAAGTTTGGGATTAAGGAAACTAAATGTAGAAGCAGGATAAATCAATTTTTTAGGTTCTTTCGCTAGACAATGTTATCCTTCCAATAATTTTGGACATAGAGCTAGTGAATGTGGACCTCAGATGATGAACTAGTTTAATGGAGGAAGGATGAATCGATCCTTTGTTGGCTATTGCTATACATGCAAAAGAAAAAAGGGAAATCAATCTACTCTGGAAAAGAAGAATGAACCTATGAAGAAAGTTGACAAAGAAGAAGTCAAGTAGGAAATAAGTAAAGTACAGAAAAATAAAGAATATTCAAGGAATACTGATGCATATATACCCTCATCTGGTGTAGACGATTCCTCTGGTAACTGGAACCAACATGGTTTGAGGGGGAGCTCTAGTAAAAAATCCTTAAACCCCCTTGACTGCAAGAATTTATGATCTGTGACATGAAGTAAATTTGTAAGACATAAGTATACAAAGGTTTTGGAAAATAAATTGGAAGAAAAGAGGCTTGTATGCTCATTTGCAAAATATATCAGGGATTTTCAGCATAGTTGAGGAAATTTGGTAGCTTTTTCGAATTCCAAGTGCATTAAATGTGAATTAGGTAATCACTTTAATCTATAAAGTTAAATTATCAAGGAATTTTAATCATTGTGCATTCAAAATAAGTGGAGAATGGCTTGGTGCAATTTAGAGTGAATTGAAGAGAAAATAATGCAAATGCTAGTTTCAACTATTTGTGAAGAAAATGGTATTTTCAATTTTGTGCTACTATGAGCTTGTACAAATTCTTTCTTGAATATTTTTAAGAGTTCAGAATATAGAAAATGGCAACTCTTGTATTCGTATAAATAACAAAAATACCTAGGCCCTCCTATAGAAAATATTCGATGAAGGTTTTTGAAGATGAACCATTGGGCGCCTTCTCTTCGATTCCTCATAGTTTTATGCTAACAAAGGATACAAGGATGTACATTAGGGTTAAGTCAGAAAAATTCAATCATATCAAACTAATGGATATATGGATGAATAAACTCATTTATGATAAATTCTTGGTAAAACTTGAATACTCAAATCTTGTGATGATGAATTTGGACTATTAAAGTTTTTTTCCAAACTTCAGTTCTACAGTGGATGACTCTATGTTTAAACGGTTCTCAAAAAAATGCTGATCAATTTTTATGGACTCATGAACCACACTTGATAAACAAGGAATTAATTAAATCCATCACCGAACTATACGACATCAGATCAGTACATGTGTTAAAGGCAATGAAAAATGAAACAATATCAAAACTCACTAGTGTTACCTATGACCAAAGGGCTCTAGCGATGAAACCTATTACAAATCCATCTGTGAAGTATACATCCATAATGAATGGCCACAAAAACTAATTCACCAATAAAGAGAATTATGTGTCTTCCACAACTATCTATATTGGTTATGATATATTTGTAAATGGTACGAATTATGATCTATGTGAGCTTCTCAAGAAACAACTACTTGAGAACCTAAGAATGTCAAGGGAGAAGAAGTACCCATTTAAGTTTGGTTCTCTAATTGTATGTTTGTTATTCTATTTTTTGAGAATGCTTCCAAGAAAATCTAGAACTATGTGTTGGGATCCAGTCTGACCTTTTGCCCATCATATGTTTTAGCACATGAGTAAGTTGGGTGATGTGAACAATGTAGCAAATTCCTTGATGACATTATTTTTTGTGTTCAAGAAGAATATGAATGAAAGAGATAGAACTCCAAGAAATATTGTGGAGAAATACAAAAATGAGATTATATTTCATGTATCTTCTGATGAATGTATGATAGAAGTAATGGAACCCTAAAACATATGGATTCAGCCTCTAGGTTATGAAGTTTCAAAAGATTTTGTTGAAGGATATGTGTAACTCCTATTGAAGAGTACTAAAGATCTTAATGAACCCCAGATTGGAACTTATGTAGAGAAATCCAGGGAAGTTCGCTTGGAGAAAAACAAAGCTAAAAGTAAGAAGAATGTGGAGAAAATGCTCAAGCAATGTTTCACACCGGAAGAGTTAGCTCGATCAAGAGTTGTTCAAGGATGAAAGTCGGTTGAACTACCTAGTGTAAGGAGATCCCGAAGGACCCCTCCTTCCATACCAACTTTTGGACCAGCTAAAATGAAGTTGGTGCCCAACACTGCTAATAAAGGCAAATGAAAAGGCTCCTTCTAGACCTACTACCAGGTCAGGAAAAAGGAAATGTGTTCCTCTAGTAGCCCCTATCAAACAAAGAAAATTAAAGGCTACTAGAGAAATGAATGAGTGTTACATATGATTAGGAGGAAGATGAAGAAGACCCTGCTACAAAATTGACAAGAAAGATAAGGGTCAGTGCTTCCTCTGATGAAGGTGCATCACAGGAAACCAATATTGGCTCAAGGAAAGTTCAATATGTGTCATCTTCAAATGATGTTGATGAACAAGATGTTCATGATGCAAAGAAGGCCAAAATTACAGAATTTCCATTAGACCAAGAAGAAAAAAACACCTCTCTAGTAAGACTTGGTTCCCCTCTTAAACTATATGTTTTGGTAAATAATTCGGTGAATCAAGATGATATGATGAAGTCCACTATGGAAGTGTATAATTTAGTAGGAGAAGAGGATAAAGAAAAAATAATTTTGGCCATCATCATATATGTCATTATTTTGGAAGCCAAATGGGATAACATGAGGTGTGATGTTCCTAAAAATTTATGGGAAAGATTGGTGAAAAGAAGAGTAGAGGTAGTTGAACTAGAGGAGAAAATAAGAAATAAAGCTTATAAATAAATTGCATCCTCTCTGACTCTAAATAAATTAGAATATTTGAATAAAAATTTGCTAAAATTTTTAGGGAAAAAAGAAGGCTCAATACCTTGATGACAAAATATAAGAAATAAATCAAAGGAATAAGGAAGGAAACAATAAGCACTAACAGAGACACTGCAGAAAAGTATGGTATGATTGGTGCATCGGGTTTAGCCTTTGAACCTAAAAAAGAAACTTCTACAGAAGTTATGGAAGAACCTCCTTCTAGTGCTTCTAATGATAATGAACCTATGGAAGTGAATGGCACCTGTAGACACATAAAAATTTCCTCGTAATCATTTTTAAATCATTTCACATTTCATTCAATTATCCATATATTATAACCATTTATTCATAAGCATTTATAGGCATCTATAAGCATTATTCATTAAATCCTTTTGATCATTTATCATTTATCATTTAGGCATAAATCACTAAAATATCATTAAATCATTTAATAATCTTTCTATTTATCCATTCATCTCATATTCATATTTTGTGCATTTCCATTCAAATATTATACTCATAAAACCCATGTCCATAATCACTTCATTAAAACCATTTTCATAATAATTTATCTACCATAAAATATTAATATATTAGTGCATTTACACATTTCATGCATTTGCATATTCATTTAAAATATCACAAATATTCATTAAATTATTCATTTACCACCTACTTGCATTTATCCATTTCAATATTTTATCTTACCCATCTCATGTGTGGGATATTTTCCTCCAAGCCAATCTCTTATCCCACACTCCTTCCACAACTTGCATTCACCCTAAAGATTCCTATTTAAACAAGACTCTCTTCTCATTTTGACCCCTACATGAATCTTGCACATGCACATATCTTCACAACTTTTCTTCATCCATTCACTAATAGCCTCTTGATGCACCTCTGCTTGCAAAAAATCTGAGAGTAAAAGTGCATAACAAGACTTTGGTGATATGATGTCAATGGAGACTGGTTTTTGTTTGGAAACATTTTGATTATTTTTGGTAGTTTATAATAGTTTCATTTCTAGTTTTTTCTTTTAAATCTGAAATTGCTCCATTGTTGAGGTCCAGAAATAATGGTTCTCCTCCATAGAACCATTCATTTTTGAGAGCTTACAAATGGTGAACCCGACGTGAACGAGCAATCGTTTCTTCATTTTATTGTTGTCTCATTTTTTCGCTGTTGTTGGGTTGTTTGAAACCATATCAACAACTTCAAATTTGTTGGAGAAGCATGAGAAAAAAATGAAATCACGTTTTTATTTTTGCTGCCATGTTTTTCTCACTATTAAGTAGTTTGAAATGCTTAGAACATCTCTAAAATTGCCCTCTGCTCATGAAGAATGTATTAGGAATTGTTTTGGGGGTAAAAATATTCATTTACAGCAAACAAAAGTTCTAAAAAAATAGCTTTAAATAAAAAACGTGTTCACTGCTCTTCAAATTTTTCCAGTTAAACTTTTTTTCATTTCAATCAGCATTTGTTTCACTGCACTGTTGATGGTTACTGACATTGCTACTGTTGCTGTCATAAGAGGATAGAAGAGATTGTTGTCTTTTTTCATGACTGCAGAAGAGATTGTTGTCTTTTTTCATGACTGCAGATTTTTGAAGGTCTTTGCTGAGAACTGTGATTGTTTTGGCATGGTTTGTTTTTCAATTTCAAACATATTTATTCCATTGTCTTGTGCTAATTTTTGAATATTTGTAAGGGAAGGAAATGATTTGTTTTCCTCAAATTTGCATCTGATTTTCATGGTCTACTGTAAATTGAAATAGTTTATTTGCCTAATTTCTTTATGCTTCTGGAAGCATTTTATGAATTCTCGCAGAATGTGCTTTAATCTTCTGATATGCTGCAGGCCAAGATGCATGAATGCTTCCCATTTCAGCTGTCACCATAAATACTGTAGTTTGTTATTTTGTGTTTTTAAATTCTAAAACTATTGCAACATGACGCATGGCAGAGCATAATAACTCATGATTTTAAACTTAGTTTCAGTTTTATTTTAATCTTAGTTTTAATTTTATTTTTAACTTAGTTTTAGTTTTATTTTAATCTTAGATTTATTTTTATTTTTAATCCTAGTTTTAGTTTTAGTTTTATCTTTAACTTAGATTTAATCTTGTAGTTTAAAGTTTAGATTAATTCTAATTAGTTCTTTATTTTAAATTGGTTTTTATTTGTAGATTAGTCTTTGATTTTAGATTAATTTCTAATTCTAGATCAATTATCTTTTAAATTAGAAATAGTTTTATGAGAATTAGATTTAGTTTTGACATTAGATTTTAGTTTTTGACTTTTAGTTTTTTTTATTTTTATTTTTTAAATTAGATTTAGCTTTCTAACTAGATTTAACATTTTTTATTTTTCAGATTTAATTTGTAATTTAGAACATAGGATTAATTTAATTTAGATTTTAATTTAGAATTAACTTTAATTATAATTTAGATTCTAACCTTCACTTTAGCTTTTAATTTTTAATTTAACTTTTCTCTTAATTTGTCTTTTAGTTTAAATTAGATTTAGCTTTTAATTTTAATTTAGATCTAATCTCTAATGTAGATTTAGTCTTTGAATCTAGATTTTGATTTTTTTAATTCAGATTTAACTCAATAATTTAGAGTTTATTTTATTTTAAACTAGATTCTAGGGTAAATGCTAATTTTATTTTTGTTTGATTGGGGGACTAATTTTATTAATCTGGGTTCTCTTGTAGGTTCGTTTGGCAAAGAATTGAAAATCAAAACATTCGCTTGTCGAAGAAAGGAGGCATGAGACTGCTAATGAGATTTTGATGTAGGATGTTTGTTGAAGACATGAATTTGAAACCAATTGTCTTTTAGATTAGAAAACTTTTCAAATTGGTGCTTTAAAATGAACAATTGTCTTCTCTCACATAGGCTTAACTAGGGGTTCAACGAACATTGTTTGCTATGCTTGACGGTGGTAGGTGATTATGCTCTCACCTTATGCAAACTAGGTGATCAGAAAGCCAAACCCATCTATTTTATGTGTTACCTCGATTCAATAATCAAAGTATATTCTCCCCTTACGCACTTGTGCTATCTTGGGTGCAAGAGAAATTGTTATTGACTCTAGAACTTGGGCTTGCCTTGGTGGGAAAAAGTACTCACCCCAAGGCAACTCAGACCAACAATGGAGATTTTTTTCCAAGCTACCCTTGACTGGTATATAAATGTGAATCCTAAGGGAAAGCCTAGGATTACGAGTGCAGATATGTCATATGGACCAAGTAGTACTCCCCAAAACCCTGTTGAGTGTAACCTCTTCAAGTTGGAGTGCCTCCTAAACAGAGCTTAATCTTGCGCCCCATGTATGGCCACTCGAACGAGGGTCCCGAACTAAAATCCTTTGTGTAGTTGCCAAAATCCTTCTATTTGCTAGTGCAGCACTGGTCAGTGTGAAGGCATCCACATCTTCACAGTTTTTAGTAGAGGTGATCAATCTGCCATGGGAGTTTCATGGGGGTTGGAAGCTTGGTTGGCCTGAGAAGTGAGTGCACTATAAGGGAGAGCCCGTGCAACCAAGCTTCTAGATTCACACGCTAAGAATATGCAGCTGGGGAAACCCACGTGGAATCTAGTAGATATTGTCCTTTCCAACCTTAGGATTTGTGCTTGTATTGCAAAAAAAAAAAAAACACTTTCACAATTGAAAACAAAATAAAAAACACTTTGTTTGCTATGTCTTGCGTGTGTGTTCAAAAATAGACCTCAAACAAACATCACACCTAGTAACTTGCAACATCTCAAACTTTGCAAACCTCAAAGGGTCCAACAACACAAACATACAACGTGAACCTATCACTTGGATTTCTTGGGGTTATCATCCTTCAGTTTTGATCTTTCAATCCTTGCATTCCACCTAGTCCTTGCATTCCATCTAGACTTTTCATTTCACCTAGTCCTTGCATGCCACCTAGCCCTTACATATTAATGGTCCTTACATATTCATATCTCTTTCATCCTAGTCCTTTCATATTCCTATTCTTGCATACATAGATGGCATTACATAGTTCTGGCATATAGATAACACTCCACCTAGTTCTTGCATGTTCAACCCCTTTGCATATTAGGACCATCTCACCTAACCTTTGCATGTTCCAATAATTTAGTCCTTTGCATATTCATCATCGATCAAACTAAACCTTAGCTTGCACTTAGGCTACTCTTCCTAGGTCTTGAAATCAAACCATTGGCTATCTATCACCCGTATCACTTGAGGTTCATCATCCTTGAGTTAGGGAACATACCATTATCCTTGAGTAGGGCAATCCTTTTGGAGTCCATCATCTCCTACATACCCTCTCTTGATCATTGGTCCTTGTGTCTATCTATCATAACACAAGTAAAGCCTAACATCATAACCGACTTTGGACCTAGAGTTTCCTTTGAGCTTTCACATTCTTAGCTTGTCATATCATACCTTACCACTTCCATATCTCATCTTAGAATCATATCCTTTTCATTGCATCCTAGTCTTAGGTCTCATACATTACCTTGGATTGAAAATCAAAAAAATCAACTATGACCCCTAGAACAAGAGCAAAAATGTTTCAAGAAGAAGGGAACCCTTGGGGAAGAGACTTTGATGGTGAAGATAACATTAGTGTTGCAACTAGAGAAACAAATGAAACTGATGATGAAGAAATAACCAAATCCAATATAGAAGAAGCACTTAAGGATCATAGACTCACTAAACTTCTTACGGAGGTAGTCAAACATAACCCACAACAATACTTCAAAGCCCTTGTTGATGAAGGAATCAAAATGCCTCCTGATTTTGACATATCACTGCTCACGATTAATGACAAACCTGAATCTACTGGATCTAAACATCCCAAAACAAACAACGATGGTAGAATCAAAGATCATAGACCCTTTTATCTACAACCAGGTTACAAGCAATCTTCAAAGACCTCAAAACCCACACCAAAAAATGATCCTATTTTGGATGAGCTTAGAACATTGAGACAAGAATTGGATACTCTTAAGAACTGTAAAGCATCATCTCATAAGTTCTCTATCGAAGAGCTGTGTCCTTATCCCTTCGATCCAAGCATACCAATGCCACCTTTTCCTAACCATTGGGACATACCAAAACTTGACATATACAATGGAAAAGGGGATCCCAAACATCACTTAAGACAATTTTGTGCTACTACCATGGAATTTGTAGTTGATGAAACATACATTATGAGATTATTCCCTCGCAGTCTAGGAGGAGAAGCTATGGAATGGTTTTCACAATTACCCCCGACCATGAAATCCTTTCAAGAATTGGCTGATAAATTTGTTTCCAATTATAGTTTCAATTGTGACTTTAAAGTGACCATGACAAACCTTTTCAACACCAAACAAAAACCAGGTGAATCTTTTGTGTCATTCTTGCAAAGATGGATACATTTAACAAAATGATTATCTTATGTCATTCTTGATCAAGAATTGGTTGACCTCTTTTGTTGAAATTTGAACAAAGAAATTGGAAGGGAACTTCACCTCAAATGCTTGGATTCCTTTGATGATGCCATAGAAATGGGATTCCAAATCAAAAAAAATCTCATTGATGATGGAGCCATAAAACTTAATAATGATAGAGATAAAAAATCAAATTCGAACAATAAGACACCTTTTTGGGTAAAGAACAAGAATGTAGTCAATGATGGAGTTGTTGATGCAAAAACAACTAAAACATCATCACTTGTTTATAACCTCAAAGGTTCATCTTCAGATAAAGGAAAAGGAAAATATAGAAGTTTCCCTAAATGAAATTTTACACCACTGGGACAATCACTTGAATCCGCATTAAAAGAACTTCTTGAAATAAATATTATAATGCTACCTGAAATAAAGGAATATAATCCACAAGTCAAACCCCCATGGTGGAATGAGAATCACTTTTGTGACTATCATAGACACAAAGGACATAAGACTAATAGTTGCAATAAACTTCGACATCTAATACAGGACCTTATTGATGATGGTAAGATAGTGGTTGACAGACACACTCCTTTGGGTAATTCTGATCACGAGGTGTTTAAGAACCCTTTCCCTAAGCATGACAAGGATAAAGGAAAGGCCCTTGAATCTGGTGATGGTGTAAAATATACTACTACTACTAAGTATGACTATACCATACATAACATCAGTGAGGTTGATAATCATGTAAACACTTCCATTATAAAAGACAAAGCACCTGATTGGAAGGTTACTACTAGTAAAGGAACAATCACCCTTAAAGGTCCTAATTAAAACCCCGCTACACCAGCTTCATAGTACAACCGCATAGAGCATTTAGGAAAAACACCCATGCAAATTTCCATACTTGAGTTGCTACGCCTATCTCCTGATCATAAGGCTATTCTAGATAAAGCACTTGCTACTGCTACAGTGCTTATGAACCTGTATGTAGATCAATTCCAAGCTATGGTAGGATATATCACCTCACCTTACACTATCACTTTTATTGAAAGTGATGATTCATCCCCTTGACAACTACATAATAAAGCTTTACACATTGACATCCTTATCAATAATGCCAAGATCAAGCGAGTTCTAATAGATGGAGGAGCCGGTCTTAATATTTGTACCCAAGAATTGATCACAAAATTAGGGTTTTCTAAAAATATAGTTGATCCAAGGAACAAGATTACCATAAAGGCATATGATGAAGAGGAGCGCTCTTCTAAAGGATCAGTTACTCTACCAATCAGAGTTGGCCTTGTGGTAAAGGATGTGGTTTGCCAAGTCCTTGATCTCCCACTAACCTATAATATCCTCCTTGGAAGACCTTGGATTCATACAATGCAAGCAATACCTTCTACATACCACTAGTGCATTAAATTCCCACACAATGGTGTTGAAATCACAATACAAGGAGATCCCAACCCTTTCATGTACTGCCATAATCTAAGTCCTAAAACTGAAATCACAATCCCAAGAAATCATGAGTCATTTCCTTCCCAAGCATATGTTGATCCTGAGTCCTTAAAAGCATCCTCCTCAAAATCCAAGGAAGTTGAAACCAAAATACAAGAGAACAAGGGGTGGGAGAATATACTTTGAATCATGCCCTTTGCATTGGAAAGTTACCTTTATCTCCCCATACCTATGGCAAACCACAAATGACTAAGACCACATCAGATGCAGAGTCTACAATGACTTGTAAATTAACCAATCTCAAAAAATGGGGAGTCCTCTCTAATGAAGTAGAAGAAGCTAATCTCCTGAAATGGCTATACAAAGATGAGGATACAAAAAAAGAACAAACTGAAATAAAGATACCTATTGGACAATATGGTAAAGGTTTTGATCTTATGAAAGAAATGGGATATGATGGTAAAAGTCCTCTTGGCTTACAAAAATAGGGTATCTTGGAACCAATACAACCTACTCATATGCAAAAAGTCCCTGGTTTAGGATATGATGTGTAGAAAGATAAGACCTTGAGTACCACTTGTACTTCAAGTAAGGAAGTAGAGTCCTCTAATGCTACACAGACAAACGAGGAAAGTACCATCGATGACTTCATTGACATTTATGACTATGATAGTATCCCTACCCCTGAACTTGATCATAACATTTGTACCCTTGAATCCATTCAAAATCTTGATTCAAATCATGACCCTTTACCCTTGGTTCACCCCGAACTCATTGATTTATACCAAAAGGGACCACCACAACTAGATGTATTTCAAAATGATGAGCAATCATAAAAAATTTAGGAGCATGAGAAGATACACCTTTTGAGGATCATAAGACAGGTTTCACCATAGAACTCAATAGTGCAACTTACTTTGGGGAGGGTGCCAAGCCTTTCAGTTGCAAAACTATTGAAAATATAAATAGGTCTTCTAGTGAAAACCACCATGTGGAGCTATTAGACCTGAAAAAAGTAAAAATAAAGGACGTTTCCAAGGATAAAAACCTCTCTGAGGTGCCTGAGGATGGAAGGCTTGACACACTTCCCTTAGCAGTATATCATGAAAAGTCATCTATGCTAGTGGAGGAGATAATACCAGCTAACTTGGGTACAAAAGAAAAACCGAAGATAATTAACCTATTAGAATCATTAAAACCTGAAGAGAGAATAGAGCAAATACAATTTTACAAGGAAGGACAAGTCAACTTTGCATCGTCTTATGCAGATATGCCAGGACTTGATCTAGATCTAGTCATGCATCACTTGTCTTTACCACCAAGGGCAAAACTTGTTAAACAAAAGTTGAGAAAGATGCACCCGCATATTGCTCTATTGGTAAAAGCCGAATTACAAAAGTTGCTAGATGTGGTATTTATAAGACCTGTTGACTATGCTGATTGGATTTCAAATTTAGTACCAGTTTCAAAACCTGATGGGGGCATCCAAATTTGCATGGATTTTAGAGATTTAAACAAAGCTTGTTCTAAGGATGACTTCCCCCTTCCAAACATTGACATGATAGTGGATTTGATAGCAGGACATGAAATGTTATCCCTCATGGATGGTTTCTCAGGCTATAATCAGATTAAAATAGCTCCTGAAGATCAAATTAAGATAGCATTCACTTGTCCTTGGGGAACCTTCTGTTGGAATGTCATGCCCTTTGGGTTGAAGAAAGCCAGAGCTACCTACCAATGTGCAATGACCACTATCTTTCATGACATGATACATACATATCTAGAGGACTATGTAGACGATTTGTTGGGAAAATCTTACATGAGAGCTAGACATCTAGAGATCATGGATAAAATTTTCACAAGATTGGAAAAATATAAAGTCCGATTGAATCCAAAAAAATGTGCCTTTGGGGTAACCTCTGGGAAACTCCTTGGATACATTGTCACATCTAAGGGAATTGAAGTTGATCTTGCAAAAATAAAGGCTATACTTGAAATTCCTCCACCTAAGAATATCAAACAGTTGAGATCATTACAAGGAAAAATTCAGTCTATTCACCACTTTATATCACAACTTGTAGATAAATGTCAACTGTTTCAACATCTACTACACAAGAATGTTTCATTCAGATGGGATGACAAGTGTGAACAAGCTTTTCAAAAAATCAAAAAGTATCTGATGACACCGCCAGTATTGGTACCTCCCACAGATGACAAGCCTTTAGTTCTATATATATCCACAACCACCATAGGACTGGGGGTACTTCTGGCACAACATGATTCTGAAGGAAATGAATGTGCTATCTATTACATTAGTCACACTCTAGTGGGATATGAGCTCAATTATAGTTCTATTGAAAGAGCATGCCTTGCCGTATTTTTTGCATCACAGAAGTTGTGACATTACATGCTTACACACTAGACAAAGCTCATTGCAAAAATTGATCCTCTTAATTACCTCTTGAGCAAAGCAGCACTCATGAGTCGATTAGCTAAATGGGTTATGATTCTGAGTGAGTTTGATATTGAGTATGTAGAAAGAAAAGAAATTAAAGGACAAGCTATAACAGATCAACTCGTCGATGCTCCTATGATAGATAATCATTCTCTTAATACCAAATTTCCTGATGAATCAATCTTCAACATGGAATCTACACATCTATGGACTTTATATTTTGATGGCTCCTTCACACAAGGTGGTTCTGGTGTTGGAAATCTCTTTGTCACTCCGCAAGGGGATTGTATACCTAAAGCTTACAATATACAGTTTCCATGCACCAACAATATTGCAGAATATGAGGCCTTACTTTCTGGGCTTCGTATGGTGGTGCAATGGAAAATCCTAGAGTTGTGTGTTCTTGGTGACTCTCAGCTAGTGATCAAACAAGTTAATGATGACTACAAACCAAAAGATGAAAAATTAATGCCTTACAAAAGAATGGTGGATGACTTCAAGGCCTATTTCACATCAATTTCCTTTGAGAAAATTCCTTGAGATAGCAACCGAGCTATTGATGCAATGGCAACAATTGGTTCACTTGTAGAAATGCCAAGCAATGTTGCCTACTATGAGTTCTTGGTAGAGCCTCTTTTGGAACCCGCTTACAATATACCACAATCTAAAATGATATGCCTTATTGTTGGTCCTAATTCTCAATGGTATGGTGATATTTATACCTATCTCCAAGATAACACCTTTCCATCGGATCTATCCAATAAATCTCATAAAACCTTTATTCGTCAAGCTTCCCACTATGTAATCTTAGCCAATACCCTTTACTGTTGAGGTCTTGATGGTACTTTACTTAGATGTCTTGAGCATGACGAGAGTAAAACTGCTTTATGAGAAGTACATGAAGGTATATGTGGGGCGCATTCTAGCAGTCCTACCTTGGCCAAAAAGCTCTTGCATATGGGTTATTATTGGCCTACAATGGAAATAGATGCTTATCAGTTTGTTAAAAATTGCAAGCAGTGCCAAAAACATGCAGACTTGATACATGCTCCTACACATAAATTATAGTCTCTTACTACACCATGGCCCTTTTATCAATGGGGACTCGATCTCATGGAAAAGATCCATCCACCTTCATCCAATGGTCATAAGTTCATTCTCATTGCCACAAACTATTTCACAAAATGGATTGAAGTCGTTCCTCTCACTCATATCACTGGAAAACAAATAGCCACTATCATACTGAACTACATCATCTGTCATTATGGTGTTCCTTTATCCATCATCATAGATAATGGATGTCCATTCAAAAATCATAAAATGTCCTGAAAAAAATTCATAAAAATCATATAGTGTCCTAAAAAATCCATAAAAATCATAAAATGTCTTGAAAAAATAAAATCCAAAACATCATAGAGTGTCATGACAAAATCCATAAAAATCATAAAATGTCCTGAAAAAAATAAAATCCAAAAAATCATATAGTGTCCTGAAAAAATCCATAAAAATCATAAAATGTCCTAAAAAAAAAATCCAAAAAAACATATAGTGTCGTGAAAAAATCCATAAAAATCATAAAATGCCCTGAAAAAAATTCAAAAAATCATAAAGTGTCTTGAAAAAAAAACAAAAAATCATATAGTGTCCTGAAAAAATCCATAAAAATCATAAAATATCTTGAAAAAAAATCCATAAAAATCATAAAGCGTCTTGAAAAAAATCCATAAAAAAATCATAAAATGTCCTAAAAAGAATCCAAAAAATCATAAAGTGTCCTGAAAAAATCCCAAAAATCAAATAACTTCAAAAATCCCTCAACAATGACACTTTCAGATCACCACATAGCTTTGAACTTCAGCAAAATCAAACTGCATTATGAGTAACAATCAAACAAATATTGCCGCATACCTATCAATCTCTCTTCCAAATCAACATTGTACAACCATACCAAGAATTAATTCCATATCGAAGCATGACACATGTTTGTTTGTTGGTTTTTGATTATTTTATTATTTTATCTTTGGTGGCATGTCTTTTAGCTTCTCCAGGATGTCTGGGACTAGAGAGGCGATGATGGGGCATGTTCACTTGTTTGTTGTTTGTGGATTGTTTCTTATTCATAGGATGACTCATCTTAAGACATGGTTGTCTAAAACCATCAAGGACCTATGATTCTAGTGTGGATGAGAGCATTCCTTATCTGATAGTGTCTTCCATGCAATAAGTATTCAGGTCATCTAGGGTCCTTATACCTAGATGCTTATACTTCATTACTAAATAAAAATGTAAGCAATATTCAGGTAGTCTAGATGTTTATGTTATCTAGACGCTTATACTAATTTGTGACATAATAAGCTCGATGATGATAAAAGCATTTAGAATGCACAAGAGGCTTCATCACCTTCATTTTCTCCCATCTGGCATCTTCCATTTATTGCATTTCATTTTCTTCATCTTTCCTGTTGCAAAGAGATCAATCAACTTGCATCTCCAAATCTCATGTCCCCTTAATCAATCAACCAATCATTCTATCAACTTGTCTTGTGCTTGCATCAATCTCAATCAGCTTCATTAGCTCATCAACCTAGCTATACTAATCATTTCCATCAATTGTTCAGTTATGCCTATCGATTGTGCATTTTCATTAAATGTACACCACCGCTTTATCACTTGCACAATATCGAGTATCTGATCATTTTTTTGGTCACATCTATTGAGAGATTAATCTTCTTACAATTTGTCTAATCAATCTCTCGAGGGCACATATCATTCTTATCATAATCGTTACCGAGATATCTCTGGGGCATGTATCAGTTAATCAATCTTTTTTCTTTGAAACAACATGACAAGCTACATTGTCTCAAAGAGGGGAAAAATGTAGACACATAAAAATGTCCTCGTAAACATTTTTAAATCATTTCACATTTCATTCAATTATCCATATATTATAACCATTTATTCATAAGCATTTATAGGCATCTATAAGCATTATTCATTAAATCATTTGATCATTTATCATTTACCATTTAGGCATAAATCACTAAAATATCATTAAATCATTTAATAATCTTTTCATTTATCCATTCATCTCATATTCATATTCTATTTATTTCCATTCAAATACTATACTCATAAAACCCATGTCCATAATCACTTCATTAAAACCACTTTCATAATAATTTATCTACCATAAAATATTAATATATTAGTGCATTTACACATTTCATGCATTTGCATATTCATTAAATTATTCATTCACCACCTACTTGCATTTATCCATTTCAATATTTTATCTTACCCATCTCATGTGTGTGGGATATTTTCCTCCAATCCAATCTCTTATCCCACACTCCTTCCACAACTTGCATTCACCCTAAAGATTCCTATTTAAACAGGACTCTCTTCTCATTTTGACCCATACACAAATCTTGCACATGCACTTATCTTCATAGCTTTTCTTAATCCATTCACTAGTAGCCTCTTGATGCACCTATGCTTGCAAAAATCTGATAGCAAAAGTGCATAACAAGACTTTGGTGATAGGATGCCAATGGAGGCTGGTTTTTGTTTGGAATCATTTTGATTATCTTTGGTAGTTTAGAATAGTTTCATTTCTAGTTTTTTCTTTTAAATCTGAAACTGCTCCATTGTTGAGGTCCAAAAATGATGGTTCTCCTCCATAGAACCATTCATTTTTGAGAGCTTACAACACCAATATCCCTCTGAAAATAGGTAGTATAGATATTCTACCAAAAATCAATGTGGGTAATGAGAATCCAGAAATTGAAAACCTTGTTGAAGAAAATGTTGAAGCAGAAGTTCATGTACTACCAAAAATCAAAGTTGCTAATGAGAATCGGGAAATTGAAACACTTGTTGAAGAAAATTTTGAAGTAGAAGTTCATGTTGGTACACCTTTGGTACACCCCGATGAAGGAGATAAATATATGGGATAAGAAGAGAAAAGGGAAGAAGAAAAAGAAGAAGAGAAAATTGAAGAATATAAGGTAGAAGAAGAAGAATTAGAAGAAAAGCAAATGGAAGAGAAGAATGGAGAAAATGAAAATGAAAAAAAAGAGAATGCAAAGGAAGAAAAAGAAGAGGAGGAAGAAGAAAACTGAAATAAGGAATCTGTCAGAACTAATAGAAAGAATGAAGAAGTATCCCAAAAATTTGTAGAATCACAGAATCCCACTGGAGAACCCTCCTCTATTGATGATGTTTTGAAGGGATTTTTGTCTAAATAGATTAGATTCCAACCGATAATTCCTCTGGAACTCCTGCAACTTCCAATGAGTCAAGGTTATGTAGACCTAAACAAGATTTCTCTGGTACATAAATCGGTGTTAGGTGATGTATTTAATGCACATGATAGGAGAGAAATCTTAGAAATGCATCAGAAAGGGACTGGCCATATTGATGATGTCATTAAGGCCCTATAGAATGTTACTTCAAATACATTTTTTGATACATATCTCTCCTCAGTTGAGAACTTGAAGCTTCTATTAGACTCCTTCAAGGAGCATGTTACGGGACTTGTTGAGAAAACAAAATAAGATGCAGAGGAGAAGATGAATGAGAAAAGGTTGTTGATCCTTCACAAAAAATATGTCTTAGAAAATTCCAATGTAGAGAGAATCCTTGAAGCTATGAAGGCTTGTGAAGCTGAAGCTAATTATGTGTTTACATATTATATAAGGTGGCCAGATTTCACTCAAAGCATAAAATATCTCATGGACATCATGAGTCCCTGTTGACTATTATCTCTAGCACCTATAATGCATCAATGGATAGAGATAGATCAACTTGGAATGTTATTTATAGACAGAGAAAATTTATCTATGTTACCCAAGCAGAAGGAAGAGCTAATCAGAAAATTCTCCTTGCTTGGTGATAATGTGAGGATGGAGTATACTTCAATAGCCAATGCTTTGGCTAATGCTGAGAATTTCCTTTGGCACTTTCATCTAGATTATACTTAGAGGAACATCACTAGATACTCGATCCCACATTTGGGAAAGAATGACTATTAAAGTCTCCCCAAAATATGCATGGAAATATTTTCATAAATATTTAATCCTAACTAAACTATGTAAAATTGTATCAAAATTATTTTTGTACACCCTAGTAATTGAAGGGTCCTCTAAAATCAATCTCAGTCTCTTAATCTCTATATTAGTACACACCCAAAGCCCATCCATATTTGTGTACTTAAAAAAATTAATTAAGTTCTAATTTTAATTTATATGTATATATTTTGATATATGTATGTATATCCATAACACGTGTGTCTACACAATATATGAATAAATAGAACTAATATCTTAATAAGAATCAAGGAACTTTAGCCTGAATAAAGAGAAATAACACATAACATATAATGAAGGAATTAGGGATGGAAAGGAAGAATTTTAAAGAAGGAAATAGAATCTAATGAGGTTGAAGGAAATAGTTTCCTTTTTTTTGAGTTTTGGAAAATTTATTTACATAAATAATTATTCTTGTGGCTATAGATTATGTGTAGCCTTGATCCTAGAATGGGATGAAAAATTTGAGTTTTATAGACAAAAGTGAAATACATATATGAAAAATCCAAAAGAGCTACAACATAATATAGGAGTTTATGAAGACTACATACATGTAAAGACTATGATTTACATTCACACATATAAGAACTAGAATCTACATATATCAATCACATAATGATAGGAATAAATATAAATATTTAACATTGTTGCATATAACTAAATATTAATCTAGATGTGCAAGAAAAATATTTTCTATTATGGAAAACTTAGATTTTATAGTTGAAGGGTTGAATCTAGAAGGAAGGTTGCAAGAATGTTTCATATTCTCATGTTACACATTTTCTACCTATATTTTTTACTTGATCAAATACTTGGTAATATCCTATTTTGACAATATATTATTTTTTGGTAAACAAAATAGTTCAATCATATTGCCAATTTATTTTTGATTAAATTATTAGTCCATGAGTTAATCAATATTGTATCATTTTTGTCATTTAACAAAACCCATTACCTTGAGGGTATTTTGGGTGCTAAGGCATAATAGTTTATGGTAAGGGGTAGTTTGTTGAGATAATATGAGTATTTCACAACCACTATTATTTACTCTTCATCATTGACACCCTCAATATAGAGTATTTCTTTAGAATTTTTATATCCTAGAACTATATTTCACATATATAACATATGGACCTTATTGAATTTATTGAGATATCAATATCAAAAATTGAGGCATTGGTGGTGTAGGTTTCCTCCAAATTGTTTGTTGTTAGGGGATTATTTCTAGGCATATTTTCATTTTATACATGTTTTCTACTAGTCATATAGTGAGTTTTTTTCTCATATTAAACAAGATTTAGAAAATATGTTGTTTAAAATATTAGTATCAAACTAGAAGATGATGAGATTCATTACACTATGCTTGGAAAATAACATGAAATTTTACTTTTACTATCCAAAATATTTATAAATCTTTACTTCATGTTGAGAGCCATAATATTTTACAAATTTATCCCCTTAAATAAGTTGTCTAAAATTTACTTATCCAAATGTCATGCTAAGTGGGTGATACTACATATGGAGTTTTCACTAAATTTAGTTTCCCAAAATATATAAAAGGAGAATATTTGGTTGACCACTTAGTATATGCTCTTTATCCTCATCTTTCTTACTCTTGAAGTCTTTCCTAATGAGCCTGTTATCACAATTTATTTTTATCATCCATGGAAAATATGTTTCATTGGTTCACAATGCTATATAAACTATAATTGATGTAATAATTCCATGATTGGGAAAACATAAAATACTATTTGTTTTCACCTTAGCTTACCTTATACCAATAATATTGAAGATTATGGATCCCTTGGAGTAAGATTATTTGTTACACTCTCTTTTTATATTTATTCCTTGAAAATTTGGGGCCTCAACCCAATTAGCTAAATTTATTAGACCTATACTCTAAGGAATATATTTATTATTATTTCTACCAATTACTTCACTAAATGGGTAAATTTTGTTACCTTGTTCCTTTCCACTACTAAAGTAATTTGTTAATTCCTAATGGAAAAATTATCTCAAAAATTGGAATGCATTCAATTCTCATCTTTGTTAATAATTCTTCATTTAAAAATAAATATGTGGAAAATACCCCTAATAGATTCCATATTCAACATCATTTTTCAAAACCATATTATTCTCAATACAATGGTTAAGTAAAAATACCATTGAGTAAATCTTGGGAAAATTTGTCTAAACCTTACAAATATTACCATATCCCATTTTTATATTGTTTTTGTCTTATTGTAAAAAAACCATTTGCACTACACCTTGCCTTTTTTTATAGTGCTACATAGGATTATTATGCCAAGTTTGACCTAAAAATATCTTCTCTTTGAGTTTTACTTGATGTGCGAACTAATGATAATAATTAATGTAAACATTATCTCAAAGAAATCAAGGAACTTTATGAAACATGTAAGTATCTTACAAAATATTTGCACCTACTGTGAACCCCTAAACCTACAAATGTACAAGAGTAACAAACATGGTTAATGTTAGATCAAAATGCATGCAAATATGAAGGATTCCCCATAAAATCCATCTATTTAAACTAAAATTAGGAAAATAATAAAACTTAAATGAAAATGAAAGCAATCCTAATTAAGCTAATAGCATGATGATCTTATGGGGGAATTGGTGCCAATGATGTGTTGCAATTGGCCCTTTCCCAATTCCTAAGTAGAAATGATATGTGGATCTAGAAATGGTCAAATCTCCAAAGAGATTTGAGCATAATCTTGGTGCAAATGTGAAAGTATGATGAATGCTTGGATATGATGAGCAAAATTAGCTCTCAATTGAAGAGAGTAACTTTACATATGAATTGTGGATGAAGATTGAGGAGAAGAGTCTCCAATCTATAGACTTCTATTTGGAAGAAGTGAGCAAGATTGAGCATTGTGGGACAAAAGATAATCCAATGTCATTGTGCCACTTGTCCACATTTGATTGGATGAGGAATGAACACATTTTGGCCAATGTGCATGATAAATGCATAAATTTGAATTTGAAATGGTGAGTTGACTTGTTGAAGGGGGAAGAGAAGTGAAGTTAATGTCACTTGGCTCAAGGTCAAGGACATGTAAGAGACATTGAATGCCTTGTTGGAAGGACCAAGTCCACTTGGCCTTTTCGAATTCAAATGAGGGAATATTCCCTTTTGATGCTTTGTGAGGGAAAATAGATGAATTAATAAATCAAAGTATTTGATTTATTGTGCAAGTTGCATTCTCTAGAGGAGTTTAGTGAGAGGGATTAACTTAATCATGGTTTTGATTAATTTAATGAGGAATTAGGAGATGTGTCAATTTAGACTTAGATTTATGAATTGATTTAAGTCAAGAATTAAGAGGAAATGATTCATCAAATAAATGATTTGATTTATTTAATTAAGAAGGAATATGTTAGATTAAATCAAATAAGGTTTAATTTATTTAATTTAATAGGAGGACTTTAGAGATTTTAATTAAATAAAATGATTTATTTAATTAAACAAAGATGTAATTGTTAATTAAATTGATTAATTTAATTATTGAAAGAGGAAGACTTAATCCAATAAATAATTAAATTAAGAGATAGAATGTGATGAAATGCTGAGAATGTGATTTAAGAGGAAACGTTGTTAGTAATCGGGATCAAGTGTGCCAAAATGAACTTGTATATTTTCCATGTCTACACCTACCAAAAATGAATTAAATGGTTATATTATTAGTGTGTTCTCCTTTATTTCTTTCAATTTATTGATTTGGCTATCTATAAAAAGTAATAAAATACAAAACAATCTACTAATATTAAAGGTAATTTTAGTCTTAATTGGTTGGGATCTTATCTTATTTCTTCTATCTATAGAAAGATAATTTAATGCATCACCATTGTATATTGTCAACATTTTAAAGAACCCATCAACACCATTCATCTTTATCACATTTATGTGTATGCATACTCTCTTCTAGTTTCTCTTTACTATGTATTCAACTACATTCTTGGTAGAACATATACTATGGATTTCTATACATGACTAATGTAGGTACACCCCTAGTTACTCTAAAAGCATTATTGAAATATTTGTTTCTACATAATTTTATTTTTCCTAATTTCATTTTTGTTCTCACATTTTCATATTTATTTCTTAAAGTGTTCTTTTTCAATTATATTCTCATAAACATAACTAATGAACTATGGGAAGTTTCTTCTTGTTCAATAATTAATTATTTCATTTAATAAATCCTATTCTTTTTTATATGCATAATATAAAATATGTATATTAAAATCATCTATATCAAAACATTAAAAAAAATAGTATAATTGCACATCAACATATACATCATTCATCAATAAGTGAAATCAACACATAAATTAGTCTACTAAAAAAATGTGTGTATCAAAAATTATGTTTGTATTAAAATAATTAAATATAATATTTGTGGATTCTACTATAGTAAAATGTGATACATCTATGTGTAATTCCTAATCATTGATCTCTAACCCATTAGATAGTACATGATAGTCATCTAAAAGTTTGGGTCCCTATGTTTGTGACTATCTCCATGGTTGGTGCACTAAGGTACCCAACCATGTATAATTCATGTATGTTATATATCCATGTAAACCTTGTATCTCACCTCTATAATATGTGGCTTATATGCCTAATATGCTACCTTACTCTCTCTTAGGCTCCTATTAATCTCTTCTATAAGGTATTATTATTGGGAATGCTTCAATGTGGGGTTTGTGGGAACTATTTTGGTGGTTATTTCTCTTAGATAATTTACCTCTACTGAATGTAAATATAACCTCACTTGTAGATTTTCTCACTTTAATATTGTCATATCTACCCAAGTCTTAATCTATATAACCTTAGTGATAGGACTATTTACTCTCTCTATCTAGTCTTAATATATAAATCTCAATTAGGAAGTGGGTTGAATATATTAGCATATCATATACTTTTAAAATTATGAGTTTATTCTTATTTATTTACTAATTTAAAGTTCCACAAATTAGTTCATTGGTTAATCACAATATATTTTAATCAATATTTGTATATCTGATACTAAGACAACAAGTTTTCATGTGTATTAGTTCATACTATTCACCAATAGTGAAAAGGTTAATGTTGTTAATATCTATCCTAGGTCTTAGGTGGCAGAGAAAATTAAAATATGTAATTAGTCATGAGGCCTTGGGGAGATGTATAGCTACCAATTATTTCATATTGAATCTCTACAATTATCCTTATTGTGGAGAATGATAATCAAGTGGTATAATTCAATAGTCAACAATGGTCATTCCTGTTGAAATAGAATGATAGATATTCATATTTATATTTGAATAGTCTTTCCATTTTTTACCAAGGTGTTCCTTTGTTCACTTATTCTCTAGTCTAATGGAGTGGTTTAGTCCTCCTATATATCTATGTTATACCTATAAAATCTAGATATTCTTAGATGTCAAGGCCTATATGGATGTGTATTCTTGTGTAATAGGAAAGCCTTATTGTTACTTGAGTTAATTTCTATGAATATTGTGTTAAACCTATAAATAATGTACCAAAGTAAGGTCTAAGAAGAATTCTATTATAAAATGGTTTACATGTTTGAAGCATTACATCACTCAAATTCACTAAGATCACTAAATGGGTACTCAGTTCACCAACCACCCATGTGAAGATGAATACCTTACTATGATGGTGATTATATGGAAAAGTAGGCCTAACATAAGACTCATTTGATAGCTATCATGTACATTACAAGCCAACTAGACTTTAGGGTTTATTTAGGGTTTATTAGGGTTTGTTAAGGGTTAAGTTATGATTTCTCTACAGTTTATTAAGGTTTATTAAGGGTTTATTTAGGATTTATTTAGGGTTTATTAGGGTTTATTATAGGTTTATTAAGGGTTTATTAGGGGTTTATTAGGGTTTAAGGTTAACAACTAATATTTAACATTTTAGAAATATCAAGCTATTTTTATGTATGGTTAAATTGGGGAATTATGAGAAGAGGGGAAAATGGTAGACCTAGGAGCCTTCACTGAAACCTACCTACTCCTCCCCTTCATTTGAAGCTCCACTGTCCCTCCCCTGTGCACTATGAGCTCAATATGTTGGTTGTTCTTCATTTTGGGTTGTAGTTCATCACCGGTACTCTATTAATATTCGCTTGAAATGAACCAACAAACATATTTTTTGGCTCATATAACTTAAATAAACAACAAAATAATACCTTTGAGCGAAGTTAATCTTAACTTGAAGGTATCATTTTATTGTTTTTTAATTAACTGAAACCTTCGAATGAAGATGATCTTTTCTTGAAGGTCAATCTTCGATTGAAGGTCTTTGCACAAAGATATTTGAGCAAAGGACCTTTGCTTGAACAAATATATTCAAATGAAGGTGGTTCAAAAAACATTTTCCACTCCCTCCCTAAATTTTCATGTCACAAATTTGGGACCAAGTATTGTAGGATTACCTAGTGTGAACATCTGTCATTTAGGCTTAGTAGTGATTTAATTCTCCACTCGCTCTTAGATTCTCATTTTTTCCACTCAACATCTCCATCTATAACTATGGCTTTACCTTAAAATTTGTTGGAGCCTCATACTTTTTATCTAAGCAATCCCTATACAAATTGGTCTAGTAGCACTAAAGAAACCATACATATTGAAGATATTTGAAGCTTCAAAAGGGTAAATACCATATTAAGGAAGATGGGTAAATTCCTTCACATCTAGTTCACTAGGGGTAGTGGCATGGTTATGTGACTCTACATTTGACCACCAAGTGGGACAAGGAAATTATCTCCCATCTCTATTAAAGTATTTTTATGAAAATAAGAGGTTTGATGCTCAATATAAGACTATTTTTTTGCACCTAAAGGAAATATTTTCATAGTCTATTGGTTTTCATTTTCTTATCTCCAACCTTTAGAGAGACAGTAGAAAAAAAATCTTTAGAGAGATCTATCTCCACACAAGTGTAGGTTTAGGTGGTATAGAATAGTTGAATTATATTCTAAAAAATGTAGTGATATTTTCCAAGATCATTTCCAATAGGCCTAAGATCCTCCAAATCCCTAAACTGTGAAGACAATTAAGAAAATTAGGCCCATTAAAATAAAAACCTAAAAGAATTAGTCCAAGTATAAAATTTATGTCCAATGAAGGCTTCATGCAAATAAATTCACCTTGATGATGTCAAGGTATAGCTTTTAACACAACCTCCTTGTCCTTAAAACAAACAAATTAAAGAATTAAAAAACAATTTTCTCAAGTGTGGATATTCATTTATTGCTCCCCTCCATACATCACCCACTTTATGATTGAAGTATGCAAATTGCATACTTCGGGCCATAGTTTTGAAATTTTGTAGGCAAGAACGTGATCCTTTATCTATTTTTAATACTCCAATATTTCTTCATCCATATAAATATTATAAATATGTTGTAAAGTGAAGAAGGGAAGAGGTAGGAATCCTTATAAAGATTGGACACCTGAGCAAGATGCAAAGTGCTAATGGAATTGGGTTTTTGCATGCTAAATTGAAAAGAAAATATCATCTTGGTTAGTAGATCTTTTAGCCCTATGCAATTCATTCCTAAACATTTTTTCATGTCCATGACATTGTAACCAACATTCAAGTCCTCTTTTGTTTTTCCAACTATAAAACCTCATGCAACAACACTAAAAATCTCACCATACATTAACTTGCACCCATTTGGTTTTTCATGTGAAGCTTTACTAACTCCCTTTGTATCTTATTGCATATTACAATATGTTAATTGTTATTATCTATCAAATTTAACTTAAATGTTTAAATGTGCTAAGTAACATCACCATATTTAGAATGTATAATTAAAATATATTCAATTTATCTTTCATGATGTAACATAATCTTATCATCATACTTATTTACAACCTTTTCCATATAGTATTAAAATATCTAATTTAATTTTCAAATTGTAAATAAATATACATTTTTACGTTTAAGGCATGTCCCTATTTGAGTTCTATGAACTCATTTTGTTCGTGAACGAAGGAAATTACTCGAGAAGCCCGACAAAGTGGTTAATCCTATCTCAAATGTTCATAGTTTTTTGTCACATTTTAAGCTACTTTTCACCACCTTTTACTGCTTCCCCATTGCTATTGGTTTTTGCTCCTCCAAACTCTTCCTCACTAGTATTGACCTTTGACTCCTCCAATTTGGTGAGCTGCAATGGTTTCAACGAGGGTTTTAGGGTATGTTTATTAAAATGAAAATTGTGGCTAAGATCCTAATATTGAGCACATTTAGGTTTTAACATTCTGGCATCTTTACCCTACATAATTAACTATATATTAGCATAATTAATATAATTTAAATTTTACATTTTATTAAAATGAAAATTATGACCAATATCCTAACAGTGAGCACATTTAGGTTTTAGCGTTATGACATCCTTTACCCTACATAATTAATATAATGTAATAAAAAATAATTATACATATATAATTATATTATTTATTACTATTATTATATATTATATTTTTTAACAAAACTATTAAATATATAAATAAATGTTTTATAATTAATAATTAATAATTATTATATTATTATTTAATACAAAATATAATTAATTTATTATATATGTTATATAATACAAATTAAATTATATATAATATAATTATATTTATTATTATATATAATAATATATATATTATATTATTATTCTATACTATATTCTATAATACCAAAATATTAAATATAAATATGAAACTATTATAATTAATAATTAATATATTTTTATATTAATAAAATAAAATTAATTTATAAAAATTGATCTTTGGATAGATTTAGAAAAATAACTCTATGTATTACATAAAATAAAATAAATAATAATAATAATAATAATAAAAACCTCCTACCAACATGTATGATGCCATAAATAAAGAAATCCCTTCTCACCTAAAGAAGAGATCCTCGTTCAAAGTGAACCCCACTGAAAGATCAATTTTATAATATTGATTTCGTCTTTGGACACGTAAACCAATTTGGGTGAGTTATTCGGAAGTAGATGAACAACAACAATAATTGTTCAATTATAAAATAAAGTATTGATAATATCTATGTCACTTTTCACAAAAAGGGGTGCAGAATATGGCTGGATGAGCAACTGCCACATTAGTCAATAACAATAAGTGTTCAAATTTAAAATACGTGGTTTAATGTTGACAAAACAGTTATGACAATTGGACTTTGTGATCACATGGAATGCCCCGTAGAGAATAGATATGAATATCGTTTGACTTAGTGGCTAATACTCCTTTGGGTGAGTGGAGCATAGAAATGGTGTAATGGTACTTAATGGTATTTGCTGTAATGGATTGAGTTGTAACCAATGATTGCTGAATTGGAATTTCATCTATTTTTTTAATATTAGAAAATGGTGTAATACACCTTATTTCAACTTTGTCTCTACTTTAGTTTTATTGTGCAAGGCCTTGCATTTTAACATAGGGCATATATATTATCGAAAAGGAAAAATAGTGTTCTTTATGTTAATGAGGTAAATATTTATATTCAAGGAGGTTTGTATGTAGTGTAGATGGCCTCAATGTTGTTGATATTAAAGAAAATTATTTAGAAAAGACTCTCGGGGCTAGAAGATGTGTTAGAATTGAGAGATAAAGAGACAATTAAAAGAAATCAAGTAGTAATCAATTAAAGTGTAATAGATGAAGATTGATTCTAATAAATGGAAGTTGTGTTCTTTTGAGAATATTTTTGTCAATTATACATAGATAAACTTAATTAACTAAAATGCTTGAAGATAATGAATTTGCGAAAATATCAAAAAATAGAAAAATAAAAATATGTTTATGATAGTAAAAATAGAAAATGTCAACGATAAAGAACTTTGGGTTAAAAGAAGAAGAGAAAATTAAAAGAAATCAAGTAGCAAACAATAAATGTGTAATAGATGAAGATTGATTCTAACAAAAGGAAGTTGTGTTCTTTTGAGAGTATTCTCGTCAATTATACATAGATAAACTTAATTAACTAAAATGTTTGAAGATAATGGACTTGTGAAAATATTAGAAAATAGAAAAATAAAAATATGTTTATGATAGAAATAATAGAAAATTCCTAGGATAAAAAACTTTGGGTTAAAAGGAGAAATTTATTGGTAAGCATGTAAATGCTTTGCACAAACATCGAGGTGTCATGGTGTCATTGTATGAACATGTAGAAAAATGCCTAAAAAATATGAAAATATACCCTTTCTATTCAACTAACCTACAAGACTAGAAACACAAAACATGCCATAAAATATTATATAATGAAATATAAATAAATAAATAAATAAAGATTTAAGATTTAAATTAGAGAAATTGTAATGCCCCAATCCAACATGCTAAAAAAATAAATAGTATAACAACTTTTTTTTGGAAACAAGGATAACAACATCGATAATGCAACAATGTGCACACAAGTGTTGCAATGACACAATGACAAAGACAACAAGACAAATTCACCATTGCATAAGCAAGGTGGAAGCAACAAAAGACTAACTACTTGTGGGATAAATCCACCATGATGAACATACAAGAGAGAGAGAGAGAGAGAGAGAGAGAGAGTAAAATACCTACACGATGATCAATTACTAAAACACGATTGTGTTCTCTCAAAACACAACACTAGGATAGGATGAAGGAAACATCAACCTCTACTCTACATCCATAAACACTTCACAAATCTAAAGATGGACGAAAACCTCCATAAGAGGTTTCCTAACCAAGAGGTATAAATTCACCGCAAATTGGAATGACAACAACTCACTTTTAGACAACTACATGATTCCCAAGACATCGCGTCACAATGTGACAACACAAAAGTAGAAGAATACAACTCAACAACACCCCATGACCTATGAGGAATGTGGAGAAAACTAACAAGGCTAGCCAAGAAGGATTACAACCTTCCTAGGTCTTCACAAGACTAGGTACACAATCTCCCTAACCCTAAGTTTGACAACCAGACAACTTCAGAAGAAGACACACAAAACAAGACAAGAGAAGCCACAAGTTCTCAATGAAAACACATACTAACATACACAAAAGACCACTAGACCCTAGCTACTTTAAGGAACAACATCTCTTTTTATGGTTTTCCCATTTGAGGCCTCAAAACAAAGAAGAAAGATCAAGTCCTGAAACAAGGATACTTGACTAGGTTTATTATGGTTTAGACAACTAAAATGACCAGAACAAGAAAATATACAAGGAATCAAAATTATTCATGAGTGGAATTAGGCTTAGAAAGCACTAGAGAACCATGGTTAAGAAGGTTAACATTCTAATTCTTGTATGGGAATGAGGCCACCCAAACAAAGTTAGAGAAAATTTGGAGCTTTTGGCTTGCCAAACCAAGCCACCCCACTAATGACTAGGATGCAAAACATGCAACCAAGCCACCCAAACATACCAAGCTTCCCAACTAGACTTAGCCACTTTTTTGGTTAGTCTCAGTCAATTTATTGTAAGACAAGGCCACCTAGATATAGTACCAAGCTGCCCAATTATAAAATGTGACCACTTATCCATTTTAAACAAAAAATAAATGCTTCTAAGTTTATTTTAACTTCCCAAGACATAAATACAACATAATATAAGTACGATCATGATATGAACTGAAATGATGAATATCATGTTTTCCTAATATTTTGAGAGATGGAAATAAAGGGGGATTAGGGTTCCTCCACCAATTTCCTTATGTTTCATTAAAGGAAATCAAGATCCCTCAACCAATTGGCTTGATTGAGGGAAATGTTGGATGGTTAAGAAGGGTTTCCTTGGATGTGATTAAATACAAAAAGGTGGTTCACCACCAAACAAAGGCTTGGAGACAAGGAAATGTAAATTATTATACAAATCTAACTATGCAACTGAAGATATGAAACTAAAAATTAGAATAATGAACTGAGAAAGGATAGAGGGGCACCTAGGAAACTAAAAATGCCTAAAAAAAGTTATGCATTCTCAAAAATCTAACTTTTAATGCACATTGGGACTCATACGCTAGTAGGGGTGATTTGGTCCCAGTTTAGGCTTTCGAGCTAAATTCAGAATCTAAAACTAGTAAACCAAAATCTACAGAAAATGCTTGAAATATAGTATACTGGGACTCATACTCCACAAGTGGAAAAATAGTCCCAGTATCAGGGTTGATTTGAAACTCTGATATCCTCTAGTGTTCTCCTATAGCTCTCTCCTATCAAATCTCTGAATGAAACTCTGAATTCTATTCTATAGATGAATTTCCATGATCTTGCAATGTAGATGACAACTTTGCAACTTTGACAACTCTTTTCCAATCTTGCTCTTCAATGGATCTTCAACCAAAATCTACAAATCACACATCAAAGAGAGGGAAATTTTTTGTTTTGTTACTGGATAGGTGTTTGCCATGGTCAAACCCCATTTTGGTAATCAAACCTTGATATGAATAAAAATAGAATGGATGAATGATGAATGAAAAAATATGCTATGTTGCAACTCACCAAACCCTTGGAACAAAGGTTACATTCTTGTATGAGATGGCTAGCATGAATGTAGATCTTGACTCTTGATTGTATCATATGGATATTTAAATGAATGTTTTCTTGAATCATAAGAACCTACATCACAAATTTTACCTCAAAAACAAACATGATGCATGATGAATTTGACATGGTGCTTGAATCTTGAATATAGCTCCAAAATTCTTGATAATCATCTCTTGAATTCTCTTGAATGTTCTAGATGACTTGTAAACTTTCTAGGAGAAAATATCTGAAATATTCGTGTATTTATACTTGTTTATGTCAAATTTCTTGAAATTACAACCCTACAAGCCAACATCAGATCGAGGAGGAGAAAATCCCACCAAGAATTTGAATTTAAAATAGGTCCAAGCTAAGCAATACTAGTACACCATTTGGGGCATATGAGTTCCAATAGGCTAAGCTTGGGACACAAATTTCAAGAAATGTTAATTTTTATGCTAAATTTAGGACTAGGCCTCAAAACTTAGGTGGGACCCTTACATCGAAGGTGACATATGAGTCCCAGATCACTAAATCTAGGCCATAAAATTCAAAAAAAATAATTTATGATTGGTTATTAGATATGTGCTAGGATAATCCTCGGAAAGATGTATTAAATAAGACTTTTAGATGCAAAATAGAACCAAATAAGGCGTAAAGAATCCAAATCTTAGTAGGGAGGGTCGACATAAGTGTGAAAATGTAAAGGGGTGTTTCATTAAAGGAAACCAAGATCCCTCAACCAATTAGCTTGATTGAGGGAAGGGTTTTGATGTAGCCAACAACATACACTCAATAGAATTATGCCATTAATCATGTGAGAGAGCCAAAGATTCAAAATAACTGAAAAATGAAAAATCTTCTATTCACCAAATCTACTGCTACAATGAGAGAAAACTCTCTTATATCCAAAAAAAATGAAAAAAAAAAACCAAAAAGGCACCCATTTTAGTAGATTTCGATAATTGCCATATTTTGCCGTTTTTGGAATTTTGCATGCATAAATTTGAGTCCTCTTTTTTCCTAAAAACTCCCTAA
This sequence comes from Sequoiadendron giganteum, assembly GCA_007115665.2. Classification (NCBI taxonomy): domain Eukaryota; kingdom Viridiplantae; phylum Streptophyta; class Pinopsida; order Cupressales; family Cupressaceae; genus Sequoiadendron; species Sequoiadendron giganteum. Next base: position 154,273,004 of record CM021109.1, on the reverse strand, counting down.
AACTAAGGTAGGATGAATTGCCAACTAACATCCTAAATTCGAAACATGTGTTAAGAGTTATTAACAAAAATGACTTTTTAAAAACTAGAAAAAACACTAAATTGCCATTTTGAGGGCCAAGATGAAAGTTTCAAGCCTCGACAAAGTGCCAAAATGGGGGCCAACCAATTTTGGGTTAGTTGGGAGTCCACATGCCACCTCATAATGCATCCACCTATAAAATTTCAGCCCAAATGAACATCCAAGTCTAAAGTTATGACCTCTGGAAGTCCCTGCATCAAGTTGGATGGTTAAGATGGTTTCCTTGGGTGTGATTAAAGACAAAAAGGGGGTTCACCACCAAACAAAGCCTTGGAAAGAATTAAATTCAAATGATATGCAAATATAGCTATGTAATATAAGATATGAAATTGAAAATCAGAATAATGAAATGAGAAAGGACAGAGGGGCACATAAGAAACTGAAGATTCTTTAAACAAGGTCTACACTCCCAGAAATATGACTTTTAATGCATAGTGGGACTCATATGCCAATAGGGGTAATTTAGTCCTAGTTTAGGGTTTCAAGCTAAATCCATAATTTGGAATTGGTAAACGAGGATCTATAGAAAATGCTCAAAAATTAGTATACTAGGGCTCATATGCCACAAGTGATGATTTATTCCTAGTATCAGGTTTGATCTGAAACTTTGATATCCTTTAGTGTTCTCTTATAGCTTTTCTCCTATCAAATATTTGAATTTAAAACTCTGAATTCTTCTTTGTAGATGTCTTTTCATGATCTTGCAATGTAGATGACAACTTTGACAACTTTCTCCTATCTTGCTCTTCAATGGATCTTCAACCTAAATATGCAAATCGCACATCAAAGAGAGGAAAAAATGTTGTTTTGTTAGTGAATAGGGCTTTGCCTTGGTCAAACCCTATTTTGGTAATAAAACCTTGAAATGAATAGAATTGGAATGGAGGAATGATGAATGAACAAATATGTTATGTTGCAACTCACCAAACCCTTGGAAGAAAGGTTGTAATCTTGTATGAGATGGCTAGCATTAATACAAATATTGACTATTGATCATATGATATGGATCTTGACTTGAATGCTTGCTTGAATCATAAGAACCTAAATCATAAATGTTATCTCAAAAAAAAACATGATGCATGATGACTTTGACATGGTGCTTGAATCTTGAATATAGCTCTAAAATTCTTGATAATCAGCTCTTGAATACTCTTGAAATTCTCCCTTGAATGGTCATAAGATCACTTGAATTGCTAGATGACTTGCAAATTTTCTAGGAGAAAATATGTGAAATAACCTTGTATTTATAATTGATTATGCCAAATTTCTCGAAATTAGAACACTACAAGCTATCAGATCTAGGAGGATAAAATCCCACTAGGAATTTGAATAATTTAAACTAGGTCCAAGCCAAGTGGGACTCATATGCAAATTGGGGTGTATGAGTCCCAATAAGATAAGCTTGGGACATGAATTTTAAGAAATTTCAAGTTCTATGCTAAATTTATGACTATGTCCCCAAAACTTAGTTGGGACCCATACACCCAAGGTGGCATGTGAGTCCCAAATCAATAAATTTGGGCCATGCAATCCAAAAATATTAATTTATGATTGGTTATTGATATGTTTCAGAATTATCCTCATAAATATGCATTAAATAAGGCTTTTGGATGCTAAATAGGACCAAATAAGGCATAAAGAATCCTAATTTTAGTAGGGTGGGCCCAAACAAGTGTGAAAATGCAAATGGATGTTTCATTAAAGGAAACCAAGATCCATCGACCAATTGGCTTGATTGAGGGAAGGGTTGGATGGATAAGATGATTTCCTTGGATGTGATTAAAGACAAAAAGGGGGTTCACCACCAAGCAAATGCTTGGATACAAGGAAATGTAAATGATTATGCAAATACAACTACACAACTTAAGATATGAAACTAAAAATTAGAATAATGAACTAAGAAAGGATAGAGGGGCACCTGGGAAACTGAAGATGCCTAAAACAAGTTCTACACTCTCAAAAATCTAACTTTTAATGCACATTGGGACTCATATGCCAATAGGGGCGATTTAGTCCAAGTTTAGGGTTTCGAGCTAAATTCAAAATCTAAACCTAGTTAACCAAAATCTATAGAAAATGCTTGAAATCTAGTATACTGGGACTCATACTGCATAAATGGAAAAATAGTCCCAGTATCAGGGTTGATTTGAAACTTTGATATCCTCTAGTGTTCCCATGTAGCTTCTCTCCTATCAAATCTCTAAATGAAACTCTAAATTCTATTCTATAGATGAATTTCCATGATCTTGCAATGCAGATGGCAAATTTTTAAAATATTTCTCTTCAATGGACCTTCAACCTAAATATGCAAATCACACATCAAAGAGAGGGAAAAATGTTGTTCTGTTAGTGGATAGGGGTTTGCCTTGGTCAAACCCCGTTTTGGTAATGAAACCTTGAAATGAATAAAAATAGAATGGATGAATGATGAATGAACAAATATGCTATGTTGCAACTCACCAAACCCTTGGAACAAAGGTTGTGTTCTCGTATGAGACGGCTAGCATGAATGTATATCTTGAAACTTGATTGTATCATATGGATCTTTAAATGAATGTTTTCTTGAATCATAAGAACCTACATCACAAATGTTAGTTCAAAAACAAACACGATGCATGATGAATTTGGCATGGTGCTTGAATCTTGAATATAGCTCCAAAATTCTTGATAATCATCTCTTGAATTCTCTTGAATGTTCTAGATGACTTGTAAACTTGCTAGGAGAAAATATGTGAAATATCCTTGTATTTATAATTGTTTATGCAAAATTTATTTAAATTACAACACTACAAGCCAACATCAGATCTAGGAGGAGAAAATCCCACCAAGAATTTGAATTTAAAATAGGTCAAAGCTAAGCAATACTCGTACACCAATTGGGGCATATTAGTCCCAATAGGCTAAGCTTGGGACACAAATATCAAGAAATGTTAAGTTCTATGCTAAATTTAGGACTAGGCCTTGAAACTTAGGTGGGACCATTACAACCAAGGTGGCGTATGAGTCCCAAATCACTGAATCTAGGCCATACAATTCAAAAACATTAATTTATGATTGGTTATTAGATATGTGTTGGGATAATCCTCAGAAAGATGTATTAAATAAGACTTTTAGATGCAAAATAGGACCAAATAAGGCATAAAGAATCCAAATTTTAGTAGGGAGGGTCGAAATAAGTGTGAAAATGTAAAGGGGTGTTTCATTAAAGGAAATCAAGATCCAACAACCAATTGGCTTGATTGAGGGAAGGGTTGTGATGTAGCCAACAACATACACTCAATATAATTATGCCATTAATCATGTGAGCAAGCCAAAGATTCAAAATAACTGGAAAACGAAAATCTTCTATTCACCAAATCCGCTACTACAATGAGAGAAAACTCTCTTATATCCAAAAACATTGAAAAATCTCCTCTTTTGGCAGATTTTGACAATTGTCAGATTTTGCCGTTTTTGGAATTTTGCATGCATAACTTTGAGAGTCCTATTTTTTCCCAAAAACTTCCTAAAACTAAGGTAGGATGAATTGACAACTAATATCTTAAATTCCAAATAGGTGTTTCGAGTTATTAACAAAAGTGACTTTTTAAAAACTAGAAAAAACACTAAATTGCCATTTTGAGGGCCAAGATGAAAGTTTCAAGCCCCGACAAAGTGCCAAAATAGGGGCAAACCATCTTTGGGTTAGTTGGGAATCCACATGCCACCTCATAATGCATACACCTATAAAATTTCAGCCCAAATAGACATCCAAGTCAAAAGTTATGACCTTTGGAAGTCCTTGCATTATGTTAGATGGTTAAGATGGTTTCCTTGGGTGTGATTAAAGACAAAAAGAGGCTTCACCACCAAGGAAATCCTTGGAAAGAAGGAAATGCAAATGATATACAAATCTAGCTATGTAACATAAGATATGAAATTGAAAATTAGAATAATGAAATGAGAAAGGACAAAGGGGCACATAGGAAACTGGAGATGCTTTAAACAAGGTCTACACTCCCAAAAATGTGACTTTTAATGCATAGTGGGATTCATATGCCAATAGGGGTGATTTAGTCCTAGTTTAGGGTTTCAAGCTAAATCCAGAATTTTGAATTGGTAAACCAAGATCTATAGAAAATGCTCAAAAAATAGTATACTAGGGCTCATATGCCACAAGTGGTGATTTATTCCTAGTATCAGGTTTGATCTGAAACTCTGATAACCTTTAGTGTTCTCTTGTATCTTTTCCCCTATCAAATCTTTGAATTTGAAACTTTGGATTCTTCTTTGTAGATGTATTTTCATGATCTTGCAATGTAGATGACAACTTTGACTTTGTTTACAACTTTGACAACTTTCTCTAATCTTGCTCTTCAATGGATCTTCAACCTAAATATGCAAATCACACATCAAAGAGAGGGAAAAATGTTGTTTTGTTAATGGATAGGGGTTTGCCTTGGTCAAACGTTGTTTTGGTAATAAAATCTTGAAATGAATAGAATTAGAATGGAGGAATGATGAATGAACAAATATATTATGTTACAACTCACCAAACCCTTGGAAGAAAGGTTGCAATCTTGTATTCAAGATGGCTAGCATGAATGCAGATATTGATTGTTGATCATATGATATGGATCTTGACTTGATTGCTTGCTTGAATCATAAGAACCTACATCATAAATGTTAGCTCAAAAACAAACAAGATGGATGATGACTTTGACATGGTGCTTCAATCTTGAATATAGCTCTAAAATGCTTGATAATCAGCTCTTGAATACTCTTGTAATGCTCCCTTGAATGCTCACAAGATCACTTGAATATCTAGATGAATTGTAAATCTTCTAGGAGAAAATATGTGAAATAACCTTGTATTTATACTTGTTTATGCCAAATTTCTCAAAATTAGAAAACTACAAGCTATCAGATCTAGGAAGATAAAATCCTGCTAGGAAAATTAGGTCCAAGCCAAGTGGGACTCATATTCCAATTGGGTTGTATGAGTCCCAATAAGCTAAGCTTGGGACATAAATTTTAAGAAGTGTCAAGTTCTATGCTAAATTTATGACTAGGTCCTCAAAACTTAGTTGGGTCCCATACACCCAAGGTGGCGTGTGAGTCCCAGATCAATAAATATGGGCCATACAATCCAAAAATATTAATTTATGATTGGTTATTAGATATTTTTCAGGATTATCATCATAAATATGCATTAAATAAGTCTTGTAGATGCTAAATAGGACCAAATAAGGCATAAAGAATCCTAATTTTAGTAGGGAGGGCCCAAAGAAGTGTGAAAATGCAAATGGATGTTTCATTAAAGGAACCAAGATCCCTCAACCAATTGGCTTGATTGAGGGAAGGGTTGGATGGATAAGATGGTTTCCTTGGATGTGATTAAAGACAAAAAGGGGGTTCTCCACTAAGAAAAGGCTTGGAAAGAAGGAAATGCAAATGATATGCAAATCTAACTATGCAACTTAAGATATGAAATTAAAAATTAGAATAATGAACTGAGAAAGGACAGAGAGGCACCCAAGAAATTTAAGATACTTGAAACAAGGTTTTCACTCCTAAAAATATGACTTTTAATTCACACTAAGACTCAAATGACAGTAGGGGCGATTTAGTCCCAATTTAGGGTTTCAAGCTGAATCCAAAATCTAGAACTAGTAAACTAGGATCTAAAGAAAATTCTTTAAATATGTTATACTAGGACTAATACACCAAAAGTGATGATTTAGTCCGAGTATAAGGGTTGATTTGAAACTCTAATATCCTCTAGTGTTCTCATGTAGCTTCTCTCCTCTCAAATCTTTGAATTTGAAACTTAGAATTTTGCTTTGTAGATGACTTTCCATGATCTTGCAATGTAGATGAGAACTTTGACGTCCCTCTCTAATATTTCTCTTCAAGTGATCTTCAACCTAAATCTACATATCACACATCAAAGAGAGGGAAAAATGTTGTTTGGTTAGTGAATAGGGTTTTAACTTGGTCAAACCTCGTTTTGGTAATCAAACCTTGAAATGAATAGATATAGAATGGAGGAATGATGAATGAACAAATATGTTATGTTGCAACTCACCAAACCCTTGGAAAAATGGTTGCAATCTTGTATGAGATGGCTAACATGAATGTAGAGATCTTGAATCCTAATTGTATTCTATGGATCTTGACTTGAATGCTTGCTTGAGTCATAAGAACCTACATCACAAATGTTAGATAAAAAATAAACATGATGTATTGTGACTCTGACATGGTGCTTGAATCTTGAATATAGCTCCAAAATACTTGATAATTAGCACTTGAATACTCTAGAATGATCTTTTAATTCTCCCTTGAATTCTCATAAGGTCACTTAAATTTCTAGATGATGTGTAAACTTGTTGGGAAAAATATGCGAAATAACCTTGTATTTATACTTGTTTATGCCGAATTTCCCGAAATTACAACACTAAAAGATGAAATCAGATCTAGGAGGTTAAAATCCCACCAAGAATTTGAATTTAAAATAGGTCCAAGTTAAGGAGGACTCATATCCCAATTTGGGTGTATGAGTCCTAGTAGGCTAAGCTTGGGACACAAATTTCAAGAAATGTTAAGTTCTATGCTAAACTTAGGACCAAGCCTCGAAACTTATGTGGGACCTATACACCCAAGGTGGCATATGAGTCCAAAATCACTAAATCTAGGCCATACAATCCAAAAAATTAACTTATGATTGGTTATTAGATACGTGATGGGATTATCCTCGAAAAGATGCATTAAATAAGGATTGTATACACAAAATAGGACCAAATAACACATAAATAAGCCCAATTTTAGTAGGGAGGGCCCCAAAAAGTGTGAAAATGTAAAGGGATACATTTTTATACATGATATGAACAACACCAAGAAATTTAATTAGGGCTAGAACACTAACATTTACAAATATTACAATCCTTCTCAATGAGAAGTCCAAGTACATCAATATTACATTTGAACAAGGAAATCATGAATAATCATAGCCACCTTTCCACATTGATGTATTTTGACTCCACCATGATCCTCCAATCCCTAACAATGGTTACTTTGCCACCTGACCTCCTAGAATCAAATGATCCACTCCCATCATGCTAGGAGATAGTAACATGGACCACAAGCACAACACTCATATTAAAAAATGGAGAGAGGGCTTACACTCATGCCATATGTGATGAAAAAAATCCAAATACACATAAAATAAAATAATCATCCAAACACAATATGGATCAAGAACCAATATGATCAAATACAATAGCGCTTTGAGAAAACTCACCAGTGTCACATCATAATCCACATTAGGCTGAATCATCAATGTCATACAAGAAATAATGCTTGGGAAAACTCACTAAGGGAATAACACATGGGATCTTCATTTGTAAAAATCACCAATGGAAAAAAAACACAAATAGATGGAAGGGAATACATCACCCTTCAAGTACTACTTAGCTACACTAGGTTTAGATATTAGAGAGCAAGAGTGGGTTCCTATCATTGCAAATACTCATGTGGGGCTCAACACGGAACCAAGTATCCTCTCATATAGACAAGGGTACTTGATCTTACAATTCTTATGCTCCTTGAGCATATATTCTTCCTCCATCATCCTTATCATATACAAGCACTCACAACATGAGAGGGATATCCATTATCTTGGTTAATTAATTACCCATATTTTATTAGTTTTCACATGTTAATCCAAACTCCCCACATTGTTATTTATTATGTGCCACTTTGGGCTAGGTTCACATTGGTAGGAATTCTCACAACTCTCTCTAATACCTACACTCTAAGCTCATCACATCCTCCTATGACGAAGGCACAAAAAACAATGCACAAAATTCAATTTCATCAAACTTTTCTAACAAGTTTCCACAAGAATTATAACAATAATTTATGAAGGATACTTTTGTTAAAACATTCAAATTCATCATATTTCCATCAAAGTGTTCAAATTTTCACATTCTTCCAAAACCCAATTAAAATTTTCTTCAATTTTATTTTTTAGATTTCAAAAATATAAAAGTACCCTTTTTCCCTAAATATAACCAACACACTTTTCAAGTCAATTTTGTGTTTCATGCATTTCCAAAAAAAAAGGGCATTATAACCCTATACAATTGAAATTTCTCCAAATTTTAACAATACAATAAATTGAGCATGTAATTTCATAAAAAAAATTGCATTGGGAGGTGTCTACACTCCCCCAATCCTATTACAATAATTAAATTTGAAATAAATTGGCTAAATTAATTTAAAAAATAATTACCTCAAATGAAACTAAATTTTGGAATGAAGAGCACATTACACACACCAAATGAGTGATCACAACAGCCAACAAGAATAATCCCCTACTAATACCTAACCCAATGATTTTGACATCATTTAATTCCACCACTGAATGCAGTCCCAATCAACAAATCAATTTTTCACCAAAAAGAGTGTTTTCCTCTCTCAAAATTTCTTCTCAAAATAAAACATTACATAAAGAAAATAAACCCCTTTTTCCTATTTACCCTTTTTCACTTTCCAAATCACTCAAAATAGAATTCATTTTCTATTTATGCTATTCCCATTTTCCTTAAAATCCCAAATACACACATCAATCAACTTCTAAATAACATATATCAATTAAATTTACAATTTCAATCCATATAGGAATATTCATTTAAATTCACAAAATTAAGAATTCAAACATGATATCTAAATCAAATACACTTGCAATTCCAAACCCACTAAATTTTTCACAATATTATTAAACAATAACTTAACTTCATTTCTACTTTCATTCTATTTTTTCCCTTTCCTGAAATATAGAGAATATTTTAATAACCAACATAGGAAATCATTGAAGTTATTTTTATTTCATTTTGAAAAACATATAATTTAAACCATTAATTAACTCAGATATGTATTGGTTGTTCATGACATAGATGAAATCTAGAATAACCTCCAATTTATATTTGGGTTCACATAGGGTCAAACATGGCATATACCATACTTGATTTTAATATGTTTAGGGAATTGATAGGGAGGCCCAATGTGACATCCCCATATCAACCACCACTAGGAAATAACTCAAAATTTTGTAGGTAGGTGGAGAAATAACTCTATACCTATAACCATTCAATGCACATCAAGGATAACTATTCAATGTATATATATCTAAAGCATAGAATAATCACCCAATGGGGTTCAATAGCATAAGACATGAAAGTAACATACATTATAGAACTCTTAATATAAATTATTCCTTCTGAACATCAATAATTAGGATTACATTTAACCAAAACATATATAATGCACATCATTGGACAAAATCAAACTAATATATCCAAGCATATAAATATATAAAGTAACAACAACCAACATGTTGGGGAACCTCTATTGCAAAATGGTGTGTCCCTTGGTCTTCTCTGTGCAGAGTGGCACTTGGGTTCATCACATGGATTAACTACCTCTTGTGGATCTTGTATAAATCTAGCAGTTGTATCGAGCATTAATAGGTTGATCTTTTGGTGCAATGACAACCACCAATTTAACAATTGGTATCAGAGATGAGGTCATAGGTTTGCACCCCTTGCTTGTGCCAAGGGGATTGTTTCAAGAAGGTGTGTCCCTTGGTCTTCTCTATGTAGTGTGACACTTGGGTTTATGACATGGATTAACCGCCTCCTATGAATCTTGTATAAATCTGATAGTTGTATCGAGCATTAAAAGGTCGATCTTTTTGTGCAACGACAACCACTAATTCAACAACTTCATCTCTAACATCTAGTGGTTAATATGCACAATTCAAATCCATAAAATAATCACCATAACAATCACAAGGAAATGGTGAAGTTGAAACATTGATCTCCCATTAACAAGATGCAAATGGGAGGGGCACTACATAAATGAACAATAAAAAAGAACTTGCAAATAACCATGTTTCATGTTATCATATGTATGGACATGTAGCAAAATGCTTGAAAAATGTGAAAATATACCCTTTCCATTCAACTAACCTACAAGAATAGAAGAGAAAAACACAACATAAAATATTATCTAATGAAATATAAATAAAAGGACTAAGATTTAATATTTAAATGAGAAAAAATGAACAATAAATAAGCACTTGCAAAACACCATGTGGTTGAGTGCTCTCAAAATAACTAAAGACACAAAGAAACATATTTTTTTTTGGGATATTTGGGGATTTTCCTCAATCAAATCCTTTATTTGGTATTTCTACCTCAACAATAGAAAATATAGATAAATGGAAATAAAATAGCACATGTATGATCCTATCCCAAATCTTTCTAAGAATGGTCAGATCTATAAATGTGTAATAGTGTAACTAAAATAAAAGATAGGGTATATGATAATGCTAAGGTACTTGGGGCCAAGAAAAGAAATTCTTGCAATAATCATAAATAAAAATAATAATATCAATTGAGAGGCTTGAGAAAGCCAAAGAGACTATGATATCTAGAGAGGATGTTGTGAGAGTGTTGTGGAAATATTGTGATAACACCCAATCTCACACATGATTCTCTGATACCAAAATGCTATCAAATTGGTTTGAATCCAACACAATCTACAATATATGTGTAATAGGAAGGATACCAACCTACCAATTAATAGTAATATTGATAGAAAATGGTTTTTCAATCTCCAATTTCCAAATACCAGAGGATATCACTAATAGGAAAATCAAATTGATAGTAGTCTAGAGGGTTCATAACACTAAACAACAAAAAACCGATACAACAAATGAACTAGATACTTCTAGCACCACCATCTATGAATAAAAAGATAAAATAATTGGATAGACAGAAGGGATGAGCAACTTGACCATGTCATCATACAAAGGCTACAGGCATCCACGATATATATTATCTACTCAAGCAATAAAGAGCATGTACTAACGTTGCAAGTAATATATTTGGTATTCATGGAAATAAACATTCATTACAAAGTGATAAGGAAGAAAAGAATAGGGACTTCAAATTTAGCCACCCCCCCTTCAATAGTCAACAGTCAAGAACAAATTTATATGCAACAAATGACTTCATTAGAATAGTTGATATGCATTAAAAGGTGATGGGGGAAGATGAACAAAAACTGGCACACTCCTTCATCAAGCCCATCAGAAGACACCATATCCCTCACTTGCAATACACACCAAGGTTTTAACGACCCTTCAACAACAAATCAAGAATCATAACAAATTGATCTACAAGGAATCAATTTCCAAAAACCTCCAGACTGTAAAATTCTCAGTTGCCATTGCAATATTAAATCAGTCTCCTTTTTTTTGTTTACCATTCACTAGATCAGAAACCATAGAATCGACTCCTCCTAATACTAAAAATTCTATTGGCCTTGTCATTGCACCAAAATATTGACCTGTCAATGCCTGATACAAGCTAGAGTTAAGATCCACGAGAGGCAGTTAAACCATGTCATGAATCCCGAGTGCCACGTTGAACAACCAAGGAGACCAAGGGTGCACACCTTGCAACAATCCCCCCCAACACAAGCGAGGGATTCGAACTCGTGACTAGCTCTAATACCAATTGTTGGCCTTTCTATTGCACCAAAAGATCGACCTATCAATGCTCGATACAAGCTACAATTAAGATCCAAGAGAGGTATTTAAACCATGTCATGAATCCCTAGTGCCATGCTGAACAACCAAGGAGACCAAGGGCACACACCTTGCAACAACTTCAACATCCTCTTCTATGTCAGTTGGTAACTACTTCTAGCTTGGTTCTTTGCTTGGTTAAGGTTTTCCCCTCCACATCCTTTTATTTTTTGTGATCACTTCCCTTTCAAACATGGTAACTTCCATCCTCTTGTTCCAACTGTTAAGTTTTCTATTGCAGTTACTAATTATTAATCTCCTATCTATAAAGATTATTTGATTGCCAAAAATTAATTCACAACAAAGATTGAAAAATAACACAACTGCAACTTCACAAATAAAACCACATGAACAGAGAAGAAAATACACAAAATAATAAACACAGTATTTTTGGACAAATTGTCCCTAGAAAAACCCCGGAGGGAAAACTAGTACTACAAATGAGGAATTTTATTAAACTTCAGAAAATCAAGAGATACATAAACTGCTTGCCTCTTACTAGTAGAGCTTCGACAATATTCTTCTCTGGAAATTCTTCCCTTAATTTCTCCTTCTGAAATTCCATTGTTGTTGCCTCCAACACTATGAATGCACCCTTGCTATCACTGCAAGACTATTTTCTCTCACTGCAAATTTATTTTCTCTCACTGCAAATTTATTTGCTATCACTGCAAATCTTTCTCAAGTGTCTATGTGTGTTCTCCAAATGCCCATTGATCCCCTTTTAAAATATTCTCATTGAAAAACCAATGGCCATGATTTAATCTCAATCAATGGCTAAGATTAATTAGACTCTAAAAAACCCTAACTAACTAGTTTCTAGAAGTCTCTAGAGGAAACAATCAATTAATTAATTAATTATCTCTAACTAACTCCTTTCTAGAAGTCTCCATAATTAAATAATAATTCTTGGCAATGGAGAAAACAACTCTCCAATCTACAATAAATTAACACCCCCTCTTAGCGAGGAAGGTGTTTTTCATGACACCCAACATATCTCTGAAGAAGATGAATTTCACATTCCCTAATGCCTTTGTCAAAATGTCTGCTACTTGTTGATTTCTAGGTATATACTGTAGCTGAAAAATGCCCCACTATACACAATACCTAATGAAATGATACCTATTGTCTATATGCTTAGACCTATCATGAAACACCAGGTTCTCAAAACAACTTGGTGCAACTCTAATTGTCACAATGTACCATTGTAGTCTCAACCCTTTGACCAATCAAGGCTACCAACAACTTTTGAAGCCATATCGCCTCACACGTCGCCATGCTAGCTGCTATGTATTCTTCCTCTGTAGAACTCAGAGCCACAAACTTCTACTTCCTGATGTACCAAGATACAACTCCTAATCCCAAGCTAAAAAAACACCCTAAAGTGCTTTTCCTATCCATTGTACTGCCTGCCCATTATGCATTAGCATAGCCTATCAACTTGATACCATTACCTCGAGCATATCTAACCCCATAATCGATTGTACCATGCAAATACTACAACACATGTTTTTTTGTTGTCCAATGCACTCTCTTTGGCTCAACCATGAACTAACTAAGACAGTTTACTACAAAGGATATATTTGGCCTAGTGTTGACCAAATACATGAGAGATCCAATCAACTTCTTGTATAAGGTGGGGTCTACATCTTTCTCCCTGGATCAGTCTACCTTTCTCCAATTCATGATCATAGGAGTAGACATGGCTCTGCAATCCTCCATCTCGAACCTCTTCAAGATTTTGATGCATTATTTCCCTTGTCCAAGGAAAATCTCTCCATCTGTCTGCCATACCTCCATGCCTAGAAATTAGTGCATAAGCCCCAAATCCTTCATCTCGAACTCTACTGCAAGGTCCCTCTTGCAATCCTCTATGATATCCAGTGAACCTAATAAAAGCAAGTCATCCACATATAGAACAAGAATGATAACCTCACCCCCAACCACCAATTAGTAGAGGTTAGAATCCACCTCATTCTTCACAAAACCCATTCCCTGCAAGTATCTATCAATGCACTCATACCATGCCCTGGGATCCTGCTTGAGTCTGTATAAATCTCTTTTCAATTTTTACACGTTGGTTTCACTATTGTGTGCTAAAAATCCCTTGGGTTGTTCTATGTATACCTCCTCTTTCAATTCACCATTAAGAAATGTCATCTTGACATCTATTTGATGGATCTGCCATCCCATCTATGTTGCAAGTGAGATCATGACTCGTATAGAAGTATACCTGGCCATTGGAGCGAATGCCTCCTCATAATCTATTCCCTACTTCTGAGAGAACCTGTTGGCCACAAACATTTCCTTGTATTTCTTGATGCTACCATCTACGTCGTGCTTGATCTTATAGATCTAGCCCGATCCAATCATTTCCCTATCTATCAGTCTAGGCACAACCTCCCACACATCGTTCTACAATATTGAGGTATATTCCTCAACCATCATATCTCGCCACACTTGCTGTTGTGTGGCCTCCTGATAGATAGAAGGCTCACTATCTACCAACTGACTAACTAATTCCATATAGCCATTATACCTAGCTAGTTGTCTCTGCTATCTATTACTTGTCCTAGGAGCTCCCACAAACTCTTGAGTATCTCTATGTGTCTTTTGGTTCCTGCTACCAACTTTAGAGGATGAAGTATCAACCTCTATGCGTTCCTGATGCATCTCTTGGATCTGTTGCATCTGTTGCTCCATACTTAATGAAATATCTACACTTGAGTCTATGCTAGTACTAGTAACTATACTTGAGCTTCGTTGCCCCTGATCTGATCATACAATCCTAGGAGATTTTGTTGGCTTCTCACTCTGATCATCTATTGGAAAATATTTGGACCTTCTAAATGCCTTGTCCTCCATGAACTTGACATCACGCCTAACTATAATATTATTGGCCCCTAGAATAAATATCTTATATGCCTTTGAGGTTTAAATCTACCCCACAAAGTATCCTCTCTCTCTAGTCTGATCAAACTTGGCATGTGTAGCCCCTGAAATGTGACAATATGCCAAAATCCCAAATATCTTGAAGTGGCTGATATCTAGCTTCTTCCCTGATAACGCCTCCTTTGGTGTAATATTTCCCAATACCATATGTGGAACCCTATTATATATGTATACTATTGTATTGCATGCCTCTGCCCATAAGTAGTGTGGCACATCCTAGTCATACAACATAGCCCTTGTTTCCTCTGATATAGACTGATTCTTCCTCTCAGCAACCCCATTTTGATGTGGTTTGTAAGGAATGGTCCATTCTCTCTTGATTCCTTCCCTTGTATAGAACTCCTGGAACTCTTTCCCTTTGTAACCACCTCCATTATTTGAAAAAATAACCTTTGTCTTCCTACCTTTTGAATTCTCTACAAGATCTTTGAGCTCTTGGAAATGACTAAAAACCTCATCCTTGGTCTTCAAGAAGTATATCCTGGTCTTCCTAGAAAAATCATCAATAAAAGTAACAAAGTAATCGTATCCTTTGAGAGACTTTGTCGACATTGGTCCACATATGTCTAAATGTACTAGATCAAGAACACCCTTAGATCTGGTGTCACTCCTTGGAAAATATTCTTTCACAAACTTCCCCAACACACATCCCTTACATACATCATCATGCTCTATGCTCACATCTGGAACACCTGTCACTATCCCATGAAGGAATTTAAGTGCTCTATGATGTATATGGCCCATCCTTATATGCCATAACTCTCCTTGATCTCTAGAATTACCGTTTCTCATTAGTGCCTTATGAGTATCAAACTGCAACTTGTAAAGTTGGCTGCTCCTAACTCAAATAGCTATGGGTGATTTCCAATCCTTATGCTTGATTAACATATTTTCCCCTCTAAAGAGTATATTATAGCCTTTATCCTGAAGGAAAGATACAAAAATCAGATTCATACCCAAGCCTGGCACATGCAACACATCATGAATGGGAATCGGCTTGCCATTCTCCCTCTAAAATATAACAGTCCCTTTCCCAACTAGATTTAGTTTGGACATGTTCCCCATAGAGATTTGGATTCTGATGTCATCCCCCTTATAACCGGAGAAGTATTCTCTAAATCATATCATATGAAATGATGCCCCACCATCTATATACCAAACACCTTATGAGGTTGAGCTAACCATACAAACTATGAGAGAAAACTCATCCTCCATTCTACTAGAGAGCTCATATGCACTTGCTAAAGTTGTCGTCTACTTCTTTCCTTTCTTTTTGTTCTTCTTCCTTTGTGGGAAATCATTGACATAGTTCCCAAAATCATGACAACCATTCCATATGACTTTAGAAAATTCCTTCTTCTTCTCACCTTTAGGATTTGATCCTTTGCTAGACCCCTTCTTTGCTTTCCCTTTTCTAGCTAGGGCAACATTTTCTTGTTCTGCCTCACTTTTCTAACTCTTAGTGCTCATACCACTGACAAGACTTAGTCTAACCTCCTCCTGAGTGAAGTCACTCCATAGTCAATTCCAACTCGATAAGGTGTCTCATCCATTAATAACTTGAACAAAGGCATCCCATTGCTTAGTAAACCCATTTAGGGCTATTTGTACTAGCTTGTCATCATCTGGTTTATCTCCAACAACTGCCAACTCATCCTTGACAAGTCTAAGTCTGGTGAGGTAACTTGTAACATCTTATCCCTTGTTCATCCAGGTATTTCTCAACTTTTCTTTGAGAATCAACTTCCTATTAGTGGCAACATTCTGGTATAGATTCAAAATGGCATCCCACATCTTCTTCGTTGTATTTAACTCTACAATATGCAAAACAATATGATCCTTAACACCATCAAGAATCAACCTCCTCGCCTTGGCATCTTACTTCTTATATTATAAGAGCCGTGTTGGATCTGTAGGTACAACTACAACATTGGTCACAAATTCCTTGATACCATTCTCTTCTAGCAATAATTTGTTTTTGGAATTCTAGACACCAAAATTTGAGGCTCCATCCAATCTCTCTTGATCTCTTAAACCTGTTGAGGCCATCTCAAAAAAATATAATAATAAAAAAACAAATAATTCTGAAGAGGTAGAACTGGGTTTTATAAACCCTTGATTTTTCCTTCTTGTGCCTGCGTTGAGCTCTTTCTACCCTCAGATAAGCTCTAATACCATGTGAAAATTCTATTGCAATTATTGATTATTAATCTCCTATCTATAAAGATTATTTGATTGCTGAAAATTAATTCACAAAAAATATTAAAAAATAACACAACTACAACTTCAAAAATGAAACCACGGGAATAGAGAATAAAATACACAAAATAATAAACACAATAATTTTGGACAAATTATCCCTGGAAAAATGTTGGAGGGAAAACCAATACTACAGATGAGGAATTTTATGAAACTTCAAAAAATTAAGAGATACATAAACTGCTTGCCTCTTACTGGCAGAACTCTGACAATATTCTTCTCTGAAAATTCTTCCCTTAATTTATCCTTCTGAAATTCGACTATTGTTGCCTCAAATGCTATCATTGCACCCTTGCTATCACTGTAATACTATTTTCTCTCACTGCAAATTTATTTTCTATCACTACAAATCTTTCTCGAGTGTCTGTGTGTGTTCTCCAAATGCCCATTGATCCCCTTTTAAACTATTCTCATTGAAAAATCAATGGCCATGATTTAATCTCAATCAATGGCTAAGATTAATTAGACTCTAACAAACCCTAACTAACTAGTTTCTAAAATTCTTTATAGGAAACAATTAATTAATTAATTAATTATCTCTAACTAGCTCCTTTCTAGAAGTCTCCAGAATTAAATAATAATTCTTGGGTATCATTGCAAGACTATTTTCTCTCACTACAAATTTATTTGCTATCATTGCAAATATTTCTCAAGTGTCTGTGTGTGTTCTCCAAATGCCCATTGATCCCCTTTTAAACTATTCTCATTGAAAAACCAGTGGCCATGATTTAATCTCAATCAATGGCTAATATTAATTAGACTCTAACAAACCCTAACTAACTGGTTTCTAGAAGTGTCTAGAGGAAACAATTAATTAATTATCTCTACCTAACTCCTTTCTAGAAGTCTCCAAAATTAAATAATAGTTCTTGGGAATGGAGAAAATAGTTGTTCGAGCTAAAATAAATTAACACCAATGATGGAGAAAGAGAACCTCAACATTCTTGTCCACCACACTGAGCCTGCCACCTGCCAAAAGGCCAACAAGGAGCAAAAAAAAAAAAAAAAAGAAATCCAAAATGTGCAAACCAAAATTTACTGGTGTGATGCCCTTGCATCATTTGAGAGTGTTTTGTGAGAGCTTGAGAGATAGAGAGAGCTTTTCCAAATGAAAATATAGATTTTAAAAATGAGAAGAGAGTGAAGAGGAAGAGGTTCATGATCCATTTCATTGATCTAGTAAGGTGGCAAATGAGAAAATGATAAGAAATTATCTTCAAATGATAAATTATCATAACACGAGAGAATAATGGAAACCCACACAAAGCACTAGGGTCTAGATAATTTAAGTGAAAGAATGAAGAGAGAGAAGAAAACATTGGGATAACATAAAGGTAACATGAAAAGTGATCATGGGAAATGGGTCCTGAGAACCTTGAGAAGAAAGAAGGCTAATGCAAGGGATGAAATGAGCCTACAAAAATACTAAGAGAATGGATGCCAAAGTGGACACAAAATATAGATTAAAATGCAAGGGTATGCAATTTTTGACACCACAAGAAAAAGAACAAATGGATGTGGAATATATAGAGAAAAAATAACTTTAGAAGAATGAAAGTTATAACAAGATATAGATAAAAAATAAAGCTATAGTATTAAATAGAGGAGGAATTTCCACTAGAAAATGAAGATTATGTAAAGATGAGATTGAAATAGAGAAGGATGAAGAGGTAAAATATTCCTAGTAAGAGAAAAATATGATTTGATAGCTAGAGATACAAGAAGGATAATTTTACAAGAAAAAATAATTAATAATCACTTAAATGATATTTTCTTAGAAAGAGAAGCCCAACTATTGAAAGAGCTAAAAAGATTTGTAAAATAAGAGAACATTATAGAAAAAAAGACAATTCTCAAAATATTTGAACAAAGAAACCTAGTTTCTAGACCTTTGATTGGAAGTGTAAAAAAATTAGCAAGAAAATGGAAACATAAAAAAAACCCAATAGAAATTCAAGTAAGAAACAAATATTTTTAAAATGTATTGGTTTATCTCAAATTTTATGTTATTATTTTACCTAAAAGAGTTTGATAAGAATTTTAAAATTGGTTTATTTATTTTTCTATGTAAAGAATTCCCCTAGAATATTCAATTGAATAATTATAAATCTATAAAAGGAATTTATCTAAGACTTTATAGACGTATACATAGAAAATTTGATAGTATATGGATTAATTAAGGGTCATATTATAGTACTAATGATTAAGTTAGAATGATATTGAAGCCTAAAAGTTTCACTAAATTACAATAAATGTATATTTGTAGTACCTTTTGGGATAGTTATAGGTCACATAATATGGAAACAAGGTTTGGCATGATTGATCCACTAGAAATAGCCTTAATCTCAAACCTCCCAACCCCAAAGCTAGAAATATAAATTAAAAAATTGGATACACTAGATATCATAAAATATTCAAAGAAAAGGATAAATAAAACTCTCCAATAGATAGATAAATGTTGAGAACCCTTTGATAATCTAAAAAACAAGATTATTTCCATGTACATGTTGATTTATCAACCACCACAATAGGAGTAATATTAGTGCAACCAAGAGGAAGAAGATATGCACCCAATTTCTTATGTTAGCTATAAGTTATCATAGGTATAGAATAATTAGACTATCGCATAGAGAGAGGAATTTGATATGGAATACAAACAAAATTTTAGATATTATCTCCTAGCTAAAACATTCATATTCATTTCTTACCAAGAGCAACTTGAATATTGAATAGAACAATAATTTAATGGAGAACATGTAGATGGTTACTTTTTTTTTAAGAAATTAATTTACAAGATTGTGGTAAAACTAGGAAAGGAAAACCAAGGACTAGACTACCTATCTAGAATTGACATAGGAGAAGAATTGAGACAAATAGAAGAACTATTTAGTGCAACCTTGATTGGGATAAGTGAAATATTGGAAGAACTAATAGAAATAACAAAATTACTATACATAAGAAAATTTAAAGAAAAATACTCTAAAAATTATAGATATAGGATTTTATGGAGATGATTTCCATATAAATTAATCAAAGGAGAATTTTACATCATAGGGAAAGATTAAATTCTAAGAATATTTTGGTTGAAAATGAAATAATGTGTTTTAAGAGAAATGCATGAAGGGATATTTTGAGGATGTAATATAGGAGATGGCATGGCCAAGTGTTTTTTAAGAGAAGTGATCCTAGATCCAATTAGGATAACTAAGATTATCTCCTTTTCCCTTACAAAATATTACATAAGTGAATGAGGGTTTCCATGATTAGCTTGCTAGCATAATGGAGAGCCAATCCCCCAGTGATTTATATTTTTGATGTGTTTTGTTATGTTAAATTTGATGTGTGATTTGAAAAGCCTATGTGACATATAACCCAAAATTTGAAACTGTAATTTATTAGATAGAAAAAATGGAAAGTTGCAAAAATGATCTAGATTTGAGAAGTGACAATAAAGAGGGGATTGAATTGTAAATTTTGGCTTAAATTGGTTGGTCTAGGCTTCAAGGATGCCCTAGATTGAGCTCCTCCTTCTCTAGAACTATAAATTATGAGATGTAGATTAAGGTCTACACTCAGCTTCCTAGGACTATCATGGTTGAAACCTTCATATTTTACCTACACACAAAAAAATGGGGGAAATGGTTGTGTTATATAGGGGATTTTCTAAGTAAAACCCCATTTTGTATTTCTACCTCCACTTACAATTATTTATGATGATCAAGAGAGCATACCCTAGGTTAGGTAGAGGCTAAAACAACAATATTTGACTAAAATTGATAAATGATAAATGATAATGTTACCTTGATGTGAAAACCCTTGAAGAAGAGATGCCACACACATGTTGATTGATAGATGCATTGAATTATTGATAGAATTGTAAAAGGTTATATCACATACACCATAGATTGTTGAAGCTATCATGTAGAGAAGAACTCAATACTTCTCCTTAATTTCCTTCTAATTGATCTCCTATTCATAAATTGCCTCCTAAAGAAATAAATATCCACATATAAACATTGAAGAGACAAGATGACACTAAGTTGAGGGGTGCAAAAGCCCCAAACTTAGAATCTCATTGATCAACAAGGTTAAGATAAACATGCACATAAGACAAGAAAATATTCACTCACACACAAAGCACTTAGTGAACAATCAATAGAGTACACTTTAAAAGAATACACAAAGCATACACAAATCAAATACATTGTATAAAAATAAATAAATGAAGGAGACACACAAAATAAATTAAACAAACACATGAAATACACAAAGAAAACATGGAAAAGAAACAAAGTAGACACATAGTACCATAAGAAAATAAAAAATGAATGCAATAAAACACAAACACAAGGGTTAGTACTAAAAAGGAATTTCATACGGCAAGAAAAAGAGACCCCAATCTTAATTTTTTAGAAAATACCAAATTCCATCCATCAAATGTGTTAGAAAACATGGTGCTCTCATAAGGATGTTGGGTGAGTGCAGGATCATGGGGGTCCAAAAAGTATCGATATGACAAAAAAGTGGTTGAAGACTTGTTTTTTATCCAAATTTGATGAAACAAAAAGGGTTTATTGAGAAAATTTCCAACTTTCCAAAAATATTAGATTTTCATTATTTGGAATTGAATAGATATTTATTATTGATTTTATGAATAAAAAAGATCTGTTATTCCAAATTAATAGACTATATTTCCAATCATGCTTTAGGGAGCACACAAAAATTTAATGTCACAAGAGACAAATAAATGCTTAATGTCATAGGGGATGAATCGATAACCATACCTCAAGGTGCATTATAAATAAAATCACCACTAAAGGGTTATGTAAATAAGTCAAATCACAAGACATCTATGAAATGGATAGGGTGATATGCCCCCCTTAAATTGTCAACATACTTTCTATGTTGGTATTTTAAAGAAATAAGAGATTAAGAGGGAATCCTTGCAAAGAAGACACACTGATAATAATAGTTATCCTTTCCCCCCAAGTGTAAAGGCAAAGAAAACCAAAAAAGAGACTATCATATTGCTATCATGGAAAATATGGTTTCACTTAAGATTGTACCACTATGAATGGAAATGAGCAAACATGTGATGATACAAATGCCACATAGTGAGGAGAAACACCATAGGATAAATACCATTATTATTTAGAGTGATTAGGTGCATCAAAACATGGATGTACCAAAATCAATAAGTTTTTGTATTTTACTACTCAAGGCGTGACATTAATTAGTGGAATGACCATGCACTCAATGATATGCAAAAAATGAGTTATTTCTATAGAATTTCTTACGTGTTGGAGGAGGAAGAGTAATAAAGAAAGCTTTAAGAAGCCTCAACAAAATATTCTCTTTCTCAGATATAGGATATGTAGTAGCATACATTCTTTTATTTTGTGAAGAAAATCTTTCTCACTTACCACAAGAAGTCATAAACATAGTAGATGATGGAGAATGAGATGAATATGGGGATGAAGTTTAGAATCATAAACCATTTTTATAAAAGGTACAACATAGAATTCACATGGTCCTTATATCCTTGTTTTCTATTTTCATTATATCCACTTTTAGAAATAATTTTATATCCAAGTCCATAACACTTTTCCAACTCAAATGAAGAATTCTTACCTAAATTCTCATGAGAATAATTTATTCTTTCACAAGAATGAAAATCCTTATTGATTTTTTTAATGTTAGGAATCACCAACACATGAGGGAAAAAATATTAAGAGCCCCCATCTCCATTATGGGGTGATTTTTTTATATTTGTTGATGTACAAAACAAGATTGAAAAAATCAAACACAAGTCTCCTTAGGTTTAGATTGTGAGATTTTGTACTCTCCTACTTGAAGGAGGGTGTAAAATATAATGAACCCCAATCATCATCTAAGATCTATTTTATAGGTTAAATAAAATCATTATTATCTTCAATATGTATAGCTTCTACCTTTAAATTTGGGATTAAAGTATTAAGAGAGTTGGAAGTGCTATGTTCAACTTCAACTTGTGAATTATAACTTTGTTCATCTACTTTTACTGTATATATCTTGTTATTATATTCATACTTCATCTCATGGTGAAGACTAGATGAGACTCCCTTAATGGAATTAATCCATGATCTACCTAAGAGAATATTATATGAAATAGGTCCTGACATGATATGGATAGGGGTAGGAAAATCCATGAGCCCTACCATAATGGGTAGCACTCTTGTCCCTAATGTTTTCCTACTAATATTTTCAAAGAAACTAATAGAAAGATCATTAGGTTCTATGAGATTCTTATCCACACCAGTTTTATCTGGAAGATTAATGCTACAAATATTAAGGCCTGATCCATTATCTATGAGAGTAAACCCAACCCCAAATTTATTAATGACCACCATTATTATTAAAGCTTCATGTTTTTTTTAGATCTCAAGTGATGGTAATTCATGTTGAGGGAATATAATATTGAGAGTTTTTGCCTGCATACACTCAAACAAGGCTGCTACAACATTTGGTTTGAGAGAGGGTGAGATATCAATATTATACAAAGCCTCTTGGAGAATCTTGTTATATACAGGTGAACTTTGAATCAAGTCCCAAAGGGAGATCTTTTCTAGAGTATTACAAAGTTTCTCAACAAGATCATATTCTTTACCACTACACTAAGAAATACTAGGTGGGGTTGGAAGATGTGGTTGAGGTAATGGAATGGATCTTGGTTTTTATTTTTATCGCACATTAGTTCTATTGTTATATGTGTGAGAAACTACATGAAAACTTGGTTGTTGCAACACATCTTGTTGCACATGATTACTAGTGATTTGTTTTGTAAATTTTAGGATATGGTTATGAAGTTTTAGAGTAACTATAATGAGAGATGATTTAGGAGGTACAATAAGTAGAGGAGTTTTAAAAGGTCTAATAATTAAAGGAGATCCAATAGTCAATTATGTGTTCATAACCTCAACTGAGTTGACTACTTGTTGACAATCTTCTATGGATAGGGGATCTAATTATAATTGAGCATATTAATCTATGCAATCCATCTTATTATCTTTTGAAAAATGAAATGTATCAATGATTTAATCCTCTTGTGCCATAATATATTCCCAAGTAGGAGAGGTTGAGGGAGAGAAACAAACATGATTCTCATGAATCTCAATGATTGGATCCTCTTTCACCAAGATACCTTCACAATTAGGTGATATGTCGAGAGAAGAACAAACATGATTGTCATGATTGTTAATGATTACATTCCCTTAAAGTGGGAGAGGGATCGATGAAAAGTAGCAAAAGAGGAGAGAGAAATCTATTGTCACATGCTAAAATAATAACAAATGATAAAATAATTTTTCAATTAATTTTGTCAATAAAAATAACTTAGATCCAAGCCTTAGGGAAGTAAAATTAGACATAAAATATTTTTCAATTTAATTCCAATTATTAGTATGTAATTTCTTCTCTTTACAATGTTTTTCATTAAAATATGCATGCATAAATGATACAATAATTTTGAAATTAATTTTCTCAATGAAAATAATTCATATCTAAGCCTTAGACAAGGAAAAGTAGATCTAAAAATTAATGCAATTTATTTTTTAATTTTTATGATGAAAAACTAATGGAAATGGATAGTTTTTTTTTAAAACAATTACAAATTATCAACAAGATTCACAAATAACCTAGGTTTTAAATTCAATTTTTAGATTTATGCAATAAAAAATAAAAATAAATTGTAAGTGTAAGATATGTTAGGTTCACCAAAATGTTTGATAGGAAAAGTGATCCTAGATCCAATTAGGATAACTAAGATTACCTCATTTTCAGTTACAAAACATTAAACAATAGTGAACTAGTGTTTTGATGATTAGCTTGCTGCCACACTGGAGAGCGAATTCCCTATTTATTTATTTTTTTGATGTGTTGTGTTTTGGTAAATTTGATGTGTGATTTGACAAGCGTATTTGACATATAATTCTAGATCTATTGTAATTTATCAGACAAATGAAAACAAAATGTTGCAAAATCAACTTGGATCTAAGAAGTCAAAATAGAGAGGGGCTTGGACTGGAAATTTTGGCTTAAATTTTCTGGTCTAGGGTGCAAGGATTCCCTAGACTGAGCTCATTCTTCTCTAAAATTGAAAATTCTAAGATGTTGATTAAGGTCCACACTCTACTTCCTAGGACTATCACTAGCTAAAACCTTTAGATTTGACCTGCATAGATGAAAAATGAGGGAAAGTGTTGTGTTGTATATGGGCTTTCCTAAGTCAAACCCCATGTTTTTATTTCTACCCCCACTTATAGTGATTCATTATGATCAAGAGAGAATATCCTAGGTTGGGTAGAGGCTAAAACAACATTAATTGACTAAAATTGATAAATGACAAATGATAATACTACATTGACATGAAAACCATTGAAGAAGAGATGCCATACACAAGTTGATTGATATATTCCTTGAATTATTGATAGACCAACAAAATTTTATCTCACATACACCATAGATTCCTAAAGCTAACATGTAGAGGATAATTCAATACTTCTCCATAATTACCCTCTAATTAATCTCCCATTCATAAATTACCTCCTTAATGTTAAAAATGATAGGAAAGCATTTTTTAATATGCATTTTAATTAATCTTTTTGGGTAGGGAGTGACTTGGGGTCATTTTTAAATTATAAAAGCTTGCCAATTAAAATTTACATTCAAAAAATTTCTTTTTAATATAGGGTGATCTATGTAAAGTGACTTTACTTTTTGGCCTAAATTTATAGGGATGATAGAGATTTAAATATATTTTATTAATCTGGCATCAAAATTTGTAAATTATTATTATAATTAAAGTTATAGGAAAAATAGGGTGTCAAGGTAGTGCAAAATTATCAAGGGTGACAATTTTTGGCACTACACAAAGAAAATGTTATTAGTAGGATTATGGTATCCTGCACTATTTAAAGATATAACTAGATATAAAAAACAATGTGATACATGCCAAAGAATAGGGAAACCTAGTGCAAGATATGAAACACCATTATGTCTAGTACTACCATAAACCCCACTTGAGGATGGGTAATTGAATTTATCTATCCTATTGATCAACCTATAAGTAAATTAAAAAAATAATGATAATAATAGGGGTAGTATATCTAAAAAAATGAGTAGATGAAAAAATTAAAAATTACACTACCCACATCAATGCAAATTTCACATACAAAAATATTATCACAAGATTTGGTTGTTCGTAGAGTGTAAAAGTGACCAAGGAAAATATTTTATCAACAAGATGATTAAAAGTATATTATATGATTTTATGATAGCACATAGAAAGAGTGGTCCTTAACATCTTCAAGAAAATAGAGCAAGTGAAGAATTAAATAAGAAAATAGGAATTTCACTTACAAAAATATGCAACACAAATACCATATACCAAGATATGAAGATACTAAAAATATTGTGACCATATAGAATAACCTATAAAATTATAATTTAGTGTTTTCTATTTGAACTCATATTTGGATTTGATGTGGCATTACCCATTTAGTGTATTATACCCATTTTAAAATTCGCTAGTCAATTAAGGTCAAATTAGGATGAATATTTATAAGAAAGGTTAAGGTAACTAGGAAAAATAGACAAGAAAAAGAATTCTAGCAACATATCATCAAAGTTTAGAAAATAATCAATAGAAAGAATGACATGATACAAACATATATATAAAAAATCAAATTAGGGGATATAGTTCTTTTGAATGATAGAAAATTTAAGAAATAAGAAAAATTAAGGATGCAATGGTTCAAACCATATAAAATTATAAAAATAACTAATTCTATGTTTGTTTGAAATTATTCACATTACAAAATAAAATTTCATATTAAATCACTATTATGACAAGACATGAGGAATAAAACCCATAAGAAAAAGTAAAATACCTTATAAACATATTGCACCATAGATTTAATGTTACATTCCATAAATGATACTCTTAAAATAACAATTGAATGAATATAATGTGCTAGTAAGTGCAACAAATATATAAGCCTCACTAAAATTATAAAAATTTGATGTAGTCCAAGCTAAAATATCTTGATAAAATTGTGAAGAGTTCTATTGTGACATAAGAGGGAAAAAATTATAGACAAAGAATTAAAGCATCAAAAAGTAAAAGTAAATATATTCGAAACAATCACAACATAATTTTGGTAGAATCAAACATAATCCTTGACCAAAATATAAGAAATATCCTTTCAAATAAATTGAGAGAGATCTAAATAGAGCATTCTTTAACAAACCTATGGATCTGATCTATGTAGAAAAGGTGCATTAGTATATTCATACTTCATTGATGAAAATTGAGCACAACATTTAAACCCCTTTGCAAAAATATTATCAAGATAGATATTGTATACTATAACCATATTTACAATAAATCCCCAAGTTCAAGCTAGACATATAGAGGGATATTTAGAACTTAAAATATAATATATATGGGTTCTTGCAATTCTAGGTTTTATCCATGATTACTTCATGTACCTACATAAATTCTATCACATCATAAATACTCAATTTATACAGTCACAAGATTATGGAACAAAGGTTGATTACACTTGAAGATGAAGGTGGGAAACTAAGAGGCCAACGAGCTAATAGAATAAATGTAAGATCAAATAAAACATTTTAGAGGTGAGATACACAAAACTTGGCATCACCCACAAAGTATACTACACTAACATAGGAGGACCTGCTATGAAATTAGACATACTAACAACATATGAGATGAAAATAAAAAATAATGGATTTTATAAATATTCGTTATCCTTAGAGATAATCTAAAGGAGAACGTTACCATAAAATTGGATTTTACTTCTTCTATTTCTATTATTGTTTTGTTGTCATATGATTAGCATTTTATTTCATGAATGGACTTATGGAATTTTGAGGAAAATATGACAACAAACTCTTGAGTTTCATTGTAAATATTTATTTACATTGAAAAATTTAAATATGTTGTGCCTTGTATAATGAGGTCTACTTGGGTTACTTCAAGACCTTATAAAACGCTGCACACTAAATGGATTAGATTTCGTATGTTGTAGTAATGGAATATGTACTAAAATTTTGTGGTGCATAAGATCATATTTGCAATGAAGTGCTAGAACTATGGGTATCCTAGATACTATAGCTACCTTCCAAAATTAGTGATGATATCTTACATGATAAATTTGTATCACTACTGGCTCTCCCAAAATATATCAATACAAAAGAAAAATTATACATAGCTACAAAAAAAACTAGAAAAGAATAAAGAAAAAAATTATAATAAATGAGGATTGTCAAAGGATGTTGCCACATGAGAAGTGACAAAAAAATTATATTCACTAGCCCCACTAGAAGTAGGAACATCACAAGTGGATGATATTATAATATCTTAAAATTAGAATCCATGAGGATTTAAATATGATATTCTCAAACTCATAAATTAATCGTATAAGAAGAACTAAAAAATTTCTCATCAAAAATTACCTTAAGGAGAAAATCATAGATCCCATTTTTTTAAATATTAAAAAAGGAACTTAAATTACCAAAGGCAAAATATATATAATCCCTCTTAAAAATAAGTATTAAAAGGAATAAAGGATAAACATCTAAGACTAAGAGGAAGGAACAAGAAAAATAAAACTAAGAGATATCATCAATATAGAAAATCAAACATATGGAAGTTGATATATAGAAATAGGAAAATATGATATAGGTAAAGAAGAACCACCTTAAATGAATTCAAAGGGGGTATCCATAATAAACATAAACTATAATAGATAAGGTACAAAATAATATATAGAATAGAACAAGAAGAAAAACATAAAAAAAGGGGAAAAAATAAAGGATAAAGAAGAATTACTGGATGAAAAGGTAAGTTATTTAGATATTTATTCACACTCTAGGAATCCTTCTTTCCACCTCGAAAAAGTACTTACTAATAAGTAAAGAAAACAATATATAATTGATAATGTAATGATCGATTTCATCCTAGCTTCACTATAGACATTTGTGGAGATAATTGAGGAATTTCCTTAAGAACTAGCATCAATACTAAAATAGAAAGGAGAAGAGGTAGCTAAAATTACAACAAAACTATCACCAAAATATAAATCAAAGTTGAACTAATTATAACATTCAATAACCAAGATCGAAACACAAGATAGACTTACTCCTTTCCTCGGAAAGTGAGGCCATCAAAAAAGTAAAACTGGATGTTGTGAAAGAAACAAAAAGGCCTACAATTCTTTCATATAGAAATCAAAAGGAGGTAAATTATAGAAGGAAATTTTAGAAAATTTGAAAAAATAATGCATATATGAAGATAGGAAAAAAGTGGAAAATGTAGAAAAAGAAAAAAGGGAAATGTATTAAAGGAATTAGAAGAAAAAAAACAAAAGGAAAAAGAAGAAAGAAAAAAAAAAAAAAAGTGTTTCCATAGTTCTCACAGTATAGATTGATATATACAAGCTTTGGAAAACTTTTTTGCAATAATTTTGGCTTGCGTATGCTATTAAAATGCCTAAAAATTCTTTGACTTGCATTATATATGCATTTCATTTGGTTTTTCATTCAAAAGGTGGCCAAGCATATTGTATGTTTCAGCTTTTGTTTTCTATGATGGCCTTAGAATTTAGAATCTTTATTCCTTACAAGCACTAGGAGTTAAGGGATTCTCTCCCTTTCTCAAGCTAGAAGCCTCAGGTGAACATTTATGTTCAGATGTGATCAAGTCGAGGATTCCATTAGGTGAGTGTTGGGTTGGGCCTAGCTCTTAGACTCTCCAAATTATCTTCCTCATGAGGTGGCTTCTATGTTTGTCTCTAACCTCATAGATGTCACTTGGTGCCCTGAATTGGTAAAATTCTTGGTGGAAAGTTACCTTCTGCCTTCTATCTTCAATTTTTCTTCTTTAACAATTGCTTTGGATAATTACAGTCTCAATTCAAGCTCCGCTATGGTGGGCGGCTTCATGAACTATAGTGACACCTTATCAAATTGGTCTCATTCTACTCTACTAAAATTTTGGTCACTTTCTTGGTGGGTGATAACTGACATGCTTTCTTTACTCAGTTAAATGGTCTTTGTCCACATGTGGGTGAAGTTTTTTTTGTAATACTATGCCTACATTTAATGCAGCTCATTTTTTGTATAAACATGCTATGGATGACCCCCATGCCAACACTTTTTTTCCTCCAAATTCAAATCTTGATAGCTCCTTTGAAAGTTGTGTGGATTAACTCTTGTTTGTAATCTTGCCCCTGTCATCTAGGGAGAAACTTGGTTTGGTACATGGATAATTCTATGTAATAATTTTTTCACTATCTAATATAAGATATACTAGCTATCTCACTTTGACCTAAAAAAACCAATTGCAACCACTCCCATCTCCCCCATGTTTGTAACATCCAATCAAAAAATTAGCAAAAAAATCACTTTAGAGAGATTTTAATTAAGAGATATATTATAATATGTTAAATAGGAAAACTGAGAGGGGGGTGAATTAGTTTTCATAGAATTAAACCTTTAATTAAATTACCAGAACTAATCCTTAACACTACTTAAATAATTAAACATTAAGTGGAAGTGTAGAAACTGAAAACCATCACACAAACATAGCTCCAAATTTACGTGATAAACCCAATGAGGGAAAAACCACGGTGATGATTAAATCACACTATAGAGAATATCAAAACTAATTGCAAGAGGCTCACTACCTATGAAACAAGGATTACTGCCAAAATAAGGACTCACTATCCAAAATAGGACTCATTGCCATAGAGATACAAAGAAGATTAAAGAGATATGTAATAAAGAGATGAAAATCTCAATGCAACAAATAAATTCACCTCAACCAATCACAAACATACATTAATGATAGAGTACACCTTCTGCTCACTACATCCAAAAACTCAACATTTAGGCTTAGCACTAATCTTCCACACTTACATCACACACACTCACTAAATAGCATCAGGTTCACATCTATTTGCTCTTTTTATTTTCACTTATCTCTCTTCTTCACTCTTGTGTGTGTCCACTTCACCAGTAACTCATGTATTTATACCATGTTCAACTTGAAACATATCCAAAGTCGGCCATCCAATATTAAATTGAAATTAGGCTGGTACCAAAGCATCCTAGGGTGGAATTAGAATGAGGGTGACCCAAACACATGCTTCATGAGAACCCAAATAGATTTTACATGCTTCATTAACTCTAAAGATAGTGTTCAACACAATGTCGACCAAAACAACATAAAACACATAGAACAATTAAGCATAAACCTTACAAATACCAAGATTAGCTTTATCATGATCATTGCAACACAAATCTTGAACCAGAAGTCATAAGACTTAAAAGAGAAATCTGGACCAACAAAATTTCTCTTGGACCTCAACCAAAACCTCAAAGAACCATAGTTCACAACTAGTGAACATAAATCCCACTAAAAAATGAATCAGTAGCCAAAAATCTAGATATATCAACTTACAACAATCACAATCAATATATCAGAACCACACAAACATAGGATAAAAACCTAGAGCAACTACTAAACACTTGCAATCTTCCTTCAATACAATTTTCTCAATATCCTTGAAATATACAATTAATAACAATAATGAAAACAACTATTTGATAACCAATTGGCTAGTTGAAATCAATGACAACACATTCATTCTTCTCATTCTTGCAACACAATCAATAGTAAGAGAGGATTTATTGAAGAAACAGGTTTATATAGTTGGCGTAATAGAAGTGTTAGATATACTATGAATAACATTACCATAGATAATTAGGAACAAATCAACCACATTTGGATAACAAGTAATAAAATAACATAAGTCATGGTATAGTAGATGTAGAACCAAGATAATGTAATAATTAAAAAGTAATGAAGGAAATAAAGGACATGCAAACTACAGAATTAAGAATTATGCCACTACACATGCTAATTTTGGAGTATAAATAAGGAATATATAATCTGGACAATCAATTTCAAATTCATTATATTATTTTTTCTTAGGGTTCTTGTCACATCTCAAATTTTCATATGGTTGGATGATGTTTTATTTTTCCATTTCATGGTTATTCTTTATGATTGAATGTGTGTGAATGTGAAAATTGTGAATAATACAGAGTTTTTGGAATATAAAAAGGAAGTGTTGTTTTTAATTTTGAAATATGAATGCATAGAATATGGTTTATTTTCAAAACAACGTAAATTAGGAAATATTATATGATTAAATGAAATATATTATGTTACGGATTTGTTACTATTTGGGTACTAATTCAATGTTGGATGTTTGAGTGTACTTGAGCTGTAGGTTGTCAAAGACCAAGGGTATCGCTAAGGTAGAAAAGGTTAGCTTCTTGGAAGGGTAAAACAAGAGTGGTTCTCTCGATCACACACAAAAAACTTAATGTCATATAGATACATTTAGCATTTAACTTTGATGATTGTTTATTGTTAGTATTTTAAAATGGTTAATTTTATAATTTTATAAGAAATTAAAAGAATTAAGGAATTAATTCTAGTTTAATTAAATATTTATATACATAATTAAATGATAAGTCGTGTAATTTAAAGTAATCATTTGGATTGCATCTAATGTTAATTTCCATGCTATTGTTTCAACATTGGTTGCAATTATAAAAGTTTATTCAAATATCTATTTTTGGAAAAATGTGGAGTTGTAATTAAAATAGGAATAACTATTAAATTAGGGATAAAAAGTTGAGCATGAAATAAATTTTATTTTAATTCTCCATTTTAAAGATTAGGTCTCGGAAATGCAAAGAAATCTTTAAAAAGAGAAATGGAGTAATGAGAAAACATAACTGTATTTACAATCTTCTAGTTTTGCTCTACAAAAACTGGGGAAACTTGGGGGCAAGAAAAGGGTTTTCTTTTTATCTATAGCTTTGCAAAATAATATATAGAGAGGAAGGGGAAAGAGGATACATGAAGAACCAGGGAGAAAAGGGAATTCTATAGTTGGGGGCTTTCAGCAATCAAATTCAAAGGAAAGAAAACTCCAGGTTTTTAATCTTTATCCATTGCAATTTAAATTTCATATGAGAGAAAATTTACTATGTTTGGAAAGAGGAATTTGTTTGTCAAATTTTCCCATTTGATTGAGTTTTCCAAAAAAATTGTACAAAAATTAGTGCACACCTGAAATTTTCAAAACCTTCCATGTTAAATTTCATATCTATTGGTAGATTTACTCTGATAACTCACTGAAAATGGGGTCTGTTGATGGAAATCAGAATTACTTTCTCTATGAAAATGTGTATATGCTTTACCAGTGTACTTTTATTATTATTTATTTTAGCTGAAACTGTGAAAATTATATATATATATATATATACATATATAAATAAATATATATATATATATATACATATATATATACATATATATATAAATATTTATTATATATCAAAATATATATCACTGAGTGCTGGTATTTGGACTTTTTTTTCACAGAGGAAAATTGAAATTGAAATTTTATTTGATACTTTGGTCTGGGCGGAGCCATGGACAAGACCCCCCCATGAGGAGACGAAGACTATTGTGGATGCAACATCCCCCATAGGCTGCAACTTGTGGAGGAAGCGTTGTCCCATAGGTAGCGCACCCTCCCATGCAGGGGCTGCCAGCTAGCCTTTCCCAAAGAATGTGATTTCCCTATGCTTTGTAATGCCATTCAATTTTGTTTGGAAACTTCTGAAATCATAAATAAAGATATAAATATATATATTTATACGTATACATTTAATTTCCTAAGTGTATTCACCATAGTATGTAATAAACATATTCCTCAAGCTATGTATTTGTTGGAAATGAATTTCTAAAAAATGTTGCTTCAAGGCAAACAAATATATATGTTTATATATATACATATATATATACATATTAATTATATATATATATATATATGTGTATATGTAGGTGATAAATTAACTCATTCAATAAATGTATTTGTATACCTCTATGTAAATGTTTGTTTTATCTTAAATATGTTGTTGGTCCATAAATCTCTTAGGATGTAAAGAATAATTTACAAATTGAATTTAAAACCCATGTGAATACATATATATCTAGATATATAAATATATACTCACCTATACATATATTAAGCTATATCTGTAAAAAATTCTATAATGAGATGAAGAAATACATGCTTGTAGCTATTTTGGATGTATAAGTTTCAACTATAAATACAATTTTCAGTTGTTCTCCTTATGTTTATAACTCAAACGGTTGCAAATACAATGAAAGAGTAGATGATAGAAGTATGATTTAAAAATATAGACTTTGTTGTTTAAAATGATATATCCTTGTGTACGATTCTTTATTCCTCAAAATTAGGATAATTATGCAACTGTTTAATTTTCTTCATCTTAAAATGAGTGAACTTATACATGGAAGTAGTTCTTTCATCTTTGCCAATTTCCTATCTTTAAACCATTTGAACATAGGAATAAATTACGTGATGTTTGAAAGCAAGTAGATAGTCAAGTATCTTAAATTAATTACTAAAGGCTTTGGATTGCAAGTAGATTGATTAGGGGGAAACAATGCAAACTGTTAAACTTGATGTGGAAAGATCTTCATGTGTGAAATCAAAAGTGGACTTGAGTAATATCATGAGTTTTTCTTAAAAATTGTAAATATTTCATCTGTTTGAATTCCATGAAAAATGATTTATTATTGATCTTCTATGAGAGACTTCTAGGATAGGATGCTAAATGTGGGCAAACAAAGATGGTAGTTTAGCCTTTTCATAAAATAACATTTATGTTTATTTTATGCTTGGCCAAGCAATGTACCATTTAAATAGATGGATTAAAAGCCTATAAATTTTGTTATTTATGTCTCTGCCTCTTCCTGCTTGCAAGAAATATGTTTTCTAGTATAGGAATGGATATAAGAAACAAACATGCATCGATAGTTCCATCCTGGTCTATTGTTCCAAGTTCCTAGGCTCCTTGTGTAGGGTTGGGGATTTCTTCGAGTTAGGAAGAAAATCAGGGAAGTCATGTACTTTGTGGTTGGGAAGAAAAGGTGCCTTAACTGCACTCTTGGCCTCAACACAAGAAGACTAGTGGCATCACAACAGATGAAGTTCAGAGGTTATACTACTCTGGATTTGCTTCTTATATTATTTTGTATGGCTTGTTAGCCAATTTATAAATTGAAACTCTACTTCATGAGTGTAATTAATGATGTATAATTGATGACGTATCATTGAAATAGATGATTTGTAACACCCCTCTATGGTGTATGTAATTTGAAATTTGTAATCAATTTTAATCTGATTTTCTTTGAGCACTTATGTAAATTACTTTTACTCATGTTATCTCTTTGATCTTAATTGTGATATTCTTAGAACATGGGAATACTTAACTTGGGATGTGATAGATTTTCGAGCTTTACATTTTCTTATCAGAGCGTCTATGTTAAACTCTAGGACCTACACCTAACTACGCTTAAATGTTGTGTGTTCTAGAATAACTCCATGGATTTTAGAATCTATCAACATGAGAATCATGTGAGTGGGTCTCGTGGTGATACAAATGATAGGGTGGATCATATTATAGCCCTGTTGAACCAAAAGGTGGAAAGGATTGATAGCCTTGAGAAAGAGAGGCGCAAAGGCCGACAAGGTCCAAACTCTAGTGGGCATGGAGAGAATAAAAATGTTGAATAGCCGAAGACTGAAGAAAACCACAATAAGCTAAGAAAATTGGTAGAGGAGTTGGGCAAGGACCTCAAAAAGGTCACTCCACAAAAATTTGATGGTAAACAATTGGAGAAGGGTAGAAGCTTGGATAATTGAAATGGAGAATTATTTTTCTCTGCAGAATTTGTCTAATGAAACCAAGGCTAAATGGGGGTCGTATCAACTCATCAGTGAGGTTGCCACATGGTGGGAGAATGAAAAGGCATAATTTTTTTTTTTTGCATGGTAAGGTGACGGGAGAAATTCCTCCAGCTATTCTGAAAAAAGGTGGATGCCACAGTCCTACTTTGACAAAAAGATGACTGAATTACAAACTCTCACTCAGGGGGGAATAATAGTGATGTAGTACTGGGAAACATTTTCTTATTTTCTCAAATATGTACCCCACTACGATCTTAATGAGAGGTTTTGGGTTCGTAAGTTCATTCAGGGGCTTAGGCCTCAAATTGGAGCTGGAGTGGATATACATAACCCTTCCACCATGGATGAGGCTTTTGAGAAAGCTACTAAGTAGGAACAAAAGCTTCAACAGGTTGCAAACTACAAGAAAAAAAGGGATGCTAAGAGGAAGTCATAGGGGAACCATCAAAATAATAGTAACCCGAATCAACATAATTAGGGCAACAAAGATCAAGAATCTCAAGAGGGGTAACAATTCCCAGGATCACCATGATGGGAACCGAAACAACAATAAGAGAGAAAATTACAACAATAACAATAATAAAAAGAGAGATGGTTCCGATAGGCCTAGAGCACCCCACGAAGGTTGTTATACATGTGGTGAAGAGAAATATGCTAGTGTGTGACCTCAGAGGAGCAATTGGAAAAACAAGAATCAACGTCATATTCATGCAGCGATCGACAATCACCAAGCTAGCTATTAGGCTACACCTATCTAGTTGTCGGGTTAGCTTTTTGGATGCCCAGTTTCTATTTTGATTGATACAAGAGCTATTGATAGTTTTGTTGATCCTCATACAATTTCTAAAATATCTTTGAAACCGAGTTATATGGCTAACAAATGGAAGGTTCAATATGGTAATCGGGTAGAGAAAAAGGTAGAGCAATGCCTAGCCTATAGTGAACTCGAACTTCCTAGTTTCATGATGCAAGTTAATTTAT
The DNA here is from genome assembly GCA_007115665.2 of Sequoiadendron giganteum. NCBI lineage: Eukaryota > Viridiplantae > Streptophyta > Pinopsida > Cupressales > Cupressaceae > Sequoiadendron > Sequoiadendron giganteum. The sequence continues at coordinate 154,236,170 of CM021109.1, read as the reverse complement.
ATGTAGCACCTTTGGGGTCGTATGATATGATTTTTGGAATAAATTGGTTTATGGAACATAAGGCCCTTCTTGACTATGACGAGAAAATAGTATTTTGTTTAGATGATCTGGGCAACTGGGTGGATATCTATGGTATTAAAATTCCTTTGGAACTTAGGAAAATTTATGCCATGCAGTTGAAGAAGGAACGTAAAAAGGGTGTGTAATCTATGCAATTAAGGCCATAGATCTTGATAACCCTGAGGCGATAGCTAATGATCATGCCATCCTAAAGGAATTCTAAGATATATTCCCTGATGAGCTGACTAAATTGCCTCCTAAATGGGTGTTTGACATTTTAATTGTTTTTCTACCTAGAACTGAGCCTTAGTTTAAGGCTCCATACATAATGAATACTACCGAATTGTATGAATTGAAGGCCTAGTTATAGGAATTGCTTAATTAGGGATTTATAAGGTTGAGTGTGTCTCCATGGGGAGCACCAGTCATATTAATGAAAAAGAAGGATGGGACATTGATATTATGTATTGATTAAAGAATGTTAAATAAGGTAATCATCAAGAACAAGTATTTGCTCCCTAGGATAGATGATTTGTTTGATCAAATGAAGGGGGAAAGGTATTTTCAAAGATATATTTGAGGTTGGGGTACCACCAATTGAGAATTAAAGATGAAGATATTTCCAAGACCACTTTTAGGACAAGATACAAGCATTACAAACTCACAGTGTTATCATTTGGGTTAACTAATGCCCCAACAACCTTAATGAATTTGATGAATAACATTTTTTCTAAGCTTTTGGATCATTTTGTGTTGGATTTCTTAGATGAAATATTAATCTATTCCAAGTCGAAGGAGGAGCTTGAGAGTTATTTGAGGATAGTATTGCAACGTCTGAGAGACCATAAGCTCTATGGAAAAATTTCCAAATGCACTTTCTATCAAACCAAGGTGCACTATCTGGGACACCTGATATCTGGTGATGGGATAGTCATGGATCCAGATAAGATTAAGGTGTTCCTAGAATGAATAGTGCCTTAGAATGTTTCTGAAGTTAGAATTTTTATGGGTCTTATCGGTTACTATAGGAAATTTGTTAAAGGATTCTCAACAATAGCAACACCAATTACTGCACTCCAAAGAAAAGGTAAGAAATTTGAATGGGGTGATAAGTGTGAGTAAGCTTTTCAGTTGCTGAAGGAGAAACTAAAATATGCATCGATTTTGATCATGCAGAATCCAAACGGGCACTTTATAGTAATAACCAATGCATCAGGTGAGGGTGTGGGAGCATTTCTCATGTAGGATGGCCAAGTGGTGGCATATGAATCCAGAAAGTTGAAAAAACATGAACTAAATTATGCACCACATGACTTGGAATTTCATGCCATAGTTCATGCTCTTTAGATGTGGAGACATTATCTCTTAGGGAAGCCTTTTTTGTTAAAAATTGATCATGTAGGATTGCAGTATATCTTTACTCAATCCAACCTAAATGCTTGTAAGAGATGATGGTTGGATTTTTTGAGTGAATATGATTTCAGAATTGAGTATATAAAGGGAAAATAGAATAGAGTAGAAGATGCCTTAAGTAGGAGGAGACACCTAGCAGCCATGGTCACCATAAGGTCAAGTTTCAGACAGCAGGAGATACAAGCATTGCCAGGGGATGAGCATCATGAAAGGGTGAAGCAAGCCCTAGCACAAGATTCATTGGATCATAGATTTTTTGGATATATGTTTGAGACTGATGGACTCCTGAGGTTCCAGGGATGAATGCATGTTCCTAATGCAACAATATTGAGAGAGCTAGTGCTAGAAGAATTTCACAATGCACCATATTCTAGGTGCCCCAGTGTGACGAAAATGGTAGAGGGACTCAAATCATTATATTTTTGGCCAAGACTTAAGAAAGATGTAATATCATTTGTAACCTGATGTTTGGAGTTCTAGTGAGTTAAGGCTGAGCATGCGCATCTGAATGGACTTTTGTACCCACACAAAGTGTCAAAATATAAATGGCAAGTGATCATGATGGACTTTATTCAGGGGTAGCCAATGACTAAGACTAGACATGATGTCATTTTGGTAGTAGTTGATAAATTGACAAAGGTAGTGCATTTCATTCCTGGAAACCTTAAGGATGGTTCCTTGGTGCTAGAAAAGTATTTTTTTTAGGATATCTTCAAGTTGCATGGAGTGCTAGAGACAATCATTTCTGATAGTGACACTCGTATGACTTCCAGATTTTGGACCACATTAAATTCCTCCTTGGGGACCAAACTAAATTTCAGTTAGGCATATCATGCTTAGATCGACTGTCAGACTAAGAGAGTGAATAAAGTGGTGGAAGATCTTCTCAGAATGTATTGCATGGAACAACAACATAAATGGGAAAAGTACTTGCCTCTAGTGGAGTTTTCCTACAACAACTCCTATCACGCCTCTCTAGGCATGGCACCTTTTGAGGCATTGTACGGTCTTAAATGTTGCACACCTATCAGTTGGGATAAGGTGGATGAAAAAATCATTATTGGACTTGAGATGCTAAATGAAATGGAGGATCATATGAGATTAATTAAGGAAAAGCTAAAACAGGCTTTTGATCGTCAAAAGAGATTTGTCGATCGGAACATGACTTTTAGGCAATTTTCAGTGGGCAATAAGGTGTTCTTGAGAGTTCATCCACAAAAGAGTTTGATATCTTTTGGAAAGAGCTTGAAGCTTCCTCCTCATTTTGTTGGGGCTTTCAAAATCTTGGAAGTTGTGAATCTAGTTGCTTATAGGCTTGCTCTGCTGCCAGCTCTATCTCGCATTCATAAAATTTTCCATGTCTCAATACTTAAGCCTTATCACCCAGATGTTACTCATGTGCTTGATTGGCATGCTCTACATGTTATGGATATAGGGGTGATGCTAGTGGAGCCTATCAGGATTATGGAAAAGCGCAATGTTAAGTTATTGGATTAGGACATAATGCAGTATAGGATCCAGTGGGATCAGTATTCTGACAGCGCTACATGGGAGGACATTGATGATATTGATAGATATTTTCCACACCTTGGATTCTAGCCTGTAATTTTCTTTCATGCATTTTTATGACCCTTGATATGTGGATGACATAGACTATATTGTGTGGATTTTTGTACTTAGACATTGAGACAATGTCTCTTCCTAGTGGGGAAGGATGCCGAGTCTCAAATTTTGATATGGTTCGATGATGTTTTATTTTTGCATTTCATGGTTATTCTTTATGATTGAATGTGTGTGAATGTGAAAATTGTGAATAATATGAAGTTTTTGGAATATAGAAACAAAGTTTTGTTTTTAATTTTGAAAGATGAATGTATTGAATATGGTTTATTTTCAAAACAACGCAAATTAGGAAATATTATATGATTAAATAAAATATATTATGTTATGGATTTGTTAATATTTGGGTACTAATTCAATGTTAGATGCTTGAGTGTACTTGATTTGCAGGTTGTCAAAGACCAAGGGTGTGGCTAAGGTAGTGGAGGTTAGCTTCTTGGCAGGGTAAAATAGGAGTGGTTCTTTCAATCACACACAAAATACTTAATGTCATATAGATGCATTTAGAGTTTAACTTTGAAGATTGTTTATTGTTAGTATTTTAAAATGGTTAATTTTATATGCAATTAAAAGAATTAAGGAAATAATTCTAGTTTAATTAAATATTTATATATCCAATTAAATGTAAGTCGTGATATTTAAAGTAATCATTTGGATTGAAACTAATATTAATTTCCATGCTATTGTTTCAGCATTGATTGCAATTATAAAGTTTATTTAAATATTTGTTTTCGGAAAAGATGTAAAATTGTAATTAAAATAGGAATAATTGCTAAATTGGGGATAAAAAGTTGAGCATGAAATAAATTTTATTTTAATTCTTCATTTTCAAGATTAGGTCTTGGAAATGCAAAGAAATCTTTAAAAACAGAAATGGAGTAACGAGAAAACATATCTGTATTTACAATCTTCTGGTTTTGCTCTGCAAAAATTGGTGAAACATTTGGGCAAGAAAGGGGTTTTCATTTTATCTATAGATTTGAAAAATAATATATAGAGAGGAAGGGGAAAGAGGATATAGGATGAACCAGGAAGCAAAGGAAATTCTACAGTTGGGTGTTTTCAGCAATCAAATTCAAAGGAAAGAAAACTCCAAGTTTTTAATCTTTATCCATTGCAATTTAAATTTAATATGAGATAAAACTTACCGTGTTTGGAAAGAGGAATTTGTTTGTGAAATTTCCCCATTTGATTGAGTTTTCCAAACTTTCTATACAAAAATTGGTGCACACTTGAACTTTTCAAAACCTTCCATGTTAAATTCCATATGTATTGGTAGATTTACTCTGACAACTTATTGAAAATGGGGTATGTTGATGGAAAGAAGAATTAGTTTCTCTGTGAAAATGTGTATATGATTTACCAATGTGCTTTTATTATTATTTGTTTTACCTAAAACTGTGAAAATTATATATATATATATATATTATATATCAAAATATATATATCACCAAGTGTTCGTATTCATAATTTTTTTCAGAGAGGAATATTTAAATGGAAATTTCATTTGTTACTTTGGTCTAGGTGGAGCCATGGCTGAGCCCCCCCCACGGGGGGATGGCAGCTACTATGGAGGTAGTGCCCACAACTTGTTGAGGAAGCACTGCCCCATAGGTAGCACGCCCTTCCATGGACGGGTTGTCGGCCAACCTTTCCCAAAGAATGTGATTTCCCCGTTCTTTGTAATGCCATTTGATTTTGTTTGGAAACTTCTGAAATCATAAATAAAGATATATATATATATATATATATATATATATATATATGTATGTATACGTTTAATTTCTTGTGTATATTCACCATAGTATGTAATAAATATATTCCTCAAGCTGTGTATTTGTTGGCAATGAATTTATGAAAATGTGGCTTCAAAGCAAAAAAATACATATGTTTATATATATATATATATATATATATACATATATAAATATTACTTATATATATATATATATGTATATATGTAGGTGATAAATTAACTCATTCAATAAATGTATTTTTATACCTCTATGTAAGTGTTTCTTTTACCTTAAATATGTTGGTTCATAAATCTCTTTGGCTGTAAAGAATAATTTACAAATTGAATCTAAAACCCATGTGAATATATATATATATATATACTCACCTTTACATATGTTAAGTTATATCTATAAAAAATTCTATAATGAGATGAAGAAATACATGCCTATAGCTGGTTTGGATGTATAAGTTTCAGCTATAAATACAATTTTCAGTTCTTCTCCTTATGTTTATAACTCAAACGGTTGGAAATACAATGAAAGAGTAGATGATAGAAGTATGATTTAAAAATATAAACTTTTCTATTTAAAATGATATATCCATGTGTATGGTTGTTTATTCCTCAAAATTAGGATAATTATGCAACTATTTAATTTTATTCATCTTAAAATGAATGAAATTCTACATGGAAGTAGTTCTTTCATCATTGCCAATTTTCTATCTTTAAACCATTTGAATGTAGGAATAAATTACATGATTTTTGAAAGCAAGTCGATAGTCAAGTATCTGAAATTAATTACTAAAGGCTTTGGATTACAAGTAGATTGATTAAGGCCAAAAAATGCAAACTGTTAAACTTGATGTGGAAAATATCTTCATGTGTGAAATCAAAAGTGGACTTGAGTAATATCTTGAGTTTTTCTTAAAAATTGTAAATATTTCATCTGTTTGAATTCCATGAAAAATGATGTATTGTTGATCTTCTATGAAAAACTTATGGGACATGATGCCGAATGTGGGCACACAGAGACGGTAGTTTATCCTTTTAATAAACTACCATTTATGTTTATTTTATGCTTGGCCAAGCAATGTACCATTGAAATAGATGGATTAAAAGCCTATAAATTTTGTTATTTATGTCTCTGCCACATCTTGGTTGTAAGAAATATGTTTTCTAGTATAGGAATGCATATAAGAAACAGACATGCATCGAGAGTTTCATCCTACTCTATTGTTCCAAGCTCCTAGGCTCCTCATGTAGGGTCGGGGATTTCTTCGAGTTAGGAAGAAAATCGGGGAAGTCATGTACTTCGTGGTTGGGAAGAAAAGGTGCATCAATTGTACTCTTGGCCTCAACGCAAGAAGACTAGTGGCATCACAATAGATGAAGTTCAGAGGTTATACAACTCTGGAATTTCTTCTTATATTATTTTGTATGGCTTGTTAGCCAATTTGTAAATTGAAACTCTACTTCATGAGTGTAATTAATGATGTATAATTGATGATGTATCATTAAAATAGATGATTTCTAACACCCCTCTATGGTGTACTCAATTTGAAATTTGTAATGAGTTTTAATCTAATTTTCTTTGAGCACTTATGTAAATTACTTTTACTCATGTTATCTCTTTGGCCTTAATTGTGATATTCTTAGAACATGGGAATACTTAACTTGAAATGTGATAGATTTTCAAGATTTATGGTTCTTGGAAACACCAAAAGCACTAAAGGTATAACTTGATGAAATTGAGAAATAAATCATGTACTTGGAATTAATCTATGATGTCCAACAAGATCAAGATAGAAGCTAAAGATAATTCATTTATACCCTTCATACTCAATATACGAGGTCTACAATCAAATGGAAGCACTAGGAGCACAAATAGAATAGCTAAGATAAGTACTTAGCCTCCTTCTTGCTCATCAAAGACTTTTATTAAAACAAGTAAACAATATTACAATATATATACATATATTAGAGGCACTAGAAGGAGGATGAAAAAAAATTCTCACCATTAATGGTATGATAATGATCATATAGAAAAAAATTATCCAATGACAAAATGATAATACTTAACTTTAGGTTTTTTATAAATAAATTTTACTCTAAATAATAAAAATATTTTATATTTAAAATTATTGAGATAAAACTATGATGCCTTGAGGAAAAGGCATAAATTTTGAAGGGTGATGATGCTAGTAGGATACAATCAAGAATAAAGAACAATTTTCCCCAACAAAGGTATTTTCATAGCTGCTAAGACAAAGGATAAATATGCACACCATTTTCTTATACTTGGTTATAATTAAAGGTATTACAAAGAGAATATAAGGTCCAAGAGAAGGAAAATTTAGGGGAAACACATAGAAAGCTAGAAACAAGGGATATGTATAATTAATTATATGTAATAGCTAAGAACTAGAGTATATGCAAATATAAATTTAAGAAAGTACTAAATATAATTGTATACCATCTAAATGTTATATCTATTTTATCTAGTAAATATATATGATACCATAGTTTGGTTGGACAAATATATTATGTATTCTAATGTATGCTATGGATGCTAGTAATTTCAGTTTAATATTTTTACATGTTCTTTCCTACTAAAAAATCTTTGTCACCTATTAGAGTTACTCTATCTCTCTTCTTTCTAACACTGGGGTATAAAAATAACACTTCATGCATAGAGGCACATAATATCTATTTTCCCCCTTTAATTTCCAATGTGCATGTTGGATATAGTTTTTAACATTATAGTTTACCCCTATTTTTGGGTGCATGTGAACATCCAATTATGAATCATGCATTTATACTTACACTTAATCTCAAAAATATTGAAATTAACTACTTGAATAATAGACAAACTAATATACTATTATAGAATGACAATTCTCCTTTCAAGTGTGTTCATAAATTCCTAGAAGATAGGAATAAAAAGTGACATGATTATCTTCTAACTCACTAGATAACTCAAATGTATAAATTATATACATTTTGAGATATCATGAATGGCCTTCCCCTTCAATATATTCTCCCCATAAGGTCCAATTGATTGAAGAAATATCTTATCAAATATATCAATGATAAACATAAGAATATATGAAAAAATAAAAAATATAACACATCATGTGAGATAATCATAATCATAATAATTTCATCAATTAATGAAAATTATAAATTTATATAGGTACATACAAACATCCAAGTGTGTGAGATGTAAAAAGAATAACTACAAGACTATGTGTGATGAGAATCATATCCTTAGACTAGAGATAGAATCAAAAGGTAGGATCATTACCTCTAGCATGGGTAAAATAATGATGATATGGCCCTCAATATCCAAAACAACATATGAAAGTGTAAAAAATTATAGATTTAACATACATGAACATGACCACATATAGGATAGGTTCAAATAGATAAATAATATCAATATAATGACAATGCAACCCTTTATGGCGAAGAACCCATGTGTATATATAAAAGACCTAATGTAGAATTTATATGCACAAACAAACATAGTGTAAGTTTAATAATATAAGTTGCATCAATAAAATGCATCATAATGGTTGGATAAATCCTTAAATATAGAAAATATTATAATAATATAAGTTATATGGATCAGTGATTTTTTTAGTGACTAATATTCGCCAATTGGCTAATAGTTGAAATTTGGGAATCCAAAATTGGCTAATAGTTTGAGCTACAATGTGACTTGAATCACCACATTTTTACAAAAAAATAATACAGTCTTATTTAAATTGCCACAATATTTGATAAATGATTAGATCAGATTCACCTAAATTTTATAAATTATAGTAGAAATCTATAGTAATTCACCAATAGTGCATCCTAATTATTAGTTTCTTTAGGACCATATTTCTAATCTTTAGTTTCCACAATTGATTTATAATATAATCTAATGGCCCTTGTTGTATTTCATGAGGTAAAATGTACCCATTATTTGTAATGCTCATGGGGCCCACAATTTTGGGTCCCATGAGCATTATAGATTGTGGATAAAATTTAACTTACAGAGTATAATGGGGGTCATTACATCAATGATCTAAAAGCATTTTGAGCCCTGTGAGAATTACATATCATGAGTACATTTTACCTTGTAGAATACAATGAGGGAAATTATATTATATTTTAAAATAATGGTGGAAAGTAAATATTATAGTCTACCCCTTCAACCCATTTATAATTTCCATCCTCAAGCCCCTACTTTTCCATGAGAATTATTTTTAGATTGGATAGATTCACCATCATAGTTAATGCATTTTCCTATTATTTCTCAGGATTCACCAAAAATTCTACAAAATTTTAGTGATGTAAAAAAAATCGCTAGTAAAATTAATTATTTTTTCGAAAAAAAGGAAAGATTCCCCAATAGAAATTAATATTTTTTCTTAAAATATAAAAGATTCACCAAGATTTTATATTTTTTTGAGGGGGGTTTCATAAAGGTATCACTAATATGGGTCTATTTAATAAAGTACAATATTAGAGATTAGTGAGATAAGGGGGGAAATTATGATGCTCCCAAATGTAAAATCAACGTGAAATAGAATGTGATCATTGAAGTGTGCAATATATAGTATTAAGACATAATCATAAATAAAATAGAAGTATAAGAATAAATAATAATAGAATCAATACATATCATATAGAAATTTAAAGTCACTATAAATAGGATCATTCATAAGATATAAAAATATAAGACCAATTGATGAGGGCAATAGTAGCGTGACTCTCCCAATCTAAATCTATGTAAGGGATCCATGAAAAATTAGATAGATCTAGAACAATAAAATTTTATATAGACATATGATAAAGATCATGTATTCATAAAACATAGCAACATATTGTCATAAATAAGTTCTCTAAGTTATAGGAAGATGTACAAATGCGACCTCAAATATTAATGGTATAACAATAAATAGGATTATATAGTAATGATCCATAGTAGCAAGATACATAAATAATAACTTTATGATGGTAAGAAATAGATCATGGTTAAAAATAAAATAATATAAAAGAGATATCATATATATAATTTTCATGATAGCTAGATATAAATAATGTATACCCAAGCTAGATATTTAGTCAATGTAAATGTAATTAAGATTAAATTTCAAGGAATAGTAAATAGGAAAATAAAGGATCAAAATAATAACAAGAGTGGTGGAACAATATAATAAATAAAAATGATCAATCTATTTGCCCCACAATAGTTGTTGCACCAAAATTTCACCCTGTTAATGCCTGATACAACTACTAGAGTTAACGGATTCATGAGAGACAGCTAGTCCATGTCACGAATCTTGAGGGAAGCGCTAACAATTTGCCAACAATTTCAGCCTCAACACAAGATGATAGGATTCAAACTCGACACCTTTGCCTTTGATATGAATTGTTGGCCCCATGGTTTTCATTGCACCAAAAGGTCGACCTGTTAATGCCTGATACAACTACTAGAGTTAATGGATCCATGAGAGGAAATTAGTCCATGTCATGAATCCCGAGGGGAGTGCTGACCATTTTCCAACACAATCATGTGAAGGATATAAGGTAAGCACAATAAAAATTTCCCCAAGTGATGGAAAATAAAACAAGAAACCAATTGCGACCAAAAGATTAAAAAAACATGTATGAAATTAATTGAGACCAAAAACCAAAGAAAAAAGGTGATATGTATATGTTTTTAATGAATTTATATATTATTAATAAATAAATTTCTTATGTGATATGTGAGATCTAAATTAAACATATCTTCCCTTTGTCTATAAATTCATTTATGTTATGTTGTAATGTAATACATTTATGCCTAGTATATATTATGTAGGAGCATCCAATGGTGTAGGGAAATCTTGCATCACTCAAAATAAATGTTTTCTTTATTTTCTTTATTTGTTTTGAGTCTCGTGATGAAACTTAAGGGGTATAAGATAGTCAAAAGTCAAAAATAGTGAAAAATGACCACTTAGTATTTTTAGTAAGTCGACCTAAATAGGCTCATATGAACCTAAAAATTTACCCAAAGGAGAAAAGTTGAAAAACATTTTTGATCACGAAAGAATCACTTGAATACCCTGAATGGTTTGGGAGAAATTAAATTTTTCATCTTGAGAAATTTCTTTAATGCAACTTCAAATTCAAATATAGAACTTTAGAGGCCTCGAAATAGCTTGAGAAGTGGATGAACTCACTAATCGTGGGTTTGCAATTTGTAGACCTCTTTGAGGTATTTCCATAAATATACAATAATAGAAAATCAGACATCTAGATCAAAATTTATGGCCTGACGAAATTGCCCCTCTAAAAAGTGAATTTCATTAAAATTTCTTCCTAGGCTAGAAATCAAATGACAAGACTTTTGGTGCCAAAACAAAAGGGAAAGTTGCACTTTCTAGAAAATTTTAGGGTGTTTATTGGGTAAAATAAAAAGGGATATGAGGGGGTTGTAGAAGTTGGATCCCTTAGTGCAGATTGTGGTTCTGAATAATAGTTTTTTTTTCAAAGTTGATTTTGTTGTAATGATTCAAGCCTGCTAGGCTATAACATGTAAGTTTAAATCTATAATTTCATTTTCTTAAAATAATTGAAAGTGGTTTAATTTTTGTTTCACATATTTTGTGTTGGTATCTACTATTGTGTTTTATGGGATTGGATTGTGTTGCCCTCATCAAGTGGTGATCAAATCAGGATTTCTGAAGTATGTAGACAAATTGTCGAACATGAGGAAGTTTACACAAAGACTTGTGGTTGTGGGTTTGTGAGAAAAGATGCCTCCATGAAGAAAATGTGGTGGAAGAAATGTTGGTGTAAAAAAAGAGGGTTTTAGAGCCCTCCAGAGACAAGTTCAACCACTATAGGAGGAGCTACATAGAGGATTTGATGTTGGAAGAATAGATGAAAGTGAGGATGAGGCTAATGATGAGGAGCCATTCAAAGAGGAAGAATAGGATGTAATGGATCCTAGAGAAGTTAGATTGATTAGGGCCATTTACAAGATTGGACAGAGACCGAAGATAAAGTTTCTAATTTTTTGGAAACCTAAATCCAGAGGAGCTGATCGATTAGATGAATGGAATGGAAGAGTATTTTAAGTATGAGGAAATAGAAGACCTAGATAGGGTCAAATTTGCAAAGGCCAAATTGAAAGGTCATGCTAGCATATGGTGGAAAGAAGCCCAGTTGGAAACAGATAGAAGAGGAAAAGAGAAAATAACAAGATGGGATCACATGGTGGAAAAATTAAAGAGATAGTTCATTCCTGGGGACTATGAATTATATTTGTTGAAGAAGATGCAAGGGTTGAAACAAGCGAGAAAATATGTTGAGGAGTATAAAAAATAATTATACCGAGTCTTGAGTAGAACAAGTCATTCTGAGGCCAACAAGGAGAAAGTTGCCCATTACATAAATGGGTTGAAGTTGAGCATTCAAGAAGAGCTGAGTCTAGTAAGAATTCCTACCATTGAAGATGTGTATAAGTTTTATTTAAAGGTAGAAGAAAACTTGAATAGAAGGTTTGAAAGGAAGCAAAGAGGTGGAGGTCATGGTGGAAAGACTAGTGGATGGTCATATGGAGGTCAAAATGAAGATCAAAAGAAGGGTGAAGGATCTAGTAGCAGCCATAACCAGAAAGGAGATAACACCTATCATCCTCATGATCAAAATAATGGATACCAAAGAGGAAGATGAAGATTTGGATGAGGACTAGGGAGAGGAGGATTTTGTGGAACCTATTTCTAGTGTGGAGAAGAAGGGCATAGGGCATATGAGTGTCCTCAACATCAAGGAAGGACAAATAAAAGACCTGAGGGTAATGCACTAGTTGCACATGTAGATGAAGATATTGAGTCTTCACATTTTGAGGATGTATAAATAAGAGAGGTTCTTGTTACTATAAGAGCCTTGATAAATGAGGAGACAAAGCCAACTAAAAGGAAGAATTATTTTCACATCAGATGTAAGTGTGAAGGTAAATTTTGTAATGTTCTTACTGATGGAGGTAGTACTGATAACCTTATTTTAGAAGAGATGGTTAGTAAGTTGCGATTGGAGAGAAGAAGGCATCCAAATCCATACCGAATTGCTTGGTTGCAGAAGGACCATAAAGCTTTGGTAAATGAATAGTGTTTGGTAAGGTGAAATATTGGAAATTACCATGATTAGGTATTATGTGATATTATTCCTATGGATGTGTAATACCCCTCCATTTTGTTTCTTGTTCAAGTTGTTTTATGCTATGTTTGGTTGCGATTACTTTGATACTGGATACATTTTGTTATGATGTTTTGATCATTACTATTGAGCGACAACTATTATTAGGGGATGTAGTTATCTGATTATTGTTTCACATGCATTATGGATTAATGATGCTGTAGAGTTAACATGAGATGTTATTATGAGATTATTGGATTATGATGGAAGTGTCAGTTTTGATGAGTGTATTGGTGAAGAGGACGGTTTTGTATCACTCGCTTGCAAGTGCCCTACGAATCTGTAATTTCTTCTTCATGATGTGTATTATATGTTGGATATATTGTATAATGTTGTTACTTGTTTTCAGGATTGCAGGTACATGACATCGACTCCACCTGGTTTCACAGGTTTGAGCGTGTCGATCCAACGGTTAAGTTGAACAAGAGATAGTAGCTAGGTAACATGTGTCAAGTTTACACCTTAGCCTTAGTGTGTCATCAGTTGTGTGTGTCGAGTCATTGTCTGGTCTTGATTTGATGTTATTTAATTATGAAGAATTCTTGATTTGGAAATAGATATTTAGAATAATTGCATTTAAATCATGTTGATGATTATTTAATTTAAATAATGCAATGTGGATAAAATTTTATATTTAAATTAATTAATTATATTTAAATTATTTAATTAATTAAATTTAATCCAAAGGGGTTGAGTTTAGTTATTAAATAATTAAATTAATTAATTAAACGTGATGCAAGAGAATAAAAGGAAATAAAAGAATTAGAATTAATTTTGGAATTTAATTCCAACGTGTGAGAATTAAATTAGAAATTGTAATTAAATATTTATTTGGGAAATTGGTTGCAACTTTGGAAATTAATTTATTATTTGAAATTGCATTTTAAATTGAAAGTGGTTTTTTTTGAAAAGTGAAATTAAAATTGAAATTGAAATTGAAATATCTAATTTGCTTGCAACGTGAATTAGGGTTGTAAATATTGAAATTGAAATTGAAATTGAAATATCTAATTTGAATGTAATGTGAATTAGTGTTGAATTAGGTATTTTTGATTTATAAGAATATATGTTTTAATTTTAGGGCAGAAAAGTCTTTAGGAAAATTCATTTTTACAGCAGGAAAGAAATTTTGGAAAAATTGCACAAGGGTTTGAAGAAAGTCTGATTGTAGAATTGATTGAAGGAAAGATTGTTTGCATTTGTTGGATTTTGGATTGGATTCATTGGAGGATTGAAGAAAATTCAAGAAATCCTTGGAGGAGGCTTGCATCAGAAATTCATCTCTTCCTGTAGCTTCTTGTACCAGGTTTCCCTCTTTGTGTTTTATTGTTCTTGATTGTTTTTTTTAAAATAGTAATGATTAAAGATTTGTTTGTTAAATCTGTTTAGAAAATAAATTTGATATTAGAAGAAAAGAATTAAACAAATTTACAGCCTTTGCTTGTGAAAATTCTTGAGTGAAAATTGTGAAAACTTTAGTTGAATTTAAATTATTTGGAGAAATTGATTTTGTTGTTATTGAAATTAAACATAGAGATTGAAAAATGCATTTAGAATATTTTTAGAAAATGAAACCTTCTGTTTATTATTAAAAAACCGATTTTAAAATCTACAGTATAGTTATAATTTTCATGGTAAAATGGTCTGATTGCGTCACCTATAACTTTATATTACAAACTGGGTTTTTAGGAAATTTAAAGGGTTTTTGCATTTTGAAATGTTCTTACACCTTTCCAAAAATGGAAAATACCCAGATCGCAGTTTTTGAGTTATGCTTGAAACACGAGACTGCTGTTAAGTTATTTTCCCATGGCTGTTCTAAAAATAAAATAATAATAAATTGATATTTATAAATATTAATATTTTAGGTATTGTTATTATAATATTAAAATATTATTTAATAATATTTTATATTATAATTTATAATACTAAAGTATTATATTTATTTATATTATTTTAAATAAAATTTGTATATTTGATTAGTGGAATTAATATTATAAACGTATGGAGAAATTATTGTTTATTTTAAAATGACATGTTAAAGTTTAATTGAAGGAGTTAAATATTTGATATAAAGAATGCATCATTTAAAATTTAATTGTGGAATTTAAATTCATGTGTAAAAGGTCCAATTATTAATTTGATTTAATTGAAAAAATATATTTATATTTTGAAAAAATTGAGGATAAGGGATATTTTATTTTGAATTAAACAATTTGATATTCTATAAAGAATAGAAGTTATGTTAATGATTAAATATATTTAAATATATTGATTTATATTTAGTATATATTGAAGGCATATATCCATTTGAGAGAATAAATAATATTTTATCTTATTTTATTCTGTTGTTTACAAATTGAGTATTATTATTGTTCTAAAAGAAATGATTAGTATGTGTAGAAAATGTAAAGAGAAAGATATTTTTTAATAGAAGTAATTATTTGAGTTAAAAAGAAATATTTATTTTGTTAATATGATTGAAAAAAATATATTGAGATGCATATATATATCCATGAGTATTTTCAATCAGTATTTACCTTATTTTATTTAAGTGCGTGTAATTTAGCTTTGCATGAAGAATTTAAAAGATAAGTTTTGAATGTATGGTCAAAATTGATAAGGAAAAAGATATTTAAATATATTGAATAATTATAGAAATATTTATATTTAAATGTTTGTTTTAATTAATGAGATTTAATTAGAAACAATATGAATGCGTGGTCAAATAGATAAGCCAAAAGATGTTTTTATACATTGATGAAATTGCATGTTTTTAAATGGATAGTTGAAGAAATATAGACTCTGGATAGAAAATTGAAAAGATTGTTTGCAATAGTGCTAGGTTGCATTAAAAGTAAATTTAGGAACTAACTATATTGAAAAAGGAAAATAGTTATTATGTTTTATTTAGTTCCATAGAGTAATCTAATAATTGTGAATGGAATATTAAAGAATATATGTAATTAAATTTATTAATATATATATTTGGTGTCTATATAATATGGAGCATATATATATATATATTAAGTGTAAAATTCATTATCGTATTTTATTTTAATGAGATGCATGTAATATATTATTGAATAGAGATTTTAAAATGGATTGATTAGTGTATATGGAAAATGGATAGAGAAACAATATGTTATTATATTAAAGTGATTGAATATTTTAAATAGAAAATTGAATGAAAAGTAAGAGTTGGTTAGAAAATGGAAAGAGTTTACTTGCATGGATTTGTGTCAATTTAAAAGTAAATTAAGAAGTTGTTTTATTGATGAGGCAATCAATTATGTGATTTATTAATTTCTATTTAGATTAATTGAATCTTTGTGATTGGATTATGAAAGAGATATGGATTTAGTATATCCAAAAGTAGTATCTTCTTCATGATTATCTTAAAAGATTTAATTCTCTGTATTCAGTAAAGGGAAATAAGTTTAATTGTTTTAGATTTCCAATAATAAAAAGGGAAATAGGGGTTATGATTATTTTCGATGATCTAGTTATCGTGTCTTTGACTTTGTCAACACTACCTATTGAATGAGTATGGATTTAGGAAATCCAAATATTAGATTTGATTGATGACTTGAATGCTTTTGTTGCTATGTTGTCAAGTTGCATTGTTGGTTTTGGGATTTAGTGTTAGTCCTAAATTATAAGTCTTCCAGAAGAACCTAGAGGATGAGGGTTGTTGAACCTTTATGCCATCCAGTTGTTTTCCCTTAGGTAGTGCATGGCGTCTTTTCAGTTTTACCCGATTTTTATGAATGGGGATGTTTGGACCTCCTTGGTTTAGGAGCGGATTATGGGATCTGTGTCTTGTTGTATGGAGTAACCTTGTTATGTGGTTTCATTTTGTTTCCTCCTATGAAAAGAGTGGACTATGTGTTGTTGCCTCCAAGATGTTTAGAGTGAGATCTTTTGTACCTCCTGTGAAAGGAGTGGACTATGTGATTCTTTCCTCCAAGATGTTTGGAGTGAGTTTCTAATATTTGTATCCTTCTTGTGTTGGAGTGGATTATGATGCCTAGTTGGTATGCACTTGTGGTTACCTTGGTGGATTGTTTGGGTGTGTGTTGTCGAATAGAAGAGTGGCTTCTCTTAGGCATCAGAGCCCAAAGAGGTAAATTGGATAACCTTCAGGAGTGATTTAAACAAGTGATAATTAAAATAATGTACTTAGAAGATTAGGACTAACTTCTTACTAATCAAGATAATTTTAGCTCACTCATAGACACAAGGGCTTGTTTAGACTTGGGATGAGTGAGAAGGCCTGGAATGGCAAGATCAACTATCTAGTTCTTGCGAGAGGTAGTTGATTCCACATGAGTGAGGATGAGTGTCGGGATTCGATTAAGGCCACTAGGATTACTTGTGTCAGAGCCTATGAAGAATGCCCAGAGGAGATCTCATGACAAACCTTGCGATGACACTCTATCTAAGACAACTGTTGTTAATTATTTTATATGTATGGTTCTATGAACATACTTGATCTACTTTATGTCTAGAAGCAATGTGACCTATGTCAATGATGTTGGAGTTGTACTTGTATTGTATTTGATTTGTACTTGTATTGTACTTGAGTTGTACTTGATTCGTACTTGTATGGTGAATGAGTTGTACTTGTTAATTCATTTGGTTGGTTATAACAGTATGAGTCAGTTTGAGTCTGCCTTTGGTTAGAGGTAGTAGAATCTTTGTCCATGTTACTTTGTTACTATCTCCTAGCATGGGGGGTGGGCCTTCGGGTACCACATTGGTAGGGTGGAACATGCACCAAAACCGTTGGGTCCCCATCTATCTTCAGTACTTGGTGGCAAGACATCCAGATGGACAGCTCGCGGTTCTTGTTGTAATTTCTTGCATTGTAATATTTCAGTTTGTATATGATACTTTATCCCTCTTTTGTAAGAGGTGGAGTTATGTAATTGTAATACATTTGTACTAGTGTCTCATTCTAGGAATGAGTGATGTAACTATTGGTTTAAGATAATGTTTATGAGATTGTATCTTGGTTGATTATCTTACTATGTTATGTAGTATTCTTAGGATGTATGATGTTTATTTCATAAAGTTATAATGCTACGGTTATATGTAATATGTATGTGTGGGTTTAAGTAATCCTAACCTTGTAGCCTTAGAGGTTTTTGTTAATTAGTAAGTGAATGTGTATGTTAAATGCACTTTATAAAAAAAAATTTGGTTCCCTTAAGACGTTAATTGCAACTTCCTTTAAGGTTACTTGGCGGGGCATTACAGGATGTTTGTCATATGTTGTTAGGTAGACCATGGTAGTTTAATTAGAGAGAAGTACATGATGGCCATTCCAAAACCTATTATTTGACAAAGGATGAAGTTCCTCATAAGAAAGATGCAGAGGAAAAGGTATTGAGTAATGCAAGAATTTGTTTGGTTGATGGAAGAAAGTTCCTAGATGGTATGAGGCATGAGCATATGTGTTTTGCATTGATCCCTAGATTTGATAAAGAAGCTACTAATGAGGTACCTATAGAGGTTTCAGATTTGTTGAATGAGTTTTAGGCTATTATTTTTGATAACGTAGCCAAAGGTTTTCCTCTAGTAAGAAAGATTAGTCATTAGATGGACCTGATTCCTAGAGCCAATTTTCTGAATAAGGCAACTCATAGTATGACTCCAATAGAGAGTGAATAGTTGAACATAAAATTGCAACAGTTATTGTGGAAGGGATTGATCAAAGAGAGTTTGAGTCCATGTGTAGTACGTAAAGTACTAGCACCAAAGAAGGATGGGGAATGACAAATGTGTACATATTCTAGGGCCATCAACAAGATCACCATCAAGTATAGATTTCCCTTGCTGAGAATGGATGACATTTTGCATTGTTTGAGTGGATCTGAGTACTTCATGATGATAGATTTAAAGAGCTTATATCACTAGATATAGAATAGAGAAGGAGATTAATGGAAGACAATATTTAAAACCAAGGAGGGCCTGTATGAGTGGTTAGTCATGCCTTTTGGTCTAACCAATGTACTGAGTACATTTATGCAACTTATGAATGAGTTATTGAAAGAATTTTTAGGAATTTTTTTTATTGTTTGTTTGGATGATATTTTTATTTTCAGTAAGACGTTAGAGGAGAACTTGATGCATATGTGAAGAGAGAGCTGGTGTATCTAGGATTTTTTGTCTCAACAGAGGGTCTTACATGAATCCGGATAAGGTGAGAGCTATCATTGAATGTCCTACCCTAAGGAGTGTTATAGAGTTAAGATCATTTCATGTTCTAGCAATATTTTATAGAAATTTTATTAAGAATTTCAGTAGTATTTGTGCATCTCTAACTGAAGTAATAAGAGAGGATAGAAAAGAGTTTATGTGGAATACAAGAGTAGTCAAAATTTTTGATATGTTGAAGAAGAAAGTTATAGAGAAACCTGTTTTGGCACATCCAAATTTTAATAAGGTCTTTTAGGTAGATTGTGATGCTAGTGGTACTACCATAGGAGCTATTTTGAGTGAATGAGGTAAGCTTGTTGCCTATTTTAGTGAGAATTTTAATGATGCTTGAGTGATGTAAAATTATAAGTATCATAAAGATAAAACTAAACACACAATCAATGAGACGTATTACATTAGAGAAATTAAATCACAAATCTAATAGAATTGAAATGAAAAAATCACCCTAAAACTGTTCCATTGTTTCCTATCTCTAAGGATTCTTTGAATCACAATGGCTCTGAGATTTTACTTGCACTAACTTTAGAATGACACCCTAGAGAATGAATGCTATAAAATTCAAGAATCCTAATTCCTACATGATTTGATGAGCTATGTGATTGATGCCATGATGCTATGATAAAGATGTTGCTATAATAAAAATGGAGATTATGCTATGATGCAAAGGTTGTGATATAACTACTATGAAAATGGAAATGTAGCTAAACAACTAAGCCATGATTCTACACTAATTTTCTTCTATTATTCCATTTGCTAAAATGCTCTAAATGCTATCAAATGCTCTCCAAATGCTCCCAATGATTTATGAAGAGTAAGTTTTCTAAAGGATGTCTTGTGAAAAGATAGAGAATGATGCTATATTTATAATATTTTCAAGGCATATTGTGATGTGGTAGGATTCAACAATCAAGATTATGATCCAAAGAGATCGAAGGTGGAGGAAGAAGAAGTTAGAGAGAATCATGGAGATGGTTCACTTTAAAAGAGCACTTTGTCAAGTGTTCAAGAGCATCAAAGGGAGGAAGAAGGCACGTGTCTCTAATATTGTTAGGATTTTATTGATGGAAATTCCCATTTTACAAATTAGAAATATTTAAATTCATGTGACACATGTTGAGGTGGCAGATGAGGTGGAAGGAGGTTAGAAAATTATGTGGAAATGTGACAAAATTGAATTTTAATGAAAAGGGAATTAATCAAATAAAACAAATTAGTTAGATTTGTTTATTTAATTAAATCAAGAAGAAAATTATTTTAGATAGGAAGAATTAAGAAAATGAACTATATAAATAAATTTTGCAATTTATTTATAAGTAGAGGAATTAAGATTTATTAATTAAATAACTATTATTTAATTAATCGATCATCTTGACCGATTTTAGGTGTATACATTTTGCTCCTCTTTGAAGTGATGTGTTTACACATTGCTTTAAAGAAAAAAATTCGATATGCCCCAGACATTGATTTTTAGGTGATGATGGATATATGCCCCCTCGAGAGATAAATCGATGAATTTTGTGATTTTTTTTATAATTTTGATGATTTTGATGATTTTGCAAATTTCAACATGTTTCAATGATTTATCTCCCAAAAATAATAGTGAAAACTACCCAGCTGAGGAATTGATTAATTTAGCCCCTTTGAAAAAGAAAATAAAACAATGCCACTTAATTACCCTTTTAATAGGGAAAAAGTAAAAAATAAGCTCATTTGTTCATTGTGATTTTGAAATTTTGAGAGATTGAGCAACTTTGAGCACTTGGAGAAAAATGGTGATCCCTCTTCAAACACATCGATTCGAGCGCATGCAATGACACAACTGCCCGACAGTGTATGGACCTCCAGTATGAATTTCTAAAAACCTCCTTTTTGTGAATTTTGAATTAATTTTTCCACCTTTTTAAAATTTTGAATTCGGTTTTCATGCATTTTAGCGCATCGATAGGATAATGTAGCACATAGGTGACCTATTGTAGCACATAGATTAGATGTTTGAGAGCATAGGTTTAAAATTTTGGCACATACATACCTCGATATAGCACATCAATTACATGTTTTAGCGCATAAGATGCTTAGGGTAGAATCTGCATGATTTAGCACATCCATGTAATGAAGTAGCACATTGGATTGTTTAGTGAATACATTGATTGTTATATCACATTGATAGGAAGTTGTGGCACATCCATGAATTTGGTGCATGCATGGACTATTATAGCACATAGAACAAATTTTCTAGTGCATCTATGCTTTGGTGCATAAAAGTACTGTAATGGCACATCCATGCCAAAATTGAGGATTTTTAATTTTTCTCCTTGTGTTTGATATTTTTTTATCATGCCAGCCTTTAAGTTGATATTGATTGATGATGTTGATAGATTAGATGTTGATCTGATCTCATGATAGGTGAGGTGCATTGGTAGATTTTTTACTGACCTCGTGATAAGCGAGGTGCATTCATAGATTGATAGGTTGATTGATGTTTGATTGAGTGACAAAATTAGTGATTTTACGATGTGTTATGATGATAGGAGAGTGATTTAGGAGTCCTCATGTCTCAGGAGTGCTTCCCACGGACCTGAGAGTTGATTCCCCACTTGAGTTAGGCTAAACAGGATATTATTGAGAGATGCGGGTTTACTATTTGATTGATATGCCCCAAATTAGGATTAATCAAATACTTCTGACAACTTTGGTGGAGAGGTGGCATAGTGACCAAAATAATTTTCACCTGGTGACTAGCAAGATGACTATGATGCCAAAGGATATATATCATATTTTATGGATTCTTGTGGTAGGAGATATAGTTGTTTATGATCAGGCTGAGTAGGGAGGCACAAATTCTTTACAAAGTATCTTTCATTATGATCAGATCAGCGGGTATGAGCTGCCTTGGCAAGAGATGTATGAGAGTTATGCCCCTTTACCTTGTGTACTTGTTGGTTTCATTGGTGGCTTCCTATGTCTCGACCATAGGTCGAAGGGACTATCTTTTGGTTGGGGTCAGACATTGGAGTAGATGATTCTACATGGGACCTGATATGCCTAGTGTTCATGCATGCTTGAACATTTATATCATGACATTCATTAGGTAGTCTATTTTGAAGCTGCCAGCCTATCCGTGGGGGTGACATTATTATAGATGTGGGCATGGGAGTACATAGCGGTGACATGACCAGTTGTAGATAGATATTTTCCACTTGGGATACCTTATGTGTATGGATATAGAGGCCCAATTGTCCAACATAAGCTAGGAAAAATAGAGTACTAGAGATGATTGCTCGATGATATTGATACCATGACATGGCGGCCATACCTAGACTGTGAGCAGTGGGAAGAGGACCATTTGGATATGCCCTATGTATGTACAACTAGTTTTTTGATTGGATGGATACAGTGTGTGATTGAGAGGTTTCTTCTAGATAGAGTACATCATAAGTATGGTAGAGTGTAGGGCATGCCACAGGGAGTGGCTACGTATGCTTGGTGACACCCAGATATTCCTGAGTGGGGACCCCTCTTGTCATATGATGCTTCTTGTCAGGAGTATTACGGATTGTTGGTTGTGATATGGGACTACCATATTGAGATTACAGATGATGTTTTGTCAGATGATTATTCTTAGTACTTCTTCACACATCCCTTTCCCAAGATATCTAGCCCTGATGAGCAAGTTCCAACCTTGGACAATGATGAGGAGAGGTAGGGGTGATGGAGGTGAGGAGGAGATGGCAGTGGGGGTGGTGGAGGTGGAGATGGTTGTGGGGGAGGAGGTGGAGATGGTGGTGGTGGCCGCAGAGCAACATTTGATGTGAGGGATGACATCATACCTCATTGGAGGAGATCTCTGGTGGCTGCAACACAACAACTTGAATAGATTGGGGTGCCTTCACAACAACAATAGATGTAGATAGCTTCTTTATAGGTGCAGGTGAATAAATTGTAGGGACAACTGGCCTAGGTGTAGGCATTTCTTACACATGCACAAGGATAGTTATAGGGACAGGCCCAAGCACTAGCATAGGCATAGGCATAGGTTGTTACTTTGATAACCAAGAGGGATGCTATGAGACAATGATATAAGTAGATAGAGGTCATGGTTGAGAGACTACAGAGAGTGGGTGAGGGCACACCCACAAAAAATTATCTCTGGGAGATTCATTGCACTATCTAGGAGGAAGAGTATTACAAAGGGAGATACCATGAGGTAGTGCCTACAAAGTAGAGAGTCAGCTATGCTCAGTCCTAATCAAGTCAGACTCAGTCTAGGACCACCAGTAGGGGTGTGACATAACCACTTCCCAAGGGTCCACTAGGTAGAGCTCTAGGTGTAGGTCCATCAGGTGGTGCGGCAGGAGGCTTAGCGAGGCCAATAATGTTTGGGGGGAGCACCACATAGATCCATGATCACATTTGATGTACTTGAGACATTGATGTAGACATTGATTAAGTTGAGATGTTATGATATTACCATTTTGATATTGTATCTCTCTACATGTTTGGATTTCCTTGTACACTTTGACATTATTATTTTGAGATTATATGATATGCAATGATGATTAAGTGATCTATGTGTTTATTATGGTTGCCTATGATGGATGCATTTAATTTCCTATTTTATATGTTATGCTATGTTTATATTCTTATGTCATGAATATGTATGGATGCAATGATGATATGGTGATGCATAGATTATGATCCTATCATGCTTTATGAATAATACTTATATAAAATATGAGGTGGATTTTATTATGCAACTGAAATGCGATGCATTTTATGTTTTTATATTCTTCCAATGCAAATATATGATATAATGTATGAACAAATAAAGTTGATTATGCAAATGAGATGTAATGCATTTTGTTTTTTTTTGTATTTTTTGAATGCAAATATATGATATAATGCATAGATGGATGAATGATAGTGCCTTCTACTGCATGCATGATCTTTAAATAATTATGCAACTATATGTGTGAATGATTTGTTTTTGTTAATGCCTAATGTACTCAATCCATTAATGAGAGAGATAACATCATTTTAATGTTTTTCTATCCTTGGAAAATCTAAACTACAGATGTAAAAACTAATATGAATGCAATATAATTTAGCCATGCAAATCTAAATATTGTAGCAGTTGTCATTACATCAGCCAATTTTTTGTGCTTTTATCATCATTGAGCTTTTTGAAATGTTGAAAGTGAGTACAAACATCAATGGTATAATTAGACTATGATGACCTGAGTACAACTTCCATACAACTTATATTGAGATTTGATTGTACAAGATAACACAAGCATCTAGGTATAATTGGACCAAGATGACCTAAGCATCACTTACATAAACAAACAAGAGTTAATCATTTTCCCATGCAAATTCGAAATGCCATCAATGATAATCTATAGAGAATGTCCCATGATAATTTGCATAGTATTTATGATTAACTCACAAAAAATAGACAAATAAAATATCATTCTCCTTCCTAGCCCCTCTAGTTCAGGACATCATCGAGGTACTCTAGAGAAATGATAACAAAAATCAAGATATGACAATTGAACATACGTGCTAAAGTGATCCAACCATGATTCAGAAGATGATCATCCAATAAGATTTGATTTGTTTTGTTTTTGATGTTGATTTGGATGGTTCATTGTTTGATTGATTGATGTTCGATGTTCAGTTTGATGTTTAGGGTGATTGTTTTTTTTGTCGAGTTTTCCTTGTTGTTTGTTGTCTGTTGGTTTAAGCTCAACGTTTATTTGCCCCTAGTGAGTTTAGGATTTTTCCTCCAGTGAGAAACAAACCAATTTCTTATGGATATGTACATTTAAAACCAATCCAAAGGTGAGACATGACCATAGCAGCCATATATGTTCATGAAGCTCATTTAATGCTAAGCATGTATGTACAACAATAGCGAAAGTGGAAAACCAACACATGTTCCAATAGATGGAGAAGTCGACCCATCACAAATAGTGCCTCTTTTCTAGGTTTCACCACTTGCTCTTATTGCATTTTTTAGATTTTATGATTTTTTTTTCTTTTACCAAGATGCTTGTTTGCTAGGTTTTCACCAAGGTAATGAATTTTTTCGATTTTTCACTTTTTTTTTGTATTTTTCACTTTTACTGATTTTTTTAAAATTTATTCAAGACTTTTTTTTATCATTTTTGTATTTTTGATCTTTTTTTTTTTTTGCTATTACCAAGGTGCCTGCTTGCTAGGTTTTCACCAAGGTAACCATTTTTTAGGACATTTTCTGATTTTTTTCTATTTTTTTAGGACTTTTATACCATGCCACGGGTGAATATTGTGTAGAATTTTTTGAGATGGAGGTTGTTCATAGGTTCTTTAAATAGATCACCTTCAGGGGTGGATAGCTGATATGTGCTTGATTCATAGATTGATACAATGATAAAGGGTCCTAGCCAATTCAATTCAAACTTTCACTTGTTTTCTCGATCTTGCTGATTGTGTGGATTTTCCTTCAATACCAAATCACCCACCTGAAATGTTCTTGGTTTGACCTTATGATTATAAATTATTGACATTCTCTGCTAATATGTTTTCAGGTGATCCACTATGAGCTGATAATCTTCATCCAAAAATTCCAACTCTTGTAACCTAGATACCCGGTAGTCTTCATCTAAAATGATGCCTTTCAATGACACAAGGAGTGATGGTATCTCGACCTCAATAGGTAAAATGGATTATGACCCATAGATGAGAGCATATGGTGTGGCTCCTATTAGGGTGTGGATATTGATGTGGTATGCCCACAAAGAAAGGTTCATTTGAATGTACCAGTCACGTCCAACATCATTGATGATTTTCTTTAGGATCTTTCAGATGGTTTTGTTTGAGGCCTTTGCTTGGCCATTCCCTTGAGGATAGTATAGTGTAGAAAACTGATGTTGGATATGAAACCTTTCAGAAAGTTCTTGGACATCTTGATTCTTGAAAGGTCTACCATTGTCATTGACAATGGAATGAGCAATACCATACCTATAGATGATGTAATTTAGAATGAAGGATGCAATCTTCTTACTAGTGATGGTAATTAAAGGAACAAATTCAACCCACTTTGTGAGCTACTCGGTGGCTGTGATTATGAATTTGTGCCCATTGGAAGAGGATGGATAGATTTTCCCCACAAGGTCAAGTCCTCATTGACAAAAGGGCTAGGTTGATGTAAATGGTTTGATTTCTTGCATCGATGCATGTATGAGGTTACCATGGATCTGAAACTTCTTTCATTTCTTGACAAATTGGAAAGACTCTTTCTCCATATTCGGCCAGTAATACCCCAAACGAAGGAGTTTCTTTGCGAGGGTAAGACCACTTGAATATGTTCCACAAATACCTTCATGAACTTATTGTAAGGTCATTTTAGACTCGTCGCATTCCAAAAATCGAAGGAGAGATCCATCAAGAACTCATTGGTAAAGTACATCCGTGATAAGGGTGTGTCAAGCAGCTTGACGAATGAAGTTTCATTTTTGGTTTCATGATAGGTCAATGGGAAGAGTGTTATCTCTTAGATAGGTGTAGATATTCCTATAGATTGAGGTATCAACTTCAAGTAAATGGAAAATGACTTGGGACTCAGGATCATCATAGGAAGGGGTAAATACTTATTCCACCATGAACTCATAATGGCTCCATTTATCTAGAATTTATAACAAAGAAGCAATAGTGGCCATAGCGTCAGAAAATTTGTTGTAGGTTCTTGGGATTTGTTCAAATTTGATAGAGACAAAGTATTTCTTAAAATCATCAATAATTCTTTTATAGGGCATCATTTTTTCATGCTTTGTCTGATAGTCATCATTGACTTGATTTATGACCAGTTGGAAATCCCCATAGACTTGCAGCTCTCTAATTTTCCATTTTATGGCTATTTTGATGCCAATGATGAGTTCTTCGTACTTCGCCATGTTTTTGGTGTAGGGGAACATTAGTCTGTATTATTTTGGAATGATATGTTCTTGAGGAGTGACAAAGAAAATTCCCTCACCTGATCCATGCTGAGTGTATGATCCATCAAAGTATAATATCCATTGTTCGACTATTATGGTAAAGACATCAACATCTGGAAACTCAATGTGTAAAGGATGACCATCATGCAATGGTGCTTCAATTAGTTGGTTAGTGATGGCTTGTCCCTTGATGGATTTCCTATCAAAATACTAGATGTCAAACTCGCTTAGTATCATTACCCACTTTGTCAGTCTTCTTGCTAGATTTTCCTTGTTGAGCAGATGTTTCAATGGATCAATTTTTCATTTTAACTTGATGGTATGAGTTAGCATGTAATGTCACAATTGTTGAGTAGTGAATACTACTACCAGAAAATCCTTTTCAATGGATGTGTAATTAATTTCATAGCCATTTAATGTTCTCTTGATATAATAGATGGCCCTTTCTTTTCCTATTGAATCCTCTTGCACTAGCAAAGCTCCCAATGATGTATCAGTTGTTGCTATGTATAGTAAGAGTGGTTTTCCTTTTGCTAGAGGCACTAAGACAGGTGGACTCATTAGATATTGCTTCAATAGGGTGAAAGTAGTTTCAAATTTCTCAACCCATCTAAAGGAAACATTTTTGTGTAGTAGGTGAGTGAAAGGATGGGTCTCATCTACCAATTGTGAAATGAATCTTTGAATAGACTAAAATATTCCTTGGAGTGATCTTAGCTAACTTATATTATTGGGAGGTGGCATCTCCATGATTGCCTTAAATTTCATGAGATCCACCTCAATTCCATTTTTTGAAACTATATACCCTAAGAGTTTCACATATGTCACCTCAGATACACATTTTTTGGATTTAGTCCTACATTAAAGTTTTCCAGTTTGGTGAAGATTTTATCTTGGATTTCTAGGTGTCCTTCTCTGGTGTATGATTTTTCCGATAAATAGTCTACATATTCTTCCATGAATGTGTGCACCATATCGAGGAAGATTGTCATCATGGCTCACTGATAAGTAGCTCCCCTATTCTTCAGTCCAAATGACATGAAGTTCCAATAGAATGTACTCCATGGGCATGTGAAGGTTTTTTTATCTTGGTCCATAGGTGCAATTTTGATTTTATTATATCTTGAAAATTCATCCATGAGTGACAACATGGCATGTCCAACTATTAAGTCCATGATGATGTCTATGTTGGGTAGAGGAAAATCATCCTTTGGGCAAGCTTTATTGAGATCTCTAAAATCTATGTAAATCCGGATAATGTTGTTTGGTTTTGAAACTAGTACATGATTGGAGATACACTTGACATAATAAATAGGTCTGATGAACCCTACATCAAATAACTTCTTCAGTTCTGCATAGGACCAAGCAAAATCGACTTGTTGTTCTTCAATGAATTTGGTGAAGCTTGGTTTTTCTTGTTCTATCAAGGATGCTGCTAGATGTAGAGTCTTCATTGTTTCGGTCATGCCAATGTTGATGGATTGAGTGGGCTCAATCAATACTTTTGATCTCTCTTGAAAGTGTTGGGTGGAAGTATCAAACCTCTCATCCTTTGATGCCCTTGAGAGGTTTTCACTATTGGATGCACTCTTTATTTTCATTTTTTCTTGATCTAATACTACCATAAAATGGTTTTAACCATTAGATCTATTTTTTAAATTATTCCTTTTGTAGCTGAGAGATTTGACACTCCCTTGACTGGAAGCTTCATTCTTAGATTTAGTGGTGGAACCAGCTTCAGGGTTGTTAGCATAGAGGAAGTTGATGATGGAATTGTTGTTGGAAAGGATAGGGATTTCAAGAGGCTCGGTTTGGTCCCAGTCGATAAGTTCGAGATGTACTAGAGGTAAGGAATCACTGGATTGGTTTTAGTCAGAGGTAGTGAGGGTCCTAATGGAAATGTCTTCAATTAGTCCTATAGCAATGTCAAGGTCTATGATGTAACTCTCTTTCGAATGATCTATCTCGCTAGGAGTTTGATTGTGTTCACTTGAGCCATCGATAGGTTGTGATCCAAATTCAAGTGGTCTTAACCCCAAATTTTGTCCCTCCTCACATATGGGTGCATATTTTTGTATCAGATCAATTCCTTTGTCATGACAAGGCTCTTCAGATAATGAATCCCACTCATATTCATTTGAGTTAGTTTCATATTTATTACTAGCTTGCAGTTGTAGGATTCATTCAACAACCTTCTGGGTGGCTTCTTCTTTTGTTTCCTCTTTATATACCAACCTTGCCTTGTCTTTTAGATTGGTTAAGATGGATGGGATTGGCTCCATTATGCCTTCTTTTCTCTTGCTGATAGGTCCTTGTCCTTCGTATCCCATTTTCTCTAAGATTGAGAATCCTTTTCCATATTGCATTGTTTGTATATTAGTTGTTGTTGCTTGGAATTCAGTTTCATCCTTGTAAATCTATTTAAAAGCTTCTTTATCATCAAATTCCTCGGCTTGGGTACTTTGTTTTATGAATCTTCCATCAAAGAGTGTGATAGGTTGTGAAGACTGTTGTGTTGAGGTTGATGGTTTACCATAGGAATTTGGGGAGGATAGTTGCGAGAGACATAGGGATTTCTCAATAGAATATTCACCCATGCCTTTATCTTTGACTTGGACCTTTTTCTCAATATTTTTGGACAAAGTGTTGAGTTGGACTTCATGATTAGTAGAAGTAGAAGGGGTAGCTTCTTCTTTTTTACTCATGCTGTTTAGGGGAGGAACTTGGTTGGCTTTATTTATTTGAGGATGTGGAAAGCATTTTTGACAAGGAATCTATTTGGCTTGAATTATTTGGGATAGCAGATGTGGATGCGAGAGCTTCTTTGTTATGGGGAATAAAGATGTCTTAGTTTGACTTGAGGGTGCTAGAATACTAAGTACTATTAGAGATAGATGGAATGGTAATCTCTTTCCCATTGCAAGAGAATTTTAGACATTGATGTTAAGTTGAGGGGACTACTTGTATCTCATGGATCCAAGCACAACCCAAGAGTATATTGTATGTTAAGTCTTTATCCAGGACTTGGAAAATTACGTCTTTTTGAATCTATCCCACCTGAATTGGAAACACAATTAATCCCTATGAAGATCTTTCCTCATCATCATAGGCCTTGATGGTGATCCTTTTCCTTGAATCTATTGCATTCTTTGAGAATGCCAGTGCACAAATGAGATTTAAAGTACATATATTGAGACCAACTCCTCCATCTATTAGAACACACTTGAGTTGACTTTTATTTATTAAGAATTCAATGTGGAGTGTTGCGTTATGAGGATGAGTGATGGATATGTCATCATTTTCAAAGAAGGATAGACAATGAGGTGCAATCAAGTGTCCCACCATGGCCTAGAAGGTACAAAATTGCAAATTCGTTGGTATGATTGTGTCCATTAGGGCCTTTTCCAAAAATTCCATGTGGGCAGGTGAAATCTTAAAGAGTTCCAATATAGATATTTGTGTTGGGATCTTTTGAAGTTGACCAAAAATGTTGTATTGATGTGACGAGGTAGTTTGTTTTGGGGATGTGCTTCCTTTTAAAACATATTTGGATTGTGCCCTCATGGTTGCATTCATGAGTATGATGTCTTGTTTCCCTTTGATTTTTATGACATTGATTTGGTTGTCTATTGTGACCATGTCTTGTTCAATGTTATAGAATTGATTGTATGTGATTTTGGTGTCATTGATTTTCTTTTCAACTATGATAGTGTCATGTTCATGTTAAATTGGAATGTCATCAATTTGATTATTGTCTATGATGATGTCTTGTGGGGCATTCATCTTAATGTCATTTGTCTCATCCTCAACTCCTTAAATATGAAATATGGTAGTATCATGAACATAGTTTACATTTTTTTCTTTGTTGTTTGTTGTAGAGGATTCCCCTTTGTAATAATTTGGTAAGGGATTCTTGAATGCTCCATGATCAGCATTTGTTTGCGGTCCTTCTATTTGTATGATATTTTGGTCTATCAAGTCTTGCACGTTGTGCTTTAATTTCATATAATTATTTGTTTGATGACCTTTTCACTGATGAAATTCATAGTAATGAGCATCATTCCATCATGACAATTTCACTTTTGGTTGAAAGCCTCGGGTGCCAGGTAAGGTGATAATATTTTTTGCAAGAAGTTCTTTCAATGCAGACTCAAGTGATTGATGCAAAGGTGTGAATTTCCTACAATTTGATGGTGTTTGATATGGTGGTGGTTGAGATGGGGCATTGTTTTGGTTACTATTTTGATTGGTATTCTGATTTCTATTTTGATTGGGGATTTGGTTGGTCTTAGATGTGATTGCTGATAGATTAAAGACCGATTTGGAATTATGCATTTTAGTTGAAGCATCATTATTAGTATTCTTGCATCTTTTTCAAAACTTTAGTTTATCATTGTTGTTATAGTTATTTGAGGAGTTAGCTGAGTTGTTTTCATTGTAAATTTTCAAGACCCCTCTCTTGACCAAAGCTTCTTTGATCTTAATTCCATTTTCAATTAGTTTCTCAAAGGTTGGTGGACATTTTAATTCAAGCCTATAACTCATATCATCATTTAAATTATCAATGAACACTTCCATCTTTTCCTTTTCTATTATAGAATGAGGATACCTTGCAAATAATCTTCTCCACCTTTGTAAGAATACAAGAAATGATTCTCCCTTTTTCTATTTTACATTCCAAAGTTCCTTCATGGTAATCTCATGTTGAATCTTATAAGAGTATTGGGTGATAAATTTGTTGACCAATTCTTCAAAGCACTTGATCCCTGGGGGTAATTGCGAAAACCATTACATACATTGTCCTCCCAAGATTCAGGAGAATAATCTCATCAAGTAAGTTTCCTCATGTGTGAATTCTAGGCTCATGGTTTTAAATTCCCCTATATGATCTATAGGATCTATCTTACCATTGTATTAATCATACTTAGGGAATTCATAATGTTTGGGAAATGGAATCATGTTCACACTTTGATCAAAAGGATATGGACTTATCTCTTGTATCGAGTATCTTTTCGTGGTTCCCTTTTGCATATCAAGAAGTTGTTGTAGATTTTTCATTTGATGAGTTAAGGTAGCCACTAGATCTATGTTTGGAAGATTAGTTTCAGTGTTTTGGGGTTCTCCTTTCAATTTATTTACATCAAAGTCATATGGGAATTTGACACCTTGTTTAGCCAAAATTAAAAGGTATTTTTCTCCATCTTTTTCAAAAATATTTTCTAGGAATTTGTAAAAATTTGGATCTTGTTGAGCTTGTTGGATGTCTTCATCATTTATTTCCTCAGTTCTAGGTGTGTGAAATTTATGGAATGGATTTTCCTCAACTTTAGCCATGGTGTTTTGAGTTTCATATTCTTTTTCCTTGAGTTTTTGTCCTTGTGATCTTGTTTGAATCGGCATACAAGTGATGGAAATATACTAATCTTTGATCATTGTTGGGGGGTTCCAAAAGGACAAGCTAAATCTCATTATACAACATTGGTTTTGGGATGAAGGATGATGAATCCTGATGGTGAAACTCAGTTGCTAACTAGAGATAGGTGTGTTGATGAGGGAATTTTAGATGTTTGATCAAAGCTTAGGTAAAGGATTTTCACTTGTAAATGCTAGTTTCAACAAGTTTAGGAATTTGTGGTATATGAGGAATGATTGTGGGCTGACAAGAATTGATAATCCAAGTTTACACCGGTGAACAGGGGATAGAATTTAACTCTCTAGTTTTCTAGATTTACTGGATGTGCCAAAATAGTGCACCGATGTGCTAAAACATAGATGTGCTAAGGAATGGCATGTATGCACTAAAATATTGCTAGTATGTGCTGGAACAGTCATTGTATGCACTGAAAATTTACACAAATGTGCTAGAGTATTGGAGGTATGTCTCAGAACAACAAATGGATGCACTAAAGAAAGCAGCATATGTGCTAGAACAAGGAATGTATATGCTAGAGAAAGCAGTATATGTGCTAGAATAGGGAATGGATGCATGAATCTAAAAAAAATTCTCTATTTTTGACAGTTTGATTTTTTTCTTCTTTCTGGCAAGGAATTTGATTGCTTGCTTGGATGTTCCTTTGAATCAATACTTGTACATTTATGTGTGTGATGTTTGTTTTGAAATTTGTTTTAAAACACACGTGTAAGACAAATCAAATAAGTACAATTCATAAGGATGTGTAGGACAATATTTACTAGATTCCCACTTGGATTTTACTCTAGCTATGCTTACTTTTAGAGGATGATTAAAAGCTTTACCACACTGGCTCCCCCTTACATTGCACTCACTTCTCGGGTCAGCTAGGCTTCAGTTCTCATGAATCTTCCATGAAAAACTCTTCATATCTACTAAAAGCCACAAGAATATGGGATAGCTTTAGAGGTTAGACCTCTTGCACTAGCAAATAGAAAAGGGATTTTGGCTTACTATAACAAAAAAGTTCTAGTATAGGCATTCCATTCATGGGGGATCATCGATATGGTAATAGACCATTGTTTCCCTTCTTATCGAAACAATCCTCATGATACTTGAAATTTCCCCAAGTACCCACACTTATATACCAAGTGGAAGTTGCTTGGATTTAGTGTGTTCCCTTGGGGCGATTAACTCTTTTCCCACCAAGGAAGGCCATATAAGGATAAAATTACAATAAAAATAAAATAATGCGTCCTGATTTTTTATCACCCAATTAAGGGGAGAGCATATGCCTACCATTCCATAAACATAGGAGACATGATTTTCATTTTTCCCTAATTAAGCTATGTTCCTAACTTAATCAAAAGAAACAACAATAAATCCCTAGAATCAAATGTTAGTAGTTTTATATATTTAAGTCTTTGACAATATTTATTAGTTTCAATGGAGTCTCTAACAACGTTTAAGGTTCCTGTAAAAATAGAGAAACACAAATTAGACTCTGGAATATAAAAAATATAACGGATACTAGATGCTCCATAAGAGAAAACAGAGGTGCTAAAATAATACTCCAATGCATTAGAAGAACTAACATATGCACTAGAACAATCTATGTATGTGCTAAAATATAGAGTGAATGTGCTAGAAAACACCATGTATGCACCGAAAGATAGTCTAGATGCACTAGAAGAATGACTATATGTGCCAAAACAATGCTTGGATGTGCCAAAGAAGGTTTTGTATGCGCTAAAAGAACTCATGGTCACACTAAAATATTTCACGTCTAAATGTGTAAAACACACTTTTCTAGAAAATGTTAAAAATAGAGGTCAGGCCCCATAGTGGGTGCCAATTTATGTGTGATGTAAAATTATAAGTATCATAAAGATAAAACTAACCACACAATCAATGAGATGTATTACATTAGAGAAATTAATTCACAAATCTAAAAGAATTGAAATACAACAATCTCCCTAAAACTGTTCCATTATTTCATATCTCTAAGGATTCTTTGAATCACAATGGCTCTTAGATTTTACTTTCACTATGACTTTAGAATGACAACCTAAAGAGTTGATCCTCTAAAATGCAAGAATCCTAATTCCTACATGATTTCATGAGCTATGTGATTGATGCCATGATGTTATGATAAAGATGCTGCTGTAATAAAAATGGAGATTATGCTATGATGCAAAGGTTGTGATATGACTACTATGAAAATGGAAATGTAGCTAAGCAACTAAGCCATGATTCTACACTAATTTTCTTCTATTATTCCATTTGCTAAAATGTTCTAAATGCTATCAAATTCTCTTCGAATGCTCACAAATGATTTATGTAGAGTAAGTTTGCTAAAGGATGCCTTGTGAAAAGCTGGAGAATGATGCTATATTTATAGGATTTCCAAGGCATATTGTGATGTGGTAGGATTCAACGATCAAGATTATGATCCAAAGAGATTGACGGTGGAGGAAGAAAAAGTTAGAGAGAATCATGGAGATGGTTCCCTTTAAAAGAGCACTTTTCCAAGTGTTGAAGAGCATCAAAGGGAGGAAGAAGCATTGTGTCTCCAATATTTTTAGGAGTTTGTTGATTGAAATTCCCATTTTATAAATTAGAAATATTTAAATTCATGTGACACATGGTGAGGTGGCAGATGAGGTGGAAGGAGGTTAGTAAATTATGTGGAAATGTGACAAAATTGAATTAAAAATTGAATTTTAATGAGAAGGGAATTAATCAAATAAAACAAATTAGTTAGATTTGTGTATTTAATTAAATCAAGAAGAAAATGATTTTATATAGGAAGAATTAAGAAAATGAACTATATAAATAAAATTTTCAATTTATTTATAAGTAGAGGAATTAAGATTTATTAATTAAATAACTAGTATTTAATTAATCGATTATCTTGACTGATTTTAGGTGTATAGAATGCTAAGAAGAAGTATTATGTCTATGATCAAGAGTTTTATGATATAGTTCAGGCTTTGAATAATTGGAGACACTATTTGTTGCTAAAATAATTTTTCTATATACTGATCATCACGCTTTGCAATATCTCAATAGTCAAGGAAAGTTATATCAAAGGAACTTAAAATGGGTTGAGTTTTTGCAGAGTTATAATTTTTTTTTGAGGCATAGGAGTGGAAGTTCAAATAGATTTGCAGATGCCTTAAGTAGAAAGAAAAAATTATTGATAGAGATGAATATAGAGGTTGTGGGGTTCAATGAACTCAAGAGTTTGTATCCTGTAGATCCAGACTTTGAAGAAGCTTGGAAGGATTGTTTGGAACTTGTTACATTAGATAGGACAAGATGGTTTGATTTATTAATCCAAGATGGGATGTTGTTTAGAGGAAGCCAATTGTTCATTGCAAGGAGTTCTATGAGAGAGAACCTAATTAAGGAGAAGCATAGTGGAGGATTGGATTGGCATTTTGATCAAGATAAGACCATTATCTAGTTAGTGAGAATTATTATTGGCCACAATTACAACAAGATGTGAATAAGTTTGTACATAGTTGTAGAGTATGTCAGATGGTGAAAGGAACAAGTTAGAATATTGGATTGTATCAACCATTACCTGTACCTAATAAGCCATGGGAGGATATTAGCATGGATTTTTTTCTTGGCTTGCCAAGGATACAAAGAGGGAATGATTCCATATTTATGGTGGTGGATAGATTTTCAAAGATGCCACATTTCATTCCATGTCATAAGACTAGTGATTATGTTCATACTACAAAGTATTTTTTCAGAGAGGTGGTGAGAATACATGGTCTATTAAAGAGTATAGTTTCAAACAAAGATACAAAATTTGTTGGCTATTTCTAGAGAATATTATTGAAGAAGTTGAAGATAGATTTGAAGTTCAGTTCTGTACACCATACATAGACTAATGGACAAACAAATATGGTGAATAGGAGCTTGGGTAACCTGTTAAGATGCTTACTAGGAGATAATCCGAAGCGATGGGATTTGATTATACCATAGGCTGAATTTTCTTACAACTCTATCAACATGAGAATTAGAAAATCACCATTCCAGATTGTGTATGGGAGTAGTCCAGGAACTATGTGTGAACTAAGGAAGATGGATAAAGAGGATAAGAGTAGTGTTGAGGCTGAATATTTTGATGAGCACCTAAAGAATTTGCATGAAGAGGTGAAGAAACATATCGATAAGATGAACTCACAATATAAGACTAAGGAAAATTAAAAAAGGAAGTATAAGGAGTTCCAATTAGGAGATGAAGTCATGGTTCATTTGTGAAAGGAGAGGTTTCTAGTTGGTACATACAACAAGTTAGAGATGAAGAAGTTTGGACCATGCAAGATCCCGAAGAAGCATGATTTAGGAAATGCATATGAGGTAGAGTTACCTAATGAAATTCATATTTCACCTATATTTAACATTTTAGATTTAATAGAATACCATGGAGGAATTGATGAAGAAATAATAGAAGCACAATGGAATATCCCAACACCTACTTCAAAAAAAGAGATAGAAGAAATATTGGATAACCGTGTGGGAAGAAGTACAAGGAATAGGTAGTATGAATAATATTTGGTTAAATGGAAAGGAAGACCTATTGAAGATTCATCATTGTTGTTTAAGGCTGAGGTTGACCATCTTGGATTCCCTCTAACTCCTGTGAAGTGACAAGGTGACTTTTCAAATTACCCTAGGTATTTGATGCAGGAGCATCCAACGGTGTAGGACAATCTTGCATCACCCAAGAGTTCTGGCAAAAAGTTGAGTCCACTTTTTGGCAAAAAAGTGGAAGTGTTTTCCCTGATTTTCAGAATTTAAAATATTTGTTCTTAAAGTTTGAAGCACTTAGAAATGGAATCTTCGGAAAGTCACTAATCATAAAATGTAGTACTCAGAGTCTAGTTTCAAAATATGTAATTTATTTCAATACCCAGATCCTACAAATTGATTTTCAATAGGTGTTTCTAAAAACCAATGTTTAAAAGTCACTTTTTTTACCATACAATGCATGTGTAAATCATCCATATTTTGATCTAAATTATCATATTTTTTTAAATCCTTTTGGGAAAAGATTTGTAACTCATTGAAGCACGTTTTCCATATTTTTTTGTAATTTTTTATTGATTTTTTTTTGTTAAATTTTTAATAGCCATATTTGTCACTTTGAAAAATCATTGTGTACGTCATGCATAAGATGACCTAAACTTTTCATTTTTTCATTTTTTTTAAATTGAAAAGAATTGTCTAAATTACATTTTCATGCAATTCGTTCTACAAAAAATATTTTAATAAAAAGATTAAAATAGTAAAAACCCCTAATATTTCAAGTTTATGGACCAATTTCATCAAAAATTAATTGAAAACTGGAAAAAATAATCCAATTGTAAAAAAATTTACATATTTGGAATCTACACTATCTCATCTATAATGGGTTTGAATTTCGTTGAAAAATTCTGCAAAAAAGTCGTCAGTCATATGTCCAAAGTCGCTATTTTTCTATGACATTGTCAAGACCTTCAACTTTTAGGTAAAACCAAGTTGAGGGCCTAGGTTTGGATCCCCAATGCTTTTCTTGAACCAAAATAAAAGCCAAAAACCTGATGAAAAAGAAAGGGTAGTTTAATTTTTTTAGAAATGAGATCCCATTTACAAAACGAGATACTATTTTGTAAATCAGGATCTTGTTTCCCAATATTAAATGTTCAAACCATTGAAATGGAAATGGGATCTTGTTTTATTAAACGGGATATCGTTTCTCCTTTTACCATTTTATTATTTAATTTTATTGGAAAACTTTTACTATGAAATCTGCAACTTCACATGTATGGCCGACTATGAAAATTTTGTGTTATTTTCTATCAATTTTTTTCTTTATAGGTCTTCAACTTTCATTTTGGATTGGATTTTTCAAAGGAGGCATCGTGTTAACCGTTTTTACAGTGGAATTGTGTTAGTTTTCTTCTCATTTGGAGGAACAAAAGAGCAATAATTTTGTCTTTATATGTCTTCAACTTGCAATTTGGATTGATTTTTGAAAGGAGGCATCATGTAAATAGTTTTTTAAGTGGAATTGTGTTAGTTTTCTACTCATTTGGAGGAACAAAAGAGGAAGACTTTTGTCTTTACAGGTCTTCAACTTGCAATTTGGATTGAATTTTTGGAAGACTTTCACTATTGACATTCATTTATATGCTTGAGAATTTTATAATCATGGGTTCACAAGCTCATAATAAGAGGAAAGATAGGAAGACATTGACTCCTCAAGAAATTTAAGCAAGGAAAGATAAAGAAGAAAAAAGGAAAAGAGATAGAAGAATGAGGATTCGATCAATGAATAATGCTAAAAAATCCAATTACACAACTATTGAAGATAAAACAATTGAAGAGACCACAGTTGTAGATGAAGCTAATTTGCAAGTAAATTGGGAAAATAATATGATTATATAAACAAGACCTAGTATGTCTTCAAATCCCTCTTTCAATGCTATTGAGAATGTTTCAATAGGCACAAATATAGGTATGTATTCAAATCCACATTTTAGTGAAAAGGATTTTTTGTTGTTGTTGAAGTTTTACAAGATGTTGGACTTTATGATGTTGAAATTGATAATATTTGGAGAGAAGAAGAATTTATATAATTTTTTGAAAATGAATTAGAAAATGAAAGTGAAAATAGTTTTAATGTTGTTCAAAATGAAAATGAAAAATATTTTGTTGAAAATGGAAATGAGAATGATCCTTTTGTTGGAAATGAAAATGAAAATGAAAACTATTTTGTTGATGAAAATGAAGATGGAAATGAAAATCATTTTGAAGTTGAAAATGAAAATGAAAATCTAGAATGTGATGTTGAATTTAATGAAAATAATTTTTTAAAATTGGAAGTGATGTTTTTCATAATCTTCTTGGTAAGATTTCTTGGAGGAAAATAAGAACATATGTGAATAGATTATACAAAAAATTATTTTATTATAAAAAATTTGCATTTCAATGTCAACTAATGATGCAATTTATGAGAATGCAAAAAATGAGAAAAGTAATAAAAAAGTTAGGATTTTTTGTTAAACCAAAAAGAAAAGATCAATCATTAAAACATGCTATGTCTATTGTTGCTAGTTCCATTCAATCTATTGGAAAGAATAGTCAATCTAAATATAAAAATGCAGCAAGAAGACCTATAACAACTGCTATAATTAGTCAAGGAACTTTGAATAAAAGAATGGTAAACAATATGAGTGAAGCTCTACAAATACATCCTAAAACATTGCCAAGAGTGGCAGAAAGTATAGAAAATGATCCAATTAACCAATGTTGGAGTTTTAGTGGTCGACTCCTAAGGTCTAACATGAAATCCAATGTTCAAATTAAATATTTGATTTAAAAATGTTGGCAGGATAATACTAGGGTATCATCTAATGTTAGAGATATTTTCAAACTAAGAGTGGGGTCCAAAGTTCGTGAACCCCATCCAAAACACCTATTAGATACAACAAACTGAATTCTATAGAAATTTTTGTGGTGATTTAGCGTTACCTAGTAATATTAAAATAAGTCAAAGATCTTTTGAAAAATGTAAACCCTGGTATGTAAAAATTAATAAGCAACGAATATCTTGTTTTTGTAAAATGCATGTTTAATTTTGTTAATTTTATTATGTTTTTCGATGTATAAATTGTACTTTGCATACTAACATGATTATGTAGGAATGTAGTATTAATATGCCACCTAAAACAATAAGGGAGTTTATATCAAGTTTGTTTTGTGAAAGACCTCATGGTAAATTGTTTTATTTAAGTTCTTGTATTTCTAGACAATGCACTAGTTGTGGAAATATTTCGTTCTTAATAATTTGTATGCATGAAAGTGTTGATAATGATTTTGGACAAAACATAGTATATTTTAAAATATTTAAGAATGTTGACTATTCTTTAAAATAGGGAAAAATAGGAAAGCATTGTGATTTAGTTACAGAAAAATTTAGTGTACATGCATTCATAAGTGAATTTAAAAATAAGATTGTACCAAAATATGTCATGCACTCTCAACATGCTTGATGACTTGATGGCCAATTTTGCACATGTAGAAACACATTTCCAATTGGTACTAGGCTACTAGTCGTTGATTTTGCAGAAAACTATACTCTAGCTCCACAAGATGAAATTGAATCACAGTATTATAATTCATTGCAAGTAGCCATGTTTGTCCATATTGTTTATAGACATGCAGATGATAGCATAGAGGATGATAGAATTTTTTTGAGGGAGTATCATTTCTATTTGAGTGACAAACAGTTACACTCGTCAGAGTTTGTTCAATACTGTTTCAATATAATTTATAGAAATTTAAGAGAAAGAGGAATCCACATGACAAAACACCTCATATGGTCAAATAATTTTATGGGCCAGTTCAAGAATGCTTGAATGCTCTACTGGTTAAGTAGAGTTCACAAGGAACTTAATTTCCAACATATGTGGAGTTTTTTTCAAGGTGGGCATGGTAAAGGAGAACATGATGGAGTTGGTGTGTCTGTTAAAAGAATTCTTGCTAGAGAACAATTGAAATTTGAGGATGCGGTAAACTTTAAAGATGCACATGGGATTGTGGATTGGTGCAACATAATATTATCTATGCATGGTCCGAGTTAGTACTCTACAGTTCACTGATTATTTTGGTTCGTTGAAGAAGAGAACATAA
This sequence comes from Sequoiadendron giganteum, assembly GCA_007115665.2. Classification (NCBI taxonomy): domain Eukaryota; kingdom Viridiplantae; phylum Streptophyta; class Pinopsida; order Cupressales; family Cupressaceae; genus Sequoiadendron; species Sequoiadendron giganteum. Next base: position 154,194,802 of record CM021109.1, on the reverse strand, counting down.
AACCTAGATTTGACTATGAGACAATCAGTGGATCTACTAAATGGAATTCATTTAAGAGTTTGACAATAAGCACATGGACTATCTAGACAAGGGAGATTGCATGTTTTTGTTAGTTTTGTATCTCAAGAGATTGGGAAGCATGTGAAAATACAAAATGGGTTGAAGAGTGCAAGCAAAGATCATTGACACCTACACAAGCACACAATCAACATGAAACAAAAATTGAAGACAATGATCAAGTGTTTGCATCTGAAGACTATGACCATATTTTAGACCTTGTACAAGAAGGAAATTGAATTGAATTGAATTTATTTTATTTCACTTTATTAAGTTATTTTGTAATACTAAATTATTTATATGGATAAACGCAAGTTATTAAATCAAAATTTACTTTTAGGACATGTGTATGTTGTTGTTGCACTTGAGGGGAATGAAGAGGAAACATAATACTGGTTGTCTCATTATGTGGACACTAACCATAAGTTAATAGAACCTCAAGAAGATTATGATGGCTATCATTATCCAATAGGTATAGTGATCCCCTTAAGAAAATTTGGATAACAAGTTTTTGATCCCCTTAAGAAATTTTTTAGAACAAGTATTTGATTCCCTTAAGAATTTTTTTAGAACTTATTTGATGATGGTTATCATGTTTTCAAATTGGATTAGTAGTGGTTGTTAGTGTGGACATCTAAATTTGACCACTTACATTTAGTCAAATGTATCCTTTTTCATCAAAATATCCTTTTATCCACATTAGTTAAATAATGTTACTATTATTTAATTAACATCCTTAATCCTTTAAATTCCTAAGGTATTTACTTAAATAATTAAATACCTTACCCCTTTATCCCTTTCTTCCAAAGAATTAAATAAATAAACCACTTATTTAATACCCTTTATGTCCCATCCACACTTAATCCTAATTCATCTCCTAATCCCATCATTAGGGGTGTGCACATTCCTAATCTATGATTATGAGGTTTCACATCCTCCAAATTTTGCAAGTTGGATTCTAATAATCATTAGCCCCCTAACCCTCTTCTAATCCTTCATCAACTAGTCTAATCAACCCCCTTTAGTCAAATTCTTCCCACATCCCAATGAAAATTTTAATTCCATTTTATTCTTCCAATACCCTTTATGAAATTCTTAATTCCATTTACAATCCCCATGTAATTTCCAATGGAATTTTTAATTCCTTTCATTCACCCAAGATTTCCCAAAAAATATTTTATTCCTTTTATCTTCCCCATTCACATTATAAAGGAATTTTTAATTCCTTTGGTCAACTATTGATTTGAACCCTTGATCTTCTCCCAAGAATGAATCTTGACCATTCATTCATCTCTCCTCTTGCTAATGACTAAAAACACTTAGTAATATTTTGGGGGATGATTCATTCACTCTCAAGCATTCTCTATCAGTTTCAAACTCTCATTATCTCAATCTCTCAAGCCTTCAATCACCATAGCCATCCTTGCATCCAAATCAAGCTACAATAGGCCGTTATGCTGCCAAAATTTATCTAGGAGCACATAGATAAAATGATCAACAAAGGCCAATCAACGAATCAACTTGGACAAAGTCATATCAAGTTTTTCTCTTTTACTTTGTTCAATTTCAACTTAGGCCAATCTTGAGGTGCTGTCGTGTTTTCTTTTGTCTTGCATTTTGTTTTTGTTTTGTACTTTAGGCTAGGGGATTTTCACTGCACACATTTCTGACATGCCTGGTGGGACCCACATCATGGGTCTAGCATTTTATGTTCGCTTTTGTTTGACTTTTGTAGGTTCAAATTTCAGTTATAGAAGTGAGACTCCCTTGACGGGGTAGCTTGCTCAACACAAGGGCGAAGTTTCCTGGCCAAATGGGCGAACCTGACTTTACATAGGGGTGAAGTTGCTCTGAGGGGAAAATTTTTTCCCTTCAGGGGTTAACTTGCTTTGGTCCCCAATGATAGGAGAAGTTGATTTTGTAGATAGGCAAACTTGCCCTCTTCAAAGGCGAACCTTACTTTACATAGGGGCGAATTTGATTAAATTTTGGGTGAATTTTCTTAAAGTTTGGGAAAATTTGCTTAAAGTTTGGGCGAATTTTCTTACTAAAGGGGAAAATTTTCTTATTGAAGGGGCGAATTTTCTTGATGAAGGGGTGAAATTGCTTACTAAAGGGGTGAATTTTCTTTCTGAAGGAGCAAAGTTGCTCATCAAGAGGGGCACAGTTGCTTCACATAGAGGTGGATCCGAGGTAAATCCAGGACTTGTTTTTTTAGTTTTCGACATCGTTTGGTTTCAGTTTCATGTATTGATCTGCTAACTCAGTATTTTTTGTGAGTGTGTATATTTTTTCTAACAATCTATGTAGTTGTCTCTTGTTTTCCCAAGATCGATTTTTCAAAACTATTAACGTATTTTTTGCAGAACGATCGGTCCAAGAATAGTTGGTTTGTTTGTTTGTTTGTTGTATTCCATACTAGCTAGGCACACATAGCTTTACTTCAAGGGTCAATTTACACTTGTTTTTTGCGCTTGTGAGTGGGATGTTGATGTACCCAATCCCCTTGCAACACTTGGCGATCTTGGGTAACGAGAAATCACAGTTCACTCTATTCCAGTTGAGTCCACCTAGGAGGTGCTAGTGCGTCTAAGCTCTTGCCTTGCACTACGTGCGAGCTTGGGTACTAGACGAGATGTCTAGATTGTTCTTCCCTTAGCAGAACCTACTTGGTATTTCATCACTCAAGTGCGATCCCAACCATGTGTTATTGGCGGGGTATATAAACGGGGCAAACAAAAGTTGTACCCCAATCCAAACACGTCGTGTTTGGCGGAGTGTTGAAGCTAGGGTGATACCTAGATAAGATGTGAAGAGTTGGTCTGAGTTTCTAGTACCTTGATGGGGCTCCTGACTCATGCTTGTGATGAGATAGTGTTCATGGTTGTGCCCCATGTACCATGCATATATCAAGGACTCATGAGATAGCCTTGTTCAACCTAGATAGATACCCTTATCACTAATTCTAGGATCGTGTTGTCTAGCATGTCTTCTTTGTGTAATACCAATACTGTTACTTTCAGTTGAGTTAGTCCAACCTTCTTATTGTTTTTCATGCTTGTTCTCCCTTTTCCATAGTTAGCCCCTACCTTCAGAGGTGAATTTTCCCCTTACAAAGGCGAATTTGCACTGTAGATAGGCGATTTTTCCCTCCAAAAGGGCGGTTCTAAGTCTCAGTCCACTCGAGGTCCACCTCTTAGGTGAATCCACCTGTCCTTGAGGTCAAATTTTCATATCCTTCAAGTTTGTGTGAATCTTCTCTTACTTTAGGTGAATTTTCTCTATCTTTTGGTGATTTAGCTTAGCTGTTGGGCGATCCTGCTCTCTCTATTGGGCAAATTTTCTTTCAGGGGTGATCCTACTCTGTCTGTTGGGTGAATTTTCTCTTAGGGGAAATTTTTCTCAGTAGTTTGGGTGACCCTACTTAGTACTGGGGCGATCTTTCTCCCTATTCCAGTCCCACTCATCATCCCATCTTTTTTTTCAGCTCTTTGTTTAGGTGTCTATTCTTCATCTGAATCCTTGTTTAGGTCTGTTTGGGTGTCCGTTAACCATTCCAAGTCTCTGTTTGGGTCTGTTTGGGTGTTTGTTCTCCATTTCTAGTCTCCGTTTAGGTGTCCATTCTCTATTTTACATCTTTGTTTAGGTACATTTAGCAGTTTGTTCTCCGTCCAAGTCATTGTTTGAGTCCGTTTAGCTTTCATATGACCATTAGGAAATCCTGAGAGTCAAACATGGCCATTCTTTAGTTGTTTCAATTGCTTAGGCAAACCTGTCAAGTGTTTGGGAAAATTTCACACCTGTTTGGGTGAACCTGCCAGCTGTTCGGGTGAACTTTCCAACTGTTTGGGTGAATTTTCAGCTATTTGGGTGAATTTCACACTTGTTTGGGAGAACTTCCAGCTGTTTGGGAAAACTTGACATGTATTTGGGTGAACTTTCTAGCAGTTTGGGTGAATTTGTAGCTGTTTGGGTGAATTTTCAGCTATTTGGGTGAATTTGTTAGGGTTTGGAAAATTTTCTTCCCCGAATAGGCGAGCCTGCTTGGAAAGTTTGCCTATTCCTTGTGTCATCTCAGTTTTGGGCGAATTTGATCTCTTTGAATAAGAAAATTTACTTGACATAGAGGTGAATCTACTTCCCATACAAATTCTAGAACATGAATCTTTTTGGCCACTAAAAGCCTTTCGTTCCTTGATTCATTCACCACAATCAATTTTTTTTATCATCACCCATCTTCTAATAATCATCCTTCTCATCTGTTTGCATTTCCTAAAGCTCATTGTTTCATCAATCAAATCTTATAGGAGCATCTTAGACCATCCTTGGATCCCATACCCATCATCGATTCATTGATCTAAATCCCCTAGACTCCATTCGTGAGGTTTTTATCCATGTTGGCTTAGGTGTTTCATCCTGATTGTCACCATTTACACCTACTTAGGGTTTTCATCTATCCTGAGTCAGTTAATCATCATTATGACATAGTCAATCTACTTCCATCTTGAGGTATATTTGGTGTTGTAACCATCTCATTCACAATCCAATCCGATCGTTGACACCTTATGCCATCTATGTAAAATCTCTGAACTGGGTTTATAATCCATTTCATCTTATTATATAATCAATCATCCAATCCTATCTCACCAATCCTATCACATCCCATCACATCCTCTAGTCATCCTAATCTAAGGTTTTATCTAATCTGAATCTAAGCTTTAATCCAATCCCAATCTAAGCTTAACCTAAATCCCAATTTGAGCTTTTGATCCATCTATATCCGAGATCTTCTGATATCGAAACAAATCTTAAGATCCACTCTCCAATCTTCTTCCAATCCATCTTATTTATCTTTTCATCATCTATTCTTTCCTTCTAATCATCTATTCTCATCTTTTTGATCCATATCCATTCCATCTAATATCATGAATCCTTATCCTCCTCCCACAAAACCAATAATAGTAATCAAGGGGAATCCCAACTACGTTGATGATGATAAAAAAAGTCTTGTTGATCAAGATGAATATAATATAGATCCCCTTGATGTTGTCATTGTTGGAAAGATTCTTCTAATCCCCTCCCAAAATTCAACCACTCCTATGAGCCATCCCCCTATGCCTTCATCCACATCTAATAACAGTCCTTATGATACCCTTGACAAGGGATATCCTATATCCTCACATCCACATATTCATTATGCCCTCCCGCTACATCTCTTTGCTATCCAACATCCACGTCCTCCTATATTAATCCACCATCCCCATACTCCTATCCCTATCATCATCAACCATCACAATATCTATACCTTAATCCCACATCCACATCCTCCTACGCAAATCCACCACCCATGTCCTCTTATCCTAATCCATCATCTTAGTCTTCCCATCCTAATTCAACCTCCACACCATCCTATCTTTATCCACCATTCCAATATTCCTACTATAATCCACCATCCCAATCTTCCCAACCTAATCTAGCATCCACATCCTCCTATATCACTCCCCCCTCCATTCCATTATATTTTAATCCCCCTGCCAATTCACCCTACCTCAATCCTCCATCTAATCTTGGTCCACTCACCAAGCTTAATCCTCCACCAACTCCTATTCCTCTATCCAATTCCATCCACTTATCTAATCCTAATCCACCAATCCCTAATCCTAGTCCTCCACCCATCCATAATCCTCCATCCATTCCCATCACCCCACCTAAACCTACAATGCCCAAAGATATCCTTCCAAATGTCATCCAAGGACTCATGACAGAAGAGACATCCGCAAATTGACATCTTGATGTCATGGAACCATGCCCTCCCACTCTATCATGTACGGTCATTAGTGATGAGGCCCTTCTCCATCTCATACCTATCACCCTTGTTACTGATCCTAACACCATCCAAATCATTGAAACCATCAAACCCAATGAATCCATTGAATCCCCATCTTCTACTCCTAGATCCACCGAGTCCATTGGAGACATCCAAATCCAATCCACTCCTCCTAGTCCTAGTATTACCGAACTTCAATCCCATGACCTTCATGAATCCTCCATCCTCCTATCTCCCCCATTTGAGGAGTCACTCCAACACTCCTCCCTCGCCATGCCTCCCACACAAGATGAGTCATGCCAAGAGCTTAATACAAAGCATACAATCCTATCCCCTCCTCCAAATCAAGATCTTGCCATCCTATCTATCCCATATCAAGATCACACTAGCTCATCCGCTCCATCCCATGATCCCCTTTGCACTCAAGATCCAATCACTCCATCTCATGAGCCCTTATCACCCACTATAACAAATCTAGATCCTATAATATCACCTAATCCCTCTCCTAGTATCTTACCACTCATTCCTCCCGATCAAGATCCTCTCATCCCATCATATCCATCTCATGATCCTTCATTGCTGCCTAGACCTACCATCCCAACACCACTTTTATATCACCTTGGAAACATTACACTTATCCATGGTGGTTTTCTTGTAGAAGAAAAAAAAAGAATATGCACCACCTATCCTCCTCCAACTAATAATGGACTCACATCATACTTCCAAAAGAATAAGCATCCTACCATAGATTGAATGCTCCAGATTATGAACTATGAAGGAAAAGGTTTAGGACTTCATGAGAAAGGTATTTTAGAGCCCATCCAAGTCAAAGAACATCCAGGTGCACAAGGTCTTGGATATATCTCCCAAGACTCACACTCCAAAAATGTTGGTACAACCTCCATACATCCTAAGTGTGCCTCTTCCAAAGGAATGAGAGGCACTTCCCATCGCTCCACCAAACCATTCATTTCCATCCCCCCTCCTCCATCATGTTACCTCAATACAACCATCCATCTCCCCCCTTCATCCTCAAAATCCATTTTGGGCCCTTATGTCCCTCCATTCACCACTACTCATCCTCCATCTACTACATCTATTTTTGCTCCTTATGTTCCCCCATTCAACTTCACACATCCTCCATATACAAATTCAATTTTGGGCCCTTATATCCCAACATCACCTCCTCCATCTCATCCTATTTATCACTTCATCCATCCATCGCCTATCCCTAGCACACCTCATAAAAATCCTAAATTCATAATCCCTAATCAGGACCAGAAAAGACACCCCTCCATGCATGCTATCTTGCATCCTCCACCCATACATCATTATCAAAATCCTACCTCCGTCACTCCATCTATGTCTCCTCCAAATAATCCATCGCCTAATACCCATCCCATTACTACTAAAAGCACTTTGGATGCCAAAGTAAAAATGCATAAATCGAAACATCCACATGAATCTAAAGCTCCTCATGTCCCCTTCAAAAGGCATGTTGAAGAAAAGATAAATGTAATACAAAATCCAAATCAAACCCAAAGGCCACAAAGGCCTATTAAAGAAAAAATCAAAACCATGTGGATCCCAAAGACAAAAGGTGTCATGCCTTCAACTGAAAAATTTGTAACAACATCCAAATTTGCTAATCTAGCAACTAATCATCCACATCCTCTATCTCCTAAATCTATTTTGGGTCCCTATGTCCCAAAATTCACTATCCCAACTCCTCCATTATCTCCACACTATCTATCCATTCATCCACCTATCCTTTCACATCCACCACCACATGTGCCAATGTTGGTCTTGAAAACATTCCTCTATCACACATCCACTCCATCATTCCATCCATACACTTTACAACATCCCATCCACTATCCCCCATATCTCCCCCATCAAATCCCTTTAACCCATCCTCTTGCATAATCCATCCATTCTAATAAGGTTGTACCAACATCCAATAGCCGCTTTACACATAGGCTCTTATCACCTCATATGGAACTTGATGCTTGAGTCCTTCATCCATCCCCTTATCACATTTATTCTAAATCCATTTATCCATATCCCTCTTATCATCCATCTCCACCCACATACTAGCAAAAAAATCCAAGAAAAGAAATAAAAATGATCAAAAATTAAAAAAATCAAAACAAAAAAAATCGAAAAATCCAAAAAATAGTAAAGAGAAATAATTCATCCAACCTTCCTCCATCTTCCTTGTGCTCTTGATCATGACAGGGGGAGACCTTCATCTATGAAAAACCTTCCTCCATCCCCTACATCCACCTATCTTATACATCCTACCCATCATATCCCATTTGTATCAAGTTCCTCCATCTTCCTTGTGATCTTGATCAAGTCAAGGGCACAAATGCATTCTTTGGACACCTCTTGGCATACATTCCTCTCATTCATAGACCATCGTATCCCTTATCCTATCCATCCACTTTCCTTATCGATGCATCCTATCCACATCTATCTATCTTCCATTGTCCACCCATCTTGCTATGATCCCTCTCCATTCCTTATCTATCCATCTTGCCATCCTCCATCACTCCTACCTCATTACACATGACATATCTAGAGTGGGACATCTCCTTCTATGTGATAGAGTCCTTGGTGACATCCCCCATTCATCCATCTAGGGATAAATCTAAGAAACCCCGCCCTCAACAAAGGTGTAAAATCCTAGTGAATCTTTCCTTTTATTTGAAAAATATATTAATTTTCCTTGGCGAATCTTATGTACATTATTCAAAAATTTGTAAAATCCTAGCGAATCTTAATGGATAATTGGTAAAAAAAAAATAATCACATTGGCGAATCCTAGTGAATAATCACTAAAATGGTTCATTAAAATGGCGAATCTCTGCTTAAAAAATTTGCATACTTGGTCAGCATAGTTCCCCCATATTTTTTTTGTTTTTTTTAATATTGAAGTAGGGGCCCAGGGGCGATATCCATTGGTGGGGTCAAGGGGCAGCGCCCCTTGCGGGGGACAAGGCGGCAGAGCAACCTTGTGGGGGTTCAAGGGGGCAACGCCCCCTCGCAGGGTTCGGGGACAACGGCCCCAACACACTCCTGTCGCGATACAGGCGGGGTCGAGGGGTAGAGCCCCTCACCACCAAGCATAAATTCACTATTGAAAATGCATTGGAGCACACATAGATCAAGTGTTTTTTAAAAATCTCACTTGAAAATCGAATGAATGCAAGTTCATTCCATGAGTGAACATCATCGGTGGGACACTTAGGGATGTCCTGCTGATACAACAATATAGAGCTTTGATCGGATGTATTTTCGGGAGCTTCACATGAATATTGTAGATTCCCTTCATGATTCTCTAGAATTACACAAGTGGTGTACCTGTGCCTTGGTGGACCCCAAGTGGAGTATTGAAGCCTTATCAGTGTGAGTTAACATCATCGGTGGGATAGTTAGGGATGTCTCGTTGATACAATGATTTAATATGCACTTAGTGAATTTCATGACTTAGTGAATTCCGTGAATTTATATGCACGTGCCTTTTAAAAAGGTTGTTGAGTCCCGAAATTTGTTTTGGGCCACATGATCAAATTTAATCGTGTGGCCCAAAACAAATTTCGGGCCTCAACAACCTTTTTAAAAGGCATGTGCAAATAAAGTCATGGAATTCACTTGCAGCCATTTTACTAAAAATCTAATCGATGTTAATAAATAATAAAACTACTAAAGGCTAAAATATCCCTAAAATGAAATGGTAAATTATTATTAGTGGCGAATATACCATAAAAATTCATTGTAAGAATATAAAATTATTGGAAAATATAAGTAATATTTATAATTACAGTATAAACTACTGGAAAATCAGATCTGATGATGTGTCATTTAAAAAATAATACATTGGTGAATTAATCAAGATAAACTTTTTTTTTTTGTAAAAACCTGGCAATTCGGCATCCTTTCTAGCCTGTATTATTCGCCATTTTTGGAGGTCCCAATTTCAAATATTCACCAATTGGCGAAGATTCACCACTAAAGTTATCCCTACATCCATCCAAGAAATCCCTTCCATCTCCTCATCCATTTATCCATCCAATAATCCATTCCATCTTTCCAAATCCTTATCCCTCTATCCATCCATCCTAGCACCTTTCTATCTCCCCATCTTTATTAATTCATCTATTTATCTATATTTTCCTTCTATCTGATAATCCCTTGTCATTGGTATCTAGATATAGGCTACCCCCATGCAATCCAGTGTCATTAATCTCACTATCATCACTCTTATCTATTTCTCATATATTTCTAATCTCCTATCCCTTTTCATCACCCATCTATCCATCATATCATTCTCCCAATTCATTCTTTGATAATTTGGATAACTATCCCATCCTTGAGCTTCACATAATCCACATCTTATGCATATCCGTCATCTTATCCATCGGGTCTATCTTGTATCATCATATCGGCTCCATCATTATATCTCCTTATCATGGTCATCTCATCATCCCTTGTCCATTATCTGTCTTTTTCCTTGTGTCAAGCTATGTTTCCCCTATGCTTTCACGTAGGAAAGGTCGATCATTGGGTCCACCCCCAAGAATTTTTTCCATCCATCCCTATTGCCCATCACAACCTCCATTATCCTCTTTCTTCTTTTATCCATGGTCTTTTGTCAAAATATAAGGGCTCTACGCTTTCACATAGGAAAGGATGATCTGTGATCAAGCCCCAAGCCCCTTGGTACTTAGGGTGTGTCTGTCCCACATATTTTTGTCTTGTTTCCTTTTTGTGTCATCAAGTACATCCCTATCCTAGCTGGTAATTACAAGGAAAGGTCATCAATATCATGAGGTTCAATCGGTTTTAGATATCATGTGTCATTTCTATCATCAAGTTTATCCTCCATATTTGGTCTTCACAGGATGCATCCTTCCTCACAGACCACATCAATCCCATCCACCCTTTTGATCATGTGGCAAAGGATGTTTGAAATTGATTATGTTTTTTTTATTCTTTTAACATTTTGTTTATCATTTGAGCTTCTTATTATACCTTGTTAGGATTGCCACGATCCATCATATCATGGTGTGATTCGACTGGTAAACATAGGGGCGTATCTTGATCTTTTTTGTCTTCTTGGTTGTATCGTGTAGTACCCACCAAGATCCCTATGGTCTTGTGTTATGTTGGGGAATTGTTTGTGTTTGTGGTTATCCCAACATTAGGCCCAACCAAAGCCTCAATGACTTTGGGATGTTGGCCTAACCTTTTGTTTTTTGTGTCAGTCCTATGCATATGTGATACGAAGTCACCTTGGTTCCTCATACCCTAGTGCATAGTATCTCATGCTATATCAAGTTAAGTGCTCATTATGTGGTAACATAACAAATAAAAATTTAATTGCTTGATTTGGTTTCTATCCATTCATCTCCCCATCTCCCATCCTCTTATCTATCAAAATCCCCCTATCCATTCACATTAAATATTTCTAATCCATTCATTCTTCATCACTATCCCTCATCTATCCATCCTATCTGCTTTCATCATCTTTTAAATCTACTTAGGATAATAGATATTTGTTATTTTAAGCATCATTTCATTCAATCTTCTTAGGATAATAGAGATTTGATGTTCTAAGCATATTTTCATCCATCTTCTTAGGATAATATAGATTTTTTATTCTAGCATCTTTCCCTCAATCATCTTCATTCATTTTAACAATCTCACATCTCCATCCAATCCTAATCCATTTAATCTAGCAAAAATCATCTAATCACATCCTTGGTCTTGTTTATAGACTTGCTACAAGCCTTGACCTAATCATCATCATCATCATCACCATTAGGATGCATCCTTCCCTATCCTTTTGTGTTGTTTTGGGATGTATCCTTCCCTTGTCAACAACACTCTCATCATCATCATCAAGATGCATCATTCTATCATAAACAAAACTCTCATCATCATCATTGGGATGTATTCTTCCCTCATCAACAACACTCTCATCATCAGGATGTATCCTTCCCTATCCTTCTATTATTCTAGGATATCTCATTCCCTCATCAACAACACTCCGTCCATCATCAATCCATTTTGTCTTGTAGCTTGATTGAGGAAACATCATATTTTTCCTTGAATCCATTTGTGCTTTCTATCTTCTCATCTTCTTTTCCCAAATTGTTATCGCTTACCATACTCTCTTATCCATAATTTTTTCTCATCTCCCCCATCTACACTTTCATCATCTCATCCATTTTGAGAGCACACCCATGTTCTCTTAAACCTGCATGTCCTCTCGACGAGGCATCCTCACTCTCTAATATTCATCTCCACTCTCATCATCTTTCCTCTTAGTCACTCCTTTGAATGACTGTGGCATCTTCCCCAATATAACCATCTTCTTCTTGGTGCTATATTTTAATTTTCTTTGAAATGATGCTACTTCATAACACCATCTCAAAGAGGGGAAAAATGTAGACACCTAAATTTGACCACTTAACTTTAGTCAAATTTATCCCTTTTTGTTTAAATATCCTTTTATCCACATTAGTTAAATAATGTTACTATTATTTAATTAACATCCTTAAAGTCCTCTAAATCACTAAGGTATTTAGTTAAATAATTAAAAACCTTACCCATTTATCCCTTTCTTCCAAAGAATTAAATAAATAACCCACTTATTTAATTCCCTTTATGTCCCATCCACACTTAATCCTAATTCATCTCCTAATCCCATCATTAGGGATGTGCACATTCTTAATCTATGATTAGGAGGTGTCAAATCCTCCAAATTTTGCAAGTTGGCTCCTAATAATCATTAGCCACCTAACCCTCTTCTAATCCTTCATCGACTAGTCTAATCAGTCCCGTTTAGTCAAACTCTTCCCACATCCCAATAGAATTTTTAATTCTATTTTATTTTCCCAACACCCTTCATGGAATTTTTAATTCCATTTACAATCCCCATGCACTTTTCAATGGAATTTTAAATTCCTCTTATTCACCCAAGGTTTCCCAAGGAATATTATCTTCCCCATGCACATTAAAAATTATTTTTTAATTTCTTTGGTCAACTATTGATTTGAACCCTTGATCTTCTCCCAAGAATGAATCTTGTCCATTCATCCATCTCTCCTCTTGCTAATGACTAAAAACACTTGGTCATTTTTTGGGGGATGATTCATTCACTCTCAAGCATTCTCCATCAGATTCAAGCTCTCATCATCTCAATATCTCAAACCTTCAATCACCATAGCCATCCTTGCATCCAAATCAAGCTACAACAAGTCGTTATGCTGCCAAAATTGATCTAGGAGCACAGAAATCAAACGATCAACAAAGACTAATCAACCAATCAACTTGGACAAGGTAATTTATACATGTACATTTATGGAATTTATTATTGTTAGGTAATATTGAGGCATTGTTGTGTTTCCTTTGTCTTGCATTTCATTTTCATTTTGCACTTTAGGCTAGGGGATTTTCACTGCACACAGTTAACACTTGGCTATGAAAATACCTGATAAGGAATGATAGTTTTCCTACATTCGAAGATTATCAAACACATAAAAAAATTATACACTATTCACATTTGGTGGTGGAAACAAATATAAAACTAGATCAATATCATGAAAGACCTACAAATAAAGTGTTATGGACAATTTCTATGGAAGAGCATGAGACAATCATAGATGTGTTGCAAAAAAGAGAGGATGCAAATAGTGTAATGAAATAAGTAAATACAGGTAATTATAGTTTTAGTTTTATATTGTCCTTTTAAATAGATTAAATACATCTTTTTCATATTTCTCAAGTGTGTTATTAGTTGAAATTAATTTAAATTGTCCTTTTATAGATCCTTAAGCCATCATCACAAAAAGGAGAGTCCATGTAAATTCAACCTAGACAACATGGAATAATTGGTAAAAACATGTAATAATTAGTTAAATTATATTTAAATACATCTTTTGATTATATATTAATATTGCTTGTACATTAATAGTTAAAACTGATTTATTATCCTTTTTTGTGTCCTTAATCCATCATCACATTGATCTCATACTTTGAAACAAAAAGGAGAGGATGCAGATTCAACCTACACACATATGTGGAATACTTTTAAATACAAGTACTTGAGTTGTATACATAAAGATAATTTTATGCAAATTAAAATATTTATGTTTTGATGATTTCATTGATATTGCTTGTACCATTTTGATATCAGGTGGCATGAAGACTTACTACATTTCGGGCACAAGTTTTAGATGTTCTTGAGATGAAATAGCCAAATTTTATAAACATTGTTTTTAGTTGACATATATCTACATACATACTTACACAATTAATTTTTTTGTACAAATTACAAATACACGTACATAAACAATTATACTCTATGTACTTTTATGTTTCAAAATCAATATTCTATATATTTTGTTTGTTAAATGCGCATGTTTTCCTACTTCAAAACTTTATATTTGATTGTATAATCACTAAACAACATGTATATTACTTCTTTTATCCCCTTAAGACACCATATTAGGACCCCTTAAGACATCCTATTAGGACCCCTTAAGGCAACTTATTATGACATGAATTAAAATAAATGACACTAATTAAATTGTATAGAATGTGACTGTTATGATGAGTCATCCTAAATTCTAAGTTAATTATATCAATTGCAATTAAATATGAGAAATGTAATTTGAAGAATTTCATCCCCTTAAGACATCCATAGGTGAAGATTTTTTGTATTATTCGATTTGTATTTTGAAATCATTTGGTTTAGGATGTTGCCAATTACATGGAAACTTGTAGATTAGCTTAGTTGTCTCTTTTGACAGAGGATGTGACTCCCATTCCAATAGAAAGTACTAGAAGAAAGGGTGGACATAGAGAAAGAAGGCTATAGTATTTTTGTTGGATGTTATTATTTGTTTTGACAGATTATAAATTAGTATTTTTTATGAAAGATGAGGGCAAGAGGAATTTTATGTTCTAAAATTTTCTCTAGCACTTTGCATGATTTGTAAATATGGGAGTACATGATTTAATTTCAAAACTTTAGCCATTTTTTGGATAATTAAGCTCTTTAATTTTATGTTGTAAAAGAACTAGGAAATATGGTGTATACTTATAGAGTAATTTTTTTGGTAAAAATCGTTGCAATTTGATTGGTATTTATGTTTAGTTTATAGAAATTTTTAATGCTTTTGTTCTCCAATCTTGTATGTTATTGTTTATTTCTTAAAATTTCATCCTTTGTGGTATATAAACATATTGCTTTTGTTTGTAGATTATGATTTATTTTCTTATTTGATTAGATCTAACTTGTGTATTAGGACCCCTTTAGACATCCTATTAGGAAGCAAATTAAATAAGTTCATTGACTAATTATCACTAATTATTGAATGTGTATCATGTATATCATGTAAGGATCACTAAACTTGTAAAGTACAAATATTAAAATGTCTTATTAATTTCAACTTTAATTTTATATTTATATTTAATTTCACATTAATTTCCTATATTAATGTCTTGAATATGAATCTTTTGAAAAGTACAAATATGTCCTATCAATTACATATTAAAATTTCACATAAAATGCATAAATGTACATGCATAAATTAAAATTAAACAATAATAAATTCTATTATTTACAAGATATTAAGTGCATGAAATAAAGTCCATCAAAGTACAACCGATGAAATAAAGTCTAACATAGTACTTGACCCATGAAATAAATTCCATGAAACAATATATTAAGTCCATGAGAAACCAAATATGTAGTCAATGAAATAATCAAATATAACCCATAAAATCATGTTTAGCTCATGTATCATCTCTATAATCAAGAGATCTCTGCACACCATGCAGACTAGATGGATGACCTGAAACACTTTGTACAAGAAAAAGATGAAACTAGATGTAAGACAACTAAAAATGATTTAATGAAAATTTAATTTATAATTCATCATAAAATTAAATTATTGTCATATCTGGCTTTGGTGCACCTAGACCAACCTTTAAATTCTTTGAATCAATCTACGCATACAATAGAAATAAATTTGAAATTAGATGTAAGTAAACAATTAAAAATGATTTAATTCAATTTAATTTATAATATCATATTTAAATTTTACCATAGGAGGTTGTGCACTCTCTACTCTAGGACCTATTTGTACATGCTCAACTACAAGATGTGTCTCATGTTATAAAAGAAAAAGAATTTAATATGTATGGGCTCATATATATATATATATACATATATATTCAATTTTAAATTTAATTAAAGTTATTCACAATGTATAGTTTGTAATTGACTTCAAATATAATAATTTTTTTAAATTACCATGATATCTAGAGGCTACTTTGCATGTCCTCTTGGAAGTGTAACTATTACTGAGTCATGGAAGAAAGTTGTACTAAAAAAGTCCTATAAGATCAGATTTAAAGCATGTATACTTGAATCAGGTTAAAATATATATTCAATTTTTCACATTTTGTGTAGAAACATTTTTAAACAACCTAAAATTCAAAGGCCTCACGAGTAGCCACAACATTTAATGTTTGTCTGATGCCTATTCTCATTGTCGTATCAACCTAGACATACATATAGACATTTAACGCTTATAATATTTACAACTGTGCATGCACATCTGATATATAGTGAATTCAAAATTTATATTGTAACTATAGTAATGTAAGAAAAATAACTTACAATATAAATGTACCGACCCCTGATTTGTGATGCTCGACAATGGAAGAGCGCTCGACAACTCCTCAGGTGGAATCAACGTGGAAGTCAATTGACTCCCCTGAACCAACATAAAAATTTAAAACATATGTTCATGATTGAATTATTAATTATAAAGTCATGTTAAAAATTATTTCATATATAATTTAAAAAATTAAAATCAAAATACCCCATAAGGGTTGCCAACTAGGACTAGTGTTGACATATGTACTTGTGGTGTAGTTGATTTCCCCATCGTTAGTGTCATCTATATGCCAAGCATTTTGATTGTTAAAATGTATTACAATTTTTTTTCATATATATGTTCATTAAAATTCTTATAAATTCAACATGTAGATGCATATTTATACCTGTGCCACACTATCCTCAGGGTGATGCAATATAGTAAGAAATTATATGAATGAATTGAGGAGACCATATGATCCACCAAAATCTCAATGTCCAGCTGAACTATGTGTGGCTTGATCAAGTCCATAGAATAGCTGATGGAAACTAGTACATACATGTGGTGTCGAAACTCGTAGAGTGGTACTTGGACCAACTCCATAGAATGATCCTCCATCATCATGGTCTCTATGCTCCCTAGCCGCTATCATAGAAGAATACTAATCAAGGTCTCCTATGAGAACATTGAGGGATCCTAATGTTGATACCACTACATGTTGATGCATAGGTGCAGGAATGGTAGGACCAAGAGGAACAACAAGGGGTTGTGCATGCATGAGGCATTGGGGATCAACCCTTTCCCCTAACCTCTATTGTGGCATGCCACCACCAACACCCTAAAATGATTTAAAATGAAAATAATTGGGTGTTTTCCCCATAACAAACTCTACATATAGTTTCCTCAAAAAATATAATGAGACCTCTAGATTCGTGTGTGGTAGACTACCAAATACCATATACCATCGATCCCAAAAAAATGTACTCATCTATGGATGTATACACCACCTCATGGATATTCTAGATTTAGTGGTAGGAATGGGTTGTTGAGTATTAGGGTCGCGAAAATAAGGGGATAGATGGGCTTTTATTATTTTTAGGTCTAATTTTTTTTATATGAGAGACCATCTGCATAAAATCATCTCATCTCCTCTCTATTTCGTCAATGCCTATCTAAGTCAAAATTGATAGTCCTGTTGGAACCCCTTAAAAAATTTATTGGTTCACTCTAAAAGTTCCGCAAAGTCATGTTTGGTCCTTTATCTTTTATTTTAGGTCATATTCTCATCACTATGATAGGGTTTTATATTCATAAAACTTCCAAAAATTGGCCTGTAAATAAAAAACCATTGATCATTTTAAAATTGCATTGACTTGTTTTCCTAGTACCCAGTCACTTAAGTTGTCACTTGTGCTATCCTATTCATTGTCTTACCAGCCCCTGATCTTAGGTTTTTCGATCACCTTAAGTTATTCTCAGCTTTAATTTTCCTATGATCAAAGGCTTGATATTAAATATTTAATTCTTTAGCCTTTGTTGTTATGGGTCAGTATCTTGTTTAACTAGAGATGGCCCCTTTTTATGATTAAATTTTGTGGCATGTGCAAAAATAGAAATTTGTGCTAGTCGTCTGATCATGGCAATTAATCCCAATCATTCCCCATATGCCCGCTCTGGTTTATTTCTTCTTATTTTATTCACATGGGCTAGCGGGCTTTGACCACATGTCTGGTATATTGGTGGGCCCAATCTCTTTGGTGAAGATGACTAGTATTTTTTAAAGAGGATCAATAGTTGTGGGATTAAAAACATGGCCACATCTCTACCACTCCCTCCATTCTTATCTTGATTTAGTTCATATTATATTAAAGACACGGGCTAGCAGGCGATGGTCACATGCTACTACTTGATGGTGGGACCAGTATCTCCATAGGGCAATGGATGTTGTCCAAGGGAAAATCAATGGTAAATGTCATAACACATGTTATCCTAAGGGCTATTCCCCACACTCTCGTTCATCTACAGTAGTAAGGAAAGATGGTCACATGGGTTAGCGGGAGGGGTGACACTTGTCATTTTTATGGGACCCTCTAATCTTTGGGGATGAAGGTTTATTTCATAAGGGATGAATTTGATGGTCGATGGGTGGTGATGTCGCTCAATCTTGACCACTCCATGCCACCCCATGAGGCACCCATCCATGTCCTATATCTTCTAATGGGCAAGCGGGAAAATGCCATGTGGACTTTCTAAAAGGCTCTAGTGGGCTCTAATAAAGTTTGAATACTTCTAAATTTGGCCAAGAAGATACTATTTCTAAACTATGCTATTTTCAACCTTGTTCTTTAAGGTGCATGCTTGAGATTTCATCCATCAGTCCTAACAGCTAATAAGACATCTAGAAAAGGTGAAAATAAAGCATGACAATGTATGAATCGATATTTTGAGATCAGATCACGATCAATCCCTACTGTTTTGATAAGATGAAATACAAGTGAAATAATTCCTATGGGTGAGAGGCTAATTATAACAAGAATAGTTTTAATTGATGATCTATACAAAGTAGATGTTTATCTACTCAGAGATTTTTTGATTTAAAGGAGCATTAAAAGAATAATTAAAACTTAATTGGAAGTGGTTGCATTGTAATCTACCCATTGATCTATCTTAAAACAACATCAATGGTTAAGAGGATCAAGGTAGACTATTGTTAGCTCATGTGCACAAGATTTCTGTAAAGAATTAATGGTCGTCACACTTGCATGGCTTGTTATAAGGACTAATTTCGATATTTCTCATTTAGAAATTACATTGAGTTTGAGTTTGAGAGAAAAATTGGTAGGTATCTTCTAGTTCTCATCACTAGAAGGATGAGTAAGTCCAGAGAGTCTGTTAGGCCAATCTGAAGGTCTAGGAGGTAGAGTTTTCTCTAGTCTAAGAAGAATGCCCCTGAGGATGAGTTTGATCCACATGGAGCTCCTGATACACCAACGAATAAAAGGGGACATGGGAAATTTAAGAAGTATGGTGTTAGGAGTAACTACAACTTGAGGAGCCGAACTGTTTCAGAAGAATTAGTCATGTTCAAAGAGAAAGAGCTGGTGGAGTATGAAAATAAGAAAAATAAAAGGTGCAAGTATCATAAGGCTTATCTAGGAGGACTTAATTCTTTTGGTGAGGTTTCAGATAGCCCTCTAGACAATGAGGGTGACACTAACTCAGAGGGTGATTATTATCCCCTCTCCTTGGTACCATTTGATGATTCTGATGAGGTGGTGGTGACGGTTCCTCTAGTTCCACCATGAGAAAAGTGTGGGATAGTATCCTTTAAGGCTGATGACTCAGAGTGATTACTTTGCCCCAATTTTGTTTTTGATGACACCATGGTCCTTTTGTCAAGATTGTCCTATTCAATATTTATGTGATTTCTTTTTTTTTGCATTGATGTTGAATTTTTTTGGGCTAGTGTGTAGGAGAGGTGTCAGACTTCTTAGCGCTGGGTTGTATATGAGTTTTTGCTAGGGCTAGGAGTGGATAATCTTCTTTGGTCAGCAAGGATGGGGATTCAACACTATTGTTACAACCAACTCTGCATTTTGAGGAGATGGCATATCTACATGCAAGGGATGTGGAATGTGGTCTTTTACTCTTCCATTTTCCACAATGATTGCATGTACTAACTTTGGATGTGTCAAATTCTGGTACAAATGATCTTGAAATGAAATGAAATGTAAATGTAATTGAGCTTGATGCTTGTTGCTCCCTTATTCTATAAAAGGAATTTTTGGGCTCATTACAGTGGTCAGACTTTTAAGTCTCAATAGGGTTTTAGGGTGAATGCTAAGCTCAAGAAAGGGATTTTGAATAAAATATGGATAAATAGGCTAGTATATTGTCTTGGGTATGAAATCATGTATGTAACAATCTTAAAATCAATTTTATATAAACTACTGATATAGAAAAAAATGTTTGTCTAGAAAAAAACTCTCCTATGTATATTTCTCATGAGTTATGAATGAAAATACTAATGGTGTTATCATTTATCTTCAAATGGCTCCATTTGAGTGTATGATTTTGTTCTCAGCTTTAACTAAGAGAGTTGATTAAAATGCTTGAAGAGGGTATAGAATTTTGTAAGAAATTTCTTAGGATTGGTAAGAAGTGAGTGTTTCTTTTAGGAATTTCGAGTTTCATAATATGCAAAGCAGTATGAAGATAGTTCACCTATCTCTAAAATTGAGTAGTTCATGTATTATAGATTCTTACATATTTGAATCTATTTCTCCAATCAATGAGACACTGGTCATTTTATTAAGAAATCGTGCATAACAAATGAGTAAATAGCACACCTAGCCATGAACTTAAAAAAAGAAAAATATTCATTTAAAATACTTTTTTCAAAGAATTATGTGGGACAGGAGTATCTTTGATTTGTAATGAGCAAGTAGTCACTCACCTAAAGTATCTGTCAAATCTTCAGTGGGATGGGTTTTATTTGCATTTAACTAGGAATAAATCTGTGTATAAATATTTTATTCATTGGATACATTTTATGAAGACATATTTGGGATTACCCTCCCTAGTTTAACAAATCCAGAAGTGTAGGAGTAAGGATCAAAAAATCCTAGGCTCATTGTGTTGGCCAATAACCTTACAATTTCTTTATTATAAGAGTTGGCAACTCTTTAGATAATTCTTGGGTTCTACTAGAAAAATCACCAACATAAATGGTGACTCTGTTGGGGACAAATTTGAATCTCCAGTTACAGACTGTGATATCATAGAGTCAAGAATTTGGTGAATCTGAACTTATGGTTCATATATTGAGAAGTTTTCAAACTTAGAAGTGGTTGTGTTGTATCAACTTTCAAGGAATTTATCTGACTTTTTTGTGGGAGAAGACCTAGAAAGAAATTCATCTTTAATGAGCTTCATATTGCTTGAAGTTCAGTCCTCTATGAAGAGAGGTGGTTAGTCTGTCAAATGAACCTGATAAAGATGTGAAGAACATTTCAAATATACAAAGATATCCATTCAGAAAGAAGAATTTGCAACAAATGCATCATATCTAGGTATTCTCCATATTTTGGTTTTCAAGAAGGATAAATTTGTATATGAAAACCATACTTGAATGTCTTGAAAAAACTTGATTCCCTATTGAGTGAAAATAAGCACTAAGAGAGGGAATAGTAGTGATAAGCTTGCATACTTCTTTATCACTCAATTGTATTATCTATTATGAAGTGAAGTATGAAATGCATTTGAAGAGACTCATTTAGAGGGTCTTAAGCAAGTTGAGATAGAAATTTGCATTGTAAAAGCTTAAGATCATATTGTAAAAGAAGTTTGAAGTACCTTGTGTAATTAAAAAGCTAATACGACAGGGTTTGTAGAAGTGTAATCAAATGTATGATTGACCTATGCATTCATATGTGCACCCAAGTGTAATAATGCATAGTGTGCAGCCCCTATCATGTAATAAAAGAAGTTTCAGCATTGAGAGATATAGAGCCATAAATTTTGATGGTATTTGTGGTTTATCAAATGTCATGCAATCTGAAATACAAGATAAGATACCAGAGTTTAATGGTGAGAAGTCTAAGTCAACAAGAAGGCATCTCCAAGAATTCAATAATTTAATGGATGATTATGAGGTAGATCATGAGGATGTGATCATAAGGTTATTTTTTTAGTCTTTGAAAGGAGATGCAAGAGATTGGTTCTCTTATTTACTAGCATGCTCTTTTTGTTCTTGGGATGAGTTTAAAGTAGTGTTCATAGAGCAATTTGGTGAAAGAATCAGTGCTAGTTCTTTTCTCAATAGAATTATGAGCATTGAGAAAGAAGAGAATGAGCTGGTTCCAACTTTTAACCAAAGATTTGCTAAAACATTGAGGGATATTCCTGAGTTCTTGAGACTAAGTGATGCAATATGTTTGGTTGTTTATCTAGGAGCTTTTGATAATAAGATGAGCTATCTGCTAAGAGATAAGGATCCTAAAACCTTACATCAAGCCTAAGGTTGGCCATGAACATTGAAAACAACCAAAAATATGGAATGCACAAAGGTCATTTGAATACAAGTGTTTGCTGCCCTGAGACTTCAAATATTGATGAAAGGTGTAAGTCAAAAATTGAAAATGAATGTGAAAGCACTTACATGCCTATTTTTCAACTTATACATCATTCCATAATGTTGATCATGTAGAGCCCCAAACCAATTTTCAAGAATCTACATTCATTTGTGATCCTATGGTCTTTGTTCAAGCCCTCTCTTGCATAAGGAAACAAGAAGGAGAATCATCATATGATCTCTATGTAAGATTTATGGATACTTTGTCTACAATTCCTGAGTGTTACAAACCTGAAAATTTAGATGCATTGATTTACTGTATAAATCTTATGAACCAGTTTTAAGTGCTCTTCCAAAGGAATTGAAGCCAGTTAGGCTTGACCAAGTGCATGAATACTTTTCTCTTTTTGAAAATATTAGAGATGGTCATCAAGGAACTATCATGTTTTCAACTTATGATGATAATGATTCTGCTACTCCATATGAGTCAAGTAGTGAGATATCACATGAAGAAGAAGAGAGTAGAGAAAAGGTTGAAAATGTATACCTAAATGAAGCAAATGAAATGTGTGGTTTCAATTCTTTTGAATATTTTGGCACTAGTTTTCCTATGGAAAATATAACATTGTCCAATAAATATGAAAAATCTTAACATAGTTGCAATATTGATGAATCTTCTTGCTGTAGTAATGTTGATGGCATTGAGTATGGTAAATTTTCTATTGATTGTTATTATCCTCATTAGGTAGAGATGGAACCTTTTGTTTCAAATGAGAAATATGCTGATAATGATAAGAACATGTGCTTTCTTGAAAAGGAACAATGTTCTTCCTATGAAGTGTTTCCAGAATATGAGTCAGAGATGTTAACCACTGATGATGAGAATGAAGTTGATAATTTGTATGTATGCTCTTTCAGTGATTTTAATGATTTTGAATACAATGATGATTTTCATGATGAGGCTGAGGCTTTTATGACAGAAATAAATATAATACAAAACCCTTTATTTGATGAGCTTCCATTTTCACTAGGGATAAGAAATGATAATCCACTTTTTGCTAAGGATTCTAGTGATGCATCTAATATAGGGTTAGAGTGTGTTCTAGAGAAAAAAAATCAACATGTTGATGAACTCCCTAAGAGCATTGCCTATGAATGTTTTACATTTGATACAGATGTTGTTGATAAGGTTGAGTATCATGATGCCAACTACTTGGAAGAGTATGAGTACTTTCAGTGTCCATTTCAGATGGAAGGTATTTTGATATAGCATGACAATGAGATGAAGAGAAAGGAATGTTATTTTTAGTATGAACATGTTTCATGTGATGAACATAACACACATGTGTCATATAATGATGAAAGGTCTCAATTTATGTCTGATTATACATAGAGGAATGACAAAGATTACATTGGAAATGGTATATTCAGAATGGTTGTGGGAGATGTCAGTGGAAGTATCTATAATCAGGTAGAATTCGGTATTACCCATAGTTTTCTTCTTGTAGGAAGAAGGCTATGTTTGTTGCAATGTTATGATAGAGGAAAGTGTGGATGGAAGGACAATAATTCTTTCAAAAGGTTGGTTTTTGATAGGAGTAAGAATTGGCCCTAGGTTTTTGTGGCCTGGTGCCACCAATAAGGAAAATGAAGCCTGGATTAAATTGTAGGGTGCATATTAAAATTTGCACCTCAAAAGAAGGTTTCTGGCAACATGGAGATTGGATCTACTATTTATCATATTTTGGCCTGTGTAAGATTTTGTAAATGTTTTGTTCTATTTTTTTCTATTGGTTTTTCTTTTTTCCTTTTTGTTTGGCCTGCTTCACCCAATGATTCTAGAATCTCACCATGTGTCTGGGAGATGCATGTCTCCCCAATAGGAGCCACTATTGGATCCCCTCAAAAAATTTCACGGTTCCACTCTAAAAGTTATACAAAGTATGGCTTGGTCCCTTGTTTCTGATTTTAGGTCATAATCTCATCACTATGATAAGGTTTTATATTCATTAAACTTCCCAAAATTGGCCTATAAATAAAAAACCCTTGGTCATTTTAAAATTGCATTGACTTGCTTTCCCAGTACCCAGTTACTTAAGCTGTCATTTATCCCATCGTAGTCATTTTCTTAGTGGCCCTTGATCTTAGGTTTGTTGGTTTCCTTAAGTTCTTCTCGGTTTTCATTTTCCTATGATCGAAGGCTTGATCTTAAAGATTTAAATCTTTAGGCTTTGTTGTTATGGGTCAGTATCTCATTTACCTAGAGATGGCCCCTTTTTATGATTAAATTTTGTGGCATGTGCATAAATGGAACTTTGTGCTAGTCGTTTGATTATGGGAATTAATCCCAGTCATTTAGCCATATGCCTGTCCTAGTTTATTTCTTCTTGTTTTATTCACATGGGCTGGTGGGATTTGACCACATGTTTGGTATACTAGTGGGCCTGGTCTCCTTGGTGAAGATGACCAACATTTTTTAAAGAGGATCAAAGGCTATGGGATTGAAGACATGGCCACATCTCTACCACTCCCCGCATGCCTATCTTGATTTATTTCATATTATTTTAAAGACATGAGCTAGCGGGCGATAGCCCCGTGGTACTACTTGATGGTGGGACAAATATCTCCATAGGGCAATGGATCTTGTCTGAGGGAAAATCAACGGTAAATTTCATAACATGTGTTCTCATTAGGGCTATTTCCCGCACTCCCGTCTATCTACAGTAGTAAGGAAAGATGGTCACATGGGTTAGCAGATGGTGTCACACCTGTCATTTTTATGGGACCTACTAAGCTTTGAGGATGAAGGTCTATTTCATAAGGGATGAATTTGATGGTTGATGGCTGGTGATGTGGCTCAATCCTAAACACTCCATGCCACTCCATGAGGGCCCCATCCATGTCCTATATCTTCTGATGGGAAAGTGGGAAAATTCCATGTGGACTTTCTAAAAGGCTCTCATGAGCTCTAATAAAGTTGGAATACTCCCAAATTTGGCTGAGAAGATGCTATTTCTGAAATGCGTTATTTTCTACCTTGTTCTTTAAGGTGCATGCTTGAGATTCTATCCAGCAATCTTGAAAGCTAATGATACATGTGGAAAAGGTGAAAACAAAGCATGTCAATGTACAAATTGATATTTTGAGATCAGATTAGGATCAATCCCCAATGTTTTGATAAGATGAAATACAATTGAAATAATTCCTATGGGTGAGTGGGTAATTATAGAAAGAATATTTTTAATTGATGCTATGTACATAGTAGATGTTTATCTACTCAAGGTTTTTCTAATTTAAAGGAGCACTAAAATCACAATTAAAACTTAATTGTAAGTGGTTGCATTGTAATCTACGCGTTGATATATCTTTTAAAACACCATCAATGATTAATATTATAAGGATCAAGGCGGTCTATTGTCATCTTGTGTGGACAAGCTTTCTTTGAAGAATTAATAGTTGGCACACTTGCATGACTTGTTATAAGAAGGACTGATTTCCATATTTCTCATTCAA
This sequence comes from Sequoiadendron giganteum, assembly GCA_007115665.2. Taxonomy (NCBI): domain Eukaryota; kingdom Viridiplantae; phylum Streptophyta; class Pinopsida; order Cupressales; family Cupressaceae; genus Sequoiadendron; species Sequoiadendron giganteum. Next base: position 154,168,653 of record CM021109.1, on the reverse strand, counting down.
AAATTGCATTGAGTTTGAGTTTGAGAGAAAAATTGGTAGGTGTCTTCTGGTTCTCATCACTAGAAGGATGATTATGTCCAGAGAGTCTATTAGGTGAATCTGGAGGTCTGGAAGATTGAGTTTTCTCAAGTCTGAGAAGAATGACCTAGAGGATGAGGGTGATACACAGAGAGCTCTTGATACACCAAATAATAGAAGGAGATGTACAAAATTTAAGAAGTATGGTGTTAGGAGTAACTACCACCTGAGGAAACGAATTGTTTCATAAGAATTAGTCAAGTTCAAAGGGAAAGAGCTAGTGGAGTATGAAAAGAAAACAAATAAAATGTGCAAGTATCGTAGGGCTTATCTAGGAGGACTTAATTCTTTTGGTGAGATTTTTGATATCCCTCTAGACAATGAGGGTGACACTAACTTGGAGGGTGATTATTATCCCCTCTCCCTAGTACCATCTGATGATTTTGATGAGTTGGTGGTGATGGTTCCTCTAGTTCCACCATGCATGGGCTAGTATCCTCTAAGGCTGGCGACTTAAAGTGATGAATTTTCCCCATTTTTGTTTTTGATGACACCATGGCCCTTTTATCAAGATTGTCCTATTCAACATTCATGTGATTTCCTATTTTTGGTCCTGATGTGGAAATTTTTTTGGCTAGTGTATAGGAGAGGTTCCAGACCTCCTAGTGTTGGGTTATACATGAGTTTTTGTTGGGGTTACGAGTGGAGAATATTCTTTGGTTGGCAAGAACGGGGATTCAATGTTACTACTACAACCAACTCTACATTTTAAGGAGCTAGCATGTCTACATGAAAGGGATGTGGAATGTCACCTTTTACTCTTCCATTTTCCACAATGATTGCATGTAACTAACTTTGGACGTCTCAAATTCTGGTGCAAATGATCTCAAAAAGAAATGAAATGTAAATGTAATTGAGCTTGATTCTTGTTGCTCCCTTATTCTATAAAAGGGATTTCTAGGCTCATTACAGTGGTCAAAATTTTAAGTCTCAATAGCATTTTAGGGTGAATGCTAGTCTTAGGAAAGGAATTTTGAATAGAATATGGATAAATAGGTTAGATGATTGTCTTGGGTATGAAATCTTGTACGTAATAATCTTTAAATTAGTTTTATATAAACTACTGATATAGAAACAAATCTTTTTCTAGAAACAAATACTCTCCTATGTATATTTCTCATGAGTTATGAATGAAAATAATAATGGTGTTATCATTTATCTTCAAATGGTTCCATTTGAGTGTATGATTATGTTCTCAAATTTAATTCAAAAAGTTGATTAAAATTCTTGAAGAGGGTATAGACTTTTGTAAGAAATTTCTTAGGATTGGTAAGGAGTGAGTGTTATTTTAGGCATTTTGAGTTTTCATAATATGCAAAGCAGTATGAAGATAGTTCACCTATCTCTAAAAATGAGTAGTTCACGTATTACAGATTCTTACATATTTGACTTTGTTGCTCCAATCGATGAGACACTAGTCAGTTTATTAAGAAATCATGCATAACAAATGAGTAAAAAGCACACCTAGCCATGAAATTAAAATAAGAACAATATCCATTTAAAATAATTTTTTCGAAGAATTGTGTGGGATTGAAGTATCTTTTATTTGTAGAAAGTAAGTAGTCACTCACCTAAAGGATTTGCCAAATCCTTAGTGGGATGGGTATTATTTGCATTTAACTAGGTTTAAGTTTATGTATAAATATGTTATTCATTGGATACATTTTATTAAGAAATATTTGGAATTACCCTCCCTAGTTTAATATAGCCAAATGTGAAGGAGTAAGGATCACAAAATATTAGGATCATTCTGTTGACCACTAACCTTACAGTTTCTTCATTATAAGAGTTGGCAACTCTTTAGAGAATTGTTGGGTTTTGTTGGAAAGATTACCAACAAGTCCTAATGGCATCGACAATGTTTCACATTGAAGATACAAAGCATGTCACCTATGGTGGAATCAATGCTTTATTTTGCATAGAAGTGATTTGGTTTTGAATGGATGCTACATGTTCATTGATAGATTCTTGCAAGTGAGCCTCATCCAATCGAATAGGTGGTGGAGGTGGGATATGATGTGGACGGTGTGGAGGGGGAGTTGGATGGGATGGAGGTTGCTGAGGTGGTGGATTGATGATATCATCAATGTTAAATTGATCCATGATATCTATATAACTATTCAAATTCATTAAATTATACAAAATTAACATACAAACTTACAAAATTACAAGAAATAGTCAAATTTTAAATGTACATGCAATTTTTTAAAAATAGGATGTGCATACATATACATACACATAAATACATTGATTGAACTTAAGCATGTGCATAAAAATTTCAAAATTTAAGATGCACATACATTTAAAATTTAAAAAATATGATGCATAATGCATCCATATACATCATTCAAGTAAACTATGTGTAGATACAAATTTTAAAAATAATGTAATTTTAAACTAAAAAATAAACTTGAAACATTCCCAAAAATATAATTTATGCCTAATGCATATATAAATTACATTTTTCCAATAGGAGAAATCATGATAGTAGATAGTCATAAAATATATACTATTATAAATTCGTCATTGTAAGTTATTGTATTGATAAATTCAACACTAAAAACTATCCAACCAACCAAATTCATAAATTCATCACTAAAAATATCCATCCAGCCAAATTCACAAATTCATCACACAAAATATCTATCCAACCAAATTCATAAATTCATCACACAATATCCAAGGTATGTGCAGGATCATGATGGGCCAAAAAGTGGCGATATGATGGCCCATGTGGCTGATGAATTTTTCTTTACCCGAAATTGATGAAACGAAAAGGGTTTTTAAAGGATATTCTCATCTTTCCAACAATATAAATTATTCTTTACTTTGAATTTAATAAATAATTATTATTCATTTTCTATTTCAATTACAACTAAAGTCCTGATTGATAGGCTGATTGAAAAACATCTATAGCTTTCAAATGGTATCATATTTTTTGAATATGAAACATGCACCACATTCTATGCTTCACATACTATAGGATTAAAAAACTTAAAATTAATTTCATGAATTTTTGACCAAGTTAAGGTGCTCAGACAAACAAGTTTTTATATTTTTTAAAAGTTGTAATAAAAATTCATAATTAATTATTTATTTGGAAAAAAATTACAAAAAAATATGCATCACATCTGGACATGAATCCTATACTTATATCTAAAATATTATAAAAAAATATTATCATTTTATTGTGGTTCGGGTGGTCAGACACACACCTACTTCTTATTTTTTCCCCGAAATTTAAGTACTACTGCATTGAAATTTCAATTTTTCACCAAATAGATTTAAAAATAAATAAATAAACCTAGTAGTTTAGAAATGACATTCAATTTTCTACAGATTCTATTCTTACATATTTTTTAAATAGTATATATAACTTATTAAATTTTTTATGTCAAGTTGCGTAGCTCTAATTTTCTAAATTTTCATTGCCACTTAAGGGCCTATTTTTTCCATGATGATCTTGCACATACCCTCCATAGAACCAAATTCATAAATTAATAACTATAAGATCATTGTATTAATTTATAAAGTGTTGCAACCCTCTACTGCATCTCTTCATTTCTTTGAGTTTTCCTTTTCAGAATTATAATTTCTCCTATCCTGTAGCCATTGCTGATGCTCATCTATGATCCCTTCCATAGCCCTAACAACATCAAAAAAAAAATCATCCTAGATGCAAAAAGCCTCAAAGGTGGTGTGATATATTCTTCATTTTTAATAATGTTGATTTGATCGTGAATGGTTCTAACATCGACATTAATTTGTGCTTTCAAGCGAGCACCATCAGTTTCAGGTGGTGAAGGTGGGGAGTTATGAGGTAGAGTGGGTGGAGGTGGATGTGAAGGTGGTGGATATGGAGGGTGTGGAGGTGGATTACAGATATTATTGAATTTATCCATGATCTCTAAGATATAAGTGATCCTGCATTAGATTTGTAATTTCAAAATGTAAGATATAGGTTTAGGAAATACCCTTAAACCATTCAATATAAATGGACAATTGAATATAACTAATAAAATGTGTGAGCCTCATTTATGTCTAAGGCATGTTACTTGAATGAAAAAATATTTAACTATTAATATAGGATGGCTTAACCTGGGATCTATGTATACAAAATGACATGGCTTAAGGGAATAAAATTTAGTGAAGTTGCCTAAGGAAACCAAATTTCATTAAGGTCCTTGGAAAATAATAATGTGCTAGGTTTTATAGTTTAGAGTTTAGGGTTTAGGGTTTAGGGTTTAGGGTAATATGATGGCTTAAGGGGACCTATGTAGCAAGGTCCTAGGATAAAATGACATGGCTTAAGTGAATAAAATTTGGTAAAGTTTCCCAAGGCAACCAAATTTCATTAAGGTTCGAGGACAAAATGAAGGCTTTAGGGATTAGGGTTTAGGGTTTAAATTTTAGAGTTTAGGGTTTAGGGTAATAGGATGGCTTAAGGGGATCTATGTAAGGTCCTAGGAAAAAATTACATGGATTAAGGGAATAAAACTTGGTGGAGTTTCCCAAGGAAACCAAATTTAATTTTAAGGTCCTAGGACAAAATGAGTGCTTTAGGGTTTAGAGTTTAGAGTTTAGAGTTCAAGGTATAGGGTTTAGGGTTTAGGGTGAAGTTTGGGTGGCCCTTGGAATAATGGACTGTCAACTTAGTGAACAATATTTTCTTGTTGAATAGTTGATTGAGATATATCTTGTTTCAACTAACCAACCTCTCATGAAATCTCATTCTTATATTATAATCTTGCAAGATCTTATTATTGTTAAATTTGGTTGCCTTGTGCAACTTCACCAAATTTTGAGAACTTCTTTGATCCCCTTAAGAAATGTCATATGAGGACCCCTTAAGAAATCGATTTATGGTTTAGGGTGATAAGATCCAACTTAAGGGGATTTATGTAGTAAGGTCATAGGACAAAATGACATGGCTTAAGTGAATAAAATTTGGTGAAGTTTCCCAAAGAAACAAAATTTCATTAAGGTCCTAGGACAAAATGATGTCTTTAGGGATTAGGGTTTAGAGTTTAGATTTTAGGGTTTAGGGTAATAGGATGGATTAAGGGGATCTATGTAGTAAGGTCCTATGCAAAATGACGTGGCTTAAGCGAATAAAATTTTGTGGAGTTTCCCAAGGCAACCAAATTTGAGTTTAAGGTCCTAGGAAAAAATTAATGATTTAGGGTTTAGGGTTTAGAGTTTAGAGTTTAGAGTTCAAGGTTTAGGGTTTAGGGTTTAGGGTTTAGAGTTTAGGGAACTTAGGGTTTAGGGTATAGGGTTCAAGGTGAAGTTAGGGCGGCCCTTGGAATAATGGACTTTCAAGTTAGTGAATAATATTTTGTTTGGAACAATTAATTGAGATAGCTCTTGTTTCAACTGACCAACCTCTTGTGAAATCTCATTCATATTATAATCTTGAACGATATTATTATTGTTAAATTTTGTCACCTCAAGAAACTTCACAAAATTTTGTTGCCTTGGGAAACTTCATAAAATTTTGAGAACTTCTTTGATCTCCTTAAGAAATTTCATATTAAGACCCCTTAAGAAATTGGTTTAGGGTTTAGGGTAATAGGATGACAAGTAAGGGGGTTAATATTTTTGACTCATTACATATGCAAGAACATTAGTTTATGAATATTTTTAATTTTATGAATAGACTGACTATTTCTGTAATAGAGACACATAATTATGTATTATTAAGATTGAGTTTGATGCATACTTTAAATTGATAATTTTTTAATTGAATATAGGATTATTTTATTTAACACTTTTTTCATTAATACTGTTTGTATATATATATGAAGTTTAATATACTATCATAAAATATTTCCCACGTAAATGAATTTTATGATATAAAATGTATAATCAAATTAGTTAATGTTGAATTTTCCCAAATATCCAAAATCTTATTTTATTTTGGATTGTTTGGAATTGAAAGAACCTAAAAGAAAGAAAAGAAAAATATTTATATTTTTTTAGTGTCTAGGTAACTAGTGCAAATTGAGATTTTAGACTAAACTAGAATCCTAATTAACAACTAATTGACTAGAATGAAAGTTAAGATTGTTGAAAGATAAGAGATAGTACATGCAAACAATAAATTGAAACAAGGCATGACTAAGATCAAAACATGAAATAGAAATGTATGAAAATATTATCTAATTAAGTGGTCCAACAATTGGAAATGGATTGTACAAGGATTTAGGAATTTTCTAACTAAATTTGCAAACAAACATTAAAAATTTATCGATTGTAACGATCCACTAGTCCCACAAGTAAAGTTTAACATATTGTTTTCTATTCTAATTATATCTATGTTCATAACGTTTAATTGATTGTGTCTCTTGATGAATACATATTTAAATGTATAATATTTATCAAATCCTATGCCATTTTCAATATCAAGGACCCTAATTTATTATGTATCAACCTAAATCTATCAAATAATTTATTCTATAGGAATGCCTACATACTTATCTCCATACAATGCAAATCAAATTTGAAACACTTAAGCAATGCAAATGAATTTGTTCTATTATCAAATATTCTTGAGCTTGAAATCGCAGTTTATCAAATGTAAAATGATTTGTTTGATTTCAATTTAGAGTTTTAGAAAAAAAATTGTTTGAATTCAATTTAGGGTTTCAAGAAGAAATTAGGGTTTCCAATACAATTTTTTTTGTTTCATTTTAAATTAGGGTTTTCAAATGCATTTTTTTTGTTTGATTTGAATTTAGGGTTTCAAAAAGCAATTACGGCTTTGAAATGCAATTTTTTTTATTTCATTTCAAGCTAGGGGTTTCAAACGATTTTTTTTTTGTTTCCTTTCAATTTAGGGTTTTCAAATGCATTTTTTTTGGTTTGATTGAATAATTTATGTTTCAAAGCTAAATTTTGTTCTTAAGATGCGATTTAAGGTTGATTTTTTTCATTTCTATTTAATATCTTGAGGGTTTCTTTTCACTTTTTCTTCTACTAAATATCATTATTTCTTCTATTAAATATAAATAAAATACATGAAATGCTAAATAAATTAAAAAAAAATATGCTACAATCTATTATTGTATTAAAAGTTTCAGAACAAAATGAAAAAAACAAAAATACTAGGGGTGGAGGTGCACTTGGAGGTTGTTGTCGTCTCTATGAAATCAGGATCATGTGCTCTATGAATAACCAAGTTTCATTTACTTTTAAAAAATAATTACCACTTTAAAATAGGATCACAATCTTTACAAAATGGGATCCCGATTATTACAAATCGAGATCTCATTTTGTAAAGGTCAGGATCCCGTTTCCCGTCTGCCAGTTCAGTACCCATTAATAAACATGATCCCATTTAAAAAAATCGGTATCCCATTTAGAATTTAGGGCAAGGATCATGAAGCTAAATGGGATCCAATTTTTTAAAAGTGGGATCTCGTTTATTAAAAAGTGGGATCCGATATTTGGCAAGCCAATTTTTTTTTTTTTTCCTCAGGAAAAAACTTCCACAAACTTCATGGACTCATCTTCTTGCTCTTACCCCAAAAAAAATTGTTTTCTTTATTTTCTTTAGTTTTTTTGAGTCCCATGATGGCACTTAAGGGGTATAAGATAGTCATAAGTCAAAAATAGTGAAAAATGGTCACTTAATATTTTTAGTAAGTCAACCTAAATGAGCTCATATGGACCTAAAAAATTTCCTAAAGGAGAAAAGCTAGAAATTTTTTCCTTTCGTGAAAGAATCACCTCAATACCCTGAAAGGTTTGGGAGAAATTAAAGTTTTCATCCTGAGAAATTTCTCCAATGCAGCTTGAAATTCAAATATAAAACTTTAGAGGCCCTAAAATATCTCTAAAAGTGGATGAACCAACTAACTATGAGTTTGAGTGTTGTAGATATCTTCAAGAGATTTCCAATGATATACAATAATAGAAAATCAAACACCTAGATCAAAAGTTATAGCCCCATAAAGTTGCCCCTCTAAAAAGTGAGTTCATTAAAAAAAATTCCTAGGCCATAAATCAAATGGCAGGACTTTTGGTTCCAAAACAAAAGGGAAAGTTGTACTTTCTAAAATATTCTAGGGTGGTTATTGGGTAAAATAAAAAGGGATATGGGTATCTGCAGGATCATCATGGAAAAAATAGGTCTTTAAGTGGCAATAAAAAGACAGAAAATCAGAGTTAGACAACTTGACGTAAAAATTTGAATAAGTTATCTATATTATTTCGAAAAAATGTAAAAATAGAATATGTAGAAAATTGAATGTAGTTTCTAAACTACTAGACCTTTATTTAAAAAAAAAAATCTATTTGGTGAAAATTTGAAATTTCAATGCAGTAGTATTTAAATTTCAGGGTAAAAATAAGAAGTAGGTGTCTGTCTGACCACCCTAACCACAATAAAATGATAATATTTTTTTATAATATTTTAGATATAAGTAGAGGACTCATGTCTCGATGTGATGCATATTTTTTAATAATTTTTTTCCAAGTAAATAATTAATTATGAATTTTTTATTACAAGTTTTAAAAAATATAAAAGATCATCTGTCTAACCACCTTAACTTGGTCAAAAATTCATGAAATTCAATTTTTTTTTTTTAATCGTATAGTATGTGAAGCATAGAATGTGACGCATGTTTTGAATTTAAAAAATGTGATACTTTTTGAAATTTATAGATGTTTTTCAATTAGCCTATCAATCAGTACTTTATTCATAATTCTAATAGAAAATAAATAATATTTTTTTATTAAATTCAAAGCAAAGCATAATTTATATTGGTGGAAAGCTGAGAATCTCCTCTAAAAACTCTTTTCGTTTCATCAATTTTTGGTAAAAAGAAAGTCATCAGCCACATGGGCCATCATATGGTTTACATATCACCACTATTTGGCCCATCATGATCCTGCACATACCCATATGAGGGGGTTGTAGAAGGTGGCTCCATTACTACAGATTGTGGCTCTGAATAATTGTTTTTTTTTTTAGAGTTGATTTTGTTGTAATGAATCAAGCCCGTGAAGTTGTACCATGTAAGTTTGAATCTTTAATTTCATTTTCTAAAAATAACTGAAAGTGGGTTAATTTTTGTTTCACATATTTTATGTTGGTATCTATTGTTGTGTTTTTTAGGTTTGGGTTGTGTTTCCCTCATCAATATACATGTGTATCACAAGAACTATATGTACAAAATGACCAAGATATAAATAATTATAGATCATAGGTAAGTCCATGATAATTTAATGTGACTTACATCTACAAAAATAATGAAAGAATGATCTAAATTAATAAATAATGTGTAAGGATAGAATGATGAATTAAAGAATTTTAAAGCTTTACTATATAAGTTCAATACAAAAATTTTAATCAAGAGAATACCATTTTCAATTTGTATATAATTATAAATTAAAAAAATCACATAAAAAATTGTATTTAGATCCATCACAATCATCATGCAAGAATTCCTCACTATGGTTTATAATATCATCATTAAAGCACATGCATGAATCAATCACTTAACATATAATAAGTAGAAAAAAATATTATAGATATTGACATCCTCATGTATAAAATGTAATACACCTATAAAATCATCATGTTATATAGGAAGAGGGCGCAAATAATAGTTAATTACTTAAAATTATAGTAAATAGGTAGTTATATATATATATATATATATATATATATATATATATATATATATATATATATATATATATATATATATAAAGGAATTGTTAAATACCACCTACATGATAGAAAATATTAAGAGTGTGATATATATTATCACTATATGGTACTCTATTTTGGACTGAATTAATAATGAAAAATCTAAATATTATCATAGGTTAAACTCACAATTATAAAATATATTTATAGCTATGATTTAGTTCAACATACATGAGGTGAATATATGTTACATAAAAAATAAATTTTCTATTTATAATCCTCATATATGATTCTCTATAGAATCTATCTATTGTAAGGTGCATAGTATTCATTGTCTTTATCAATTGACACTCAATCTTTGGCTATATAGATAATTATTTTATTTCTTCATGCTAAATATTATTTATGGAATTATTGAACTTTCAATTTAATACTAATTGATCTATTTTTTATATGCACGAGACAATTAAGATGGGGGTGGAGAATCAGTTGTACATTAAAACATTCAATCCCTCATCAAAATTCAAACCCTTGTTAGCCCTTAAGCCCTTATCATCCATTAGTAGAATGTAAGCATATGAAATAGTTAAAAAACTAAAACACATAAGAACACTATATTTACATGGAAAACCCAAGAAGGGAAAAACCATGGTGAGGATTAGCTAACATACCTATGAATAGCAACATTGAATATAATTAGGCTCACTATTGGGTGGATCACTACCAAGAAGAAAGAAGAATAGAAGAAGACTGTTACAAAAAGATTCATTATCTCAAGGAAATGGGAGAAATCCATCACTAAAACTTTATGCCATCCACAACCTTCAACTCACTACCTCCAACAACTTCAAGCACACTAAAAATGTAGACCCTTTTTCTCACTATATCAAAGTCATAGGAATTAATCTCAAACTTGGATCACCACACTTAGTCAAATTTGGACATTTTGTAAACCTTCTATAGATCCACACACATTTAAAAAATCACCTTCCATTTATACCATCCTCAACCTAAATAATCTCAATTAGGTTAGCCTAAATGAAGTGTATGCTCCTAAAACATGCAATACCAAAATAGGTCAACACCAAACACCTCTATGGTGGAAAGCAGTAAAGGATGACCACACCAAGGGTTAACTAGGAACCAAATATACATCACCACGCTACTCAAAACATCCATAATTCGTGAGGTACCTCCACAAATAGTGTTACAATGCCTGGTCGGCCAAACCTAAACTAACACTACAATTGACCATATACATGCTTCTCCAAATCACATGGACCACACAACAACACTTAAAAACATCTACATAAAATATAAAAATATTCTAGCATTATCAAAATATTCTACAACTCTTCTACAACCACTTGAAACCAAGAACACCATCATTATGTGCAACCAAATATATTACCACAAAACACAACTTAATAACCAACCTTGTAGAAAAACTCTAGACCTGAAACCTCAAGGGAAGGAAGTTACTGACAATATAAGCATGTTCCCAAATCCAGAAGACAAGAGATCTTACTATGAAGAAATGCAAAGAAATCTCATTTCTCCTAGACAACCTTCTATATAGACAAATAAACTATCAAATACAACTTTCACTGTCATACGATCCAAAAATTGAAACTTTGGATATATAGAACCTCTAAACACATTTGATTGAAATATTCAAACCAAACAAGCTTATATTCAATCATGAACAATTGCATTTCACAACACTGAACACATCTCTATCACACTATAGACTCTTTTATTCAAATTTTCTCAAAAGAACTTGGAAATAAATTTTAGTAATTGCAACTCTTATCCATCAAGAAATCAATGAAAATAATGATGAAAACACCACAACACCTTCTATCAAACCAAAAAACATCCATATTAGCACAAAAACCTAACAAAACCATCCATGTCCACACCATTGACATCAATGAGCAACACCAACAACTATTTACATCAATGACAACACCAAAAACATAATTGCAACAATCTCCACCTTTGTCATTGATGGCAACACTAGCCCTTTGAAAAACCATCAACAAAAAATGAAACTAACTAAAACTCTATAATAAGAAGCACTCCCCCTTACTAGGAAATGCATTCACTCTTCACACTCTCTCTTGTACTTTTCCTTCACAAAATTATTCTCCCTGTACATGAGGAGTTCTTCATTCTCTTGTTCTCTTCTAAACACTCTCTCTCCTTATGTTTTTAGACCATATAATTTCTTGCAATACTCCTCTGCACTATGGTTTTTCAACCAAATCTCTCTCCCTTTAACATCAATGGAAGAGGGCCATAAACTCATCCAGCTCTATTTCCTACATTGAACTCTTTTTCTCTCCTGCATTGACAACACTCAAACAACAACACATAATCTACATGATTTTTTTCTTTTCTTTTTCCCTTTAGACATCTTCTTACACCACTTTAGAAAAAACTTGCAAAAGCAACAAAAAAATACTTTCTCTCTCCATTGTATTCAATATTATTCACTCTTCCACTTAGGGGAAAAAAATATGCTCCATCTAACTACATCAATCAACAATCACTACCTACTCCCTCATAAGAGGTAACCTTCAACATCAGTCTAGGACCAAGAATGTATCTTGAATGCTCACTTGGATAGATGCACCAACTTATGCATCTAGTTAAAAGGAGGGGAAATAACCCATAACTTTTGTTGGAGATACTCAAATGTATCTTTGGGGAGAGATTTGATGAAAATATTTATAACTTGTTCTTTTGTAGGCACATACTCCAACTTCACCTCATTCTCTACAAATTTATCTCATAGAAAGTGATACCAGTTAGAGATATGTTTTGTTCTTGAATGCACTACCAAGTTATTAAAAATATTGGTAGCACTTGTATTATCACATAAGATAGAAGTAGGTTCATCATATGATACTCTAATATACTTCAAATTTTTCTTCATCCACAACACCTATGTGTAGCATGATGCTACTACAATATAATTTTCCTCTATAGTATATAATGACATTAATTCCTTCTTAATCAACCAAGAAACTAATCTTCTTCCAAGAAAGAAAGCACCTCCACGTGTACTTTTCTTTTCATTTTTACAACCTTCCCAATCTACATCTATATATGCACTCAAGGAGAAATCAATATCCCTAAGATACCATAATCCATAGTCCAGAGTGTTCTTCAAGTATTTAAATATCCTCTTCACTACTACAACATGATATTCTCTGGGATCTTCTCGAAATATTGACACAAGAAAAACTACATGCATGATATCTGGTCTAGTAGTAGTTAGGTATAGCAATCCACCAATGATTGATCTATACTTTCTCTAATCAACATTAGGAGATTCATCATTCTTGCTCAATTTACAACTAGTAACCATAGGATTACATACTTGCTTAGAATCCTCCATTCAAAACTTCTTCAACATTTATTTGACATACTTTGATTGTGAAATTAAAATACCTTTATCTGATTGGTTGGTTTGTAATCTAGGGAAGAAATTCATCTCACCACACATTGAAATCTCAAAATATTTCTACATATCCTCTAAAAACCTCTTGCTCATACCTTCATTTCCTCCAAAGATAATTTCATCCACATATACTACCACAGTCAAGATTTATTCTCCCCAAACCTTGATGTAAAGGTTTCTATCTATAGTACCTTTCATGAATCCTTTATGCAACAAATACTTATCTAACCTTGTGTACGAAGATCTAGGAGCTTGTTTGAGTCCATGCAATTCTTTCTTCAACCTACATACCATATCACCATCATCTAATAATTGAAATCCTTTTGATTATTCAGTGTACACCTCTTCTTCCACTAACCATTCAAGAATACAAACTTTACATCTATCAAATACAATTTGAATTCTTTATGTGCCAAAAAAGCCAAAAAACATTATAATGGCTTCAATCCTTGCTACCAGATAAAATTTCTCCTCAAAATCTATTCCTTCTACTTATGAGTAGCCATTACACACAAGTCTAGCCTTATTTGTGACAAATTTTCCATCCTCATTTAGTTTTTTCTTGAAAACCTAGATAGTTCCTCTCACATTCTTGTTTACGGGTCTTGGAACCAATTCCCAATTTTGATTCTTCGCAATATACTCCAATTGCTATTTAATATCCTTGATCTAATTAACATCTTTTCATACCTCATTTATAGTTTTAGGTTCCACTTCTAAAAGAACAGAAAATTACATGTTCCTTTGTCAGCTATTTTTCTCATTGTTATCACACCTTTTCTCTTATCTCCAATGATTTTATATTCAAAATGGTTATTCTAGACATACTTAAGAGCCTTAGGGATCTTTTATAGAGATTCTTTCTCTTCAACCATCATCTCTTTTTCCTTATCTTCATCCTTTTCTTCTTCACTACAAGGGGATTCATCATAATCATATTGTTCTATCAGTAATGAACTTTGAAGTAGTTATGCATCCACCCTAACACTTGCACTTTCAACAATATTCTTCAACCTTTTATTATAGCACTGGTTAGCTTTTCTTCTTGTCGAGTATCTAAGGAAGATTCCTTCATCAATTCTTGGATCAAAATTTCCTAAGTTTTCTTTATATCTTCTGATATAGAATTTAGTTGTAAAAAATTTGAAATATTTCACAATAGGAGGTTTACCATACCATAACTCATAGGGATTCACTGAACTATTTACTCTTTCTTGACCTATATTAAGAATGTAGGCTATAGTATGGATAATTTCTCTCCAATAAGCATACAGTAGATTTTCTTCCTTCATAATAGTTCTAGAAGCTTATTGAACTATTCTATTCTTTCTCTCTACAACTTCATCTTGACAAGGAGTCTTGAGCATTGAAAAATACCTCTTAAATCCATGATCTTCACAAAAACTATTAAACTCATTGGAGGTGAACTCACCACCCCTATAAAACCTTAAGAAATTGATTTTCACATCTATTTCATTCTCAACCATAGACTTAAATGATTTTAACTTATCTAGAGCTTCTAATGTTTCTTTAATAATTGTCACCCAAGTCATTCTAGAATAATCATCAATCAATAGCATGAAATAAATGTCACCAAGTCATCTTCTTATTCTAGTAGGTTGTAATACATCTGTATGTACCAAATTGAAATGACCTATGATATAATATTATTTTATCTTGAACCTCTTCTTTACTTTATTTCCAAACTAACACTCCTTGTAGATTGCATTGATAGTCTTTGTAATACTCAATGAAAATATCTCACAACATCAGTAGTGTTGATCTTCAATAGGCTATCAAAATTGATGTGACCCATTCTTCTATGCCATAGCCAACTTTCATTGATTTGAGACTTAAATAATTTAGCACCACTACCTTTGAGCTAATAAATATTACCTTCTATTCTTGTCCTTGTAGCAACCAAAGTTCCAAATCTTCATTTTCTGATTTAACAACCATCATCTTGAAACACAAGACTATATCATCTGCTACACATCTATCCTACACTTAGAAGATTATGCTAGAGGCCCTTGACATAAATAACATTATTTGTTTTTATGCTTTCCATAAAAACTAATTGAACCATTTCCACAAATATTAGTAGATGTATCATAACCAAACTTAAAAAGACCAATATCATACTTTTGAAGTTTAAAAAACATACTCTTATCACTTGTCATATTATTTTAGCATCCACTATCAATTATCCAATAATTTATTTACTCTCTTGCATGAAAAACAATCACCATAGGTCCTTCAATGTTGTGACTTGTTACTATAGCACTTTCCTTCTCACATATTTTAGAAGTAGTAGAACTAGTCCTAAATTTTAGAGCCATGAATAAGAATTCATCACTACCTTTATCAAGATAGTTATATTATTCATCATTAGATAAAGCACTATCTTTTTCAATATAATAACTCTTCTTGACAAATTTTCTGTTATGATCCTTAGGTTTTCCATTTGAAAATTTTATTGCACATTTAGAAGCATAATGACCTATCTTCCACAATTGAAACACTTCAAGGATAACTTACCTATATATTTTCTAGTTCCCTTTTTCAATCTCCTTAAAAAAATTTCTTCCACTTCATCAATATCATCTAGATTTGATTCATCATCCTTCTCTACTTTGCAGACTTTAAAGGTAATTTATTTCTTTGTAGCATCTTAACCGAACTCTCTCAATTAATAAGAAATTAAAGCACTAAAAATTTGATCTCTAGAATAATTATCCAAATTTTGAGCTTCCTCTATAGCAAAAACTTTAGATCTATAAGTTTTAGGAAGAGTTCTTAATACCATTTTAACAACTTCACTTTCTTCTAGCTTACCACCAAGACCATTGATGACATTGACAACTTCATCCACTCTAAGCATGTAGGTAGTAACATATTCATCTATAGATATTATTAGGTTTTTAAATTTGGCTTTGTAGTTTTCCATCTTTGCTTGCTTGACTTTATCATATCCTTTACAAATGCTCTCCAACTTTGTCCAAAAATATTTTGAATATTTCAAATGTGTCACCTTTCCAAGTTCAAAATCAGAGAGACCACTTAGAATAAAATTCCTTTCTTTACCATTTCTCTCATATTCCTTTATTTCATTATCACTTGTTAGACCAATAGTAGACATAGTGTATCCTTTTTCAACTGACTACCAAAAACAAAATCCAAGAGAGACCAAAACGGACTCCATCCTAGCTTTCCAATAAGTATAATTTGTTTCATTGAACACTGGATCTTTAACACCCTTATTGTGCACCATCCTAATCTACCTCAAGCGATTAAGATTTCTCCAAGGAACCATAGATTTGATACCAATTTATTAGGTGCACAAGAAAATTGAGAGGGGGATTGAATTAGTTTTACATTAAAAAATTTAATCCCTCATCAATGTTCAAACCCTTCTTAGCCCTTAAAATGTTATCATGCATTAGCAGAATACAAACATATCAAATAGTATAACAAATCCAACACATAAGAACAATAGATTTCCATGGAAAACCCAAGAAGAGAAAACCACTATGAGGATTAGCTCACATATATATGCATATAAACACAAGATACAATTAGGTTAACTGGCAAGGGCTCACTATCGGGTGACTCATTGTTAAGAAGAAAGAAGAATAGAAGAATACTGTTACACATAGATTCACTATCTTAATGTAGTAGAATAAATCCACCATTGAAACTATATTCCATATGAAAAATTAAACTCACTTCCTACAAAATCATCAAGCACATTGAAAATTTAGACCCTTTGGCTCACTACATCAAAGTCATAGGAATTAATCCCACACTCAGATCACGATGCAAGGGCATCCTGATGCACCCTATTTGAGGAAAATTGTGTTGTGTTAATAAAATTTGGGTTTTGGTTTATTTGGGATCAATAAGGTCCTATAAGACCATGTGGAGTCATTTGGAGTCATGTAAATCAATTGTGTGATGTTTTGCAGTCATATTGTAAAAAGCTGCAAATGTTGTACAATGTTGTCAAAAGTTGTCAAAAAGTTGCAAATATGATTATAGTGTTAAAAAGGAGTTAGAGGTTGGTTTCTTCTATTGGGATTGGTTGTGACATGTTAAATATGCAATGTAATCTTGATCTCAAGGGTTGGAGAAAATTTTGGAACTAGAATACTTCTTTTTTCCAGGTTTTTTACTTGCATTTTCTATGTGAGACAACATTTAACTTTATGGTACAGATTTTTTTGGTACAATACAAACGTGAAATAAATTGGAAAAATTGAGTATATGTTTTATGATTATAATTATTATTTTTTGAATCAATTTCATTAAATTTTGGGGGAGATATGACAATTTCATTGAGGGCAGGTTGGTAAAGTATAATTTACTAAAAAGTTGTAGTCTAAAACATGCGTTGTACAAATTAGTACTATATGGTATGGTCTTGAAACTGATTAGAGAAGTTATATAATGGAGTTAGCTTTCAAAATCACTTGGTTTGGTATATTTTCATCAAATTTTATGACTACAGGTCTAAACCTTGCCTAGGGTTTTCAACAAACTAGAAAATTTCATATCTTTGATTCCCACTATCATAAAAATTCATAAATTTTGGTGGAAATTTCTATTTTGAGGGTATCTAAAAACTTTTTAGACCATCATTCATGGTTTCCAATTTTTATGGAGTTATTAATGATAGTGTGTTCACATTTGCTTGAAGAATAGTCTAAAATTCTAGGTTATTGCTTTGATTAGTCTATGCATTGTTTGTTAATGGAGGGGTGTAGAATCTTGGAATTATGTTGTTAGAGGTTTGTGCAAGTCAATAACCTCATGCTACATGCTATTTTAATTTTTTAATTGCTTTATGTTGCAGTTTCAATGTCTGAAGGTGCACTAGGTTTCCTGGTGATTAAACACATCTATGCATCCCAGCTTGTGAGTGGATGAAAAACCATTGAAGAGTGTTGTAGAAGGTTTGTAGAACCCATAATTCACAAGGTTTTATTTTGTCCTATTTGTTTAGTGCCACTAGACCATTATAGCTATGCTTCGAAGGTGAAATAGGTTGAATTTTGTCATTCTTGGTGATGGATCATTGTATCACTTGTGTCAAGTTGTCATAAGTGAAGGCTTCTCTATATCATTTTTGGTATTAGAGCTAACATATCTTTGTGGAATGATCTATTATTTTGGATAATATGGTTTAGTGAGACTTGATGTTTAAGGATGGCTCTTAATAAGAATAAAGAAGGGCAAAGGGCATCATCATTATTAAATACATTGTTCAAAGTGGTAGAGAGGCTACATGAGAAAGAAATGGTAGTCAAGAAAGAAAGAAAGTTGTAAAAGGAATGATTATTCTAGACTACTTGTAAGTCCAAAGGTAAATTTTTTCAAGTTGTGATTTTAGATAACTACATGGATAATATTTTTTCTAAATACATGGTAGATAAATTGGGTTTGGAACAAATACCACACCCACACCCTATTCAGTGAGTTGGCTTCGAACAGGTAACCAAGCAACCATACATGAGAAATGCAA